>CM052718.1:38505602-38525212 GCA_028551405.1 Uromys caudimaculatus | reverse complement strand
AACATATTGTGTAAATTTGGTTTTGTCATGGAATATTTTGGTTTCACCATCTATATTAATTGAGAGTTTTGCTGGGTATAGCAGCCTGGGTTGGCAGTTGTGTTCTCTTAGAGTCTGTATGAGTTCTGCCCAGGATCTTCTAACTTTCAGTTTTCAGATGTTTGTAGAATTTTGTGGGACACTCCTTTAGAGTCATCACTTTCCTAAATCCTTGTGCCCACAGCTCTGTCTACCCTGTATGTAATTTTGTCACATGAAGAGTGTTAATTATTAAAATGTGATCTCATGAGACTAATTGAAATTATTTTCAGTTGGCCCAATTTTCTTGAGATTTATCCAAACTGTTGGATTCATGGATATTTTGCTTGTATTTTAATGTAGGATACTTTGCTGGATGGCATATCATGTACCAGTTGTGTATTGATCGGGGTAGTGAAGGACACTTGTTTTAATTCCTATTTCAACCAGTTAGATGTAGAGTGGCTATAAATCTTCATGTACAGATGTTATAGTGAAGACAAGTTGTTGTTTCTTAAGAGAAAATGGCCAGGAGTAAAACTGCTGAGTCACCTGTTGAGCACATGAGTAACTGCCAAACAGGTGTGCAGGGGGAGTGGCTACAGTGGTTCCCATCCTCACCTGTGATGAATGAATTACACTTGTTCCACCTCCTCACTAGCACAGAGGACCAACATCTCTCTTTCAGCCACTCCAGCACATATATATGTAGTAGCATCATGGGGGTTCATTTGCATTTCTCCAGTGTCAAATTATACTGAATATATTTTCATACACACATTTGCATCGTCACATCTTATTTAAGGACACATCTGTCTTTTGCCCAGTTTGCTTTATTACTGCTGAATTTGGAGAGCTCTTTTTATCTATGTTCAAATCGTTTGCCAGCCATGTAATTAGAAAGTTATTTTCTTTGAGTCTGTAGCTTTTCAACCACTTCATCACATCTTGCACAAAGAAGGAGGTTTTCATTTTCATGAAGTCTCGTCCACCATATTTTTTCTCCAATGAGTTGTGCCTTTGTTGTAATTTCTAAGAGTTGTGGTTCCTTATTCTTCTATGGTTTTTGAGATGAGACATCTATCTTGCAAATTGATCCCACATAGTAATCAAGTCTCTCTGACTGTTTTCAAAAATTCTTCTTTATCATCAGTTTTCATTAGTTAAACAGTAATCTACCAGGGTGTTGAATTCCCTGGGTTCTTCCTGTTGAGGTTTTTCAAGGCTTTCTGAATTTCTAGGCTTAATTGTCTTGTTATACTTGGACAGTTTTCAGCCATTATTTCTTTAAATATTTTTCTTCCTTTTCTGGAACATCAGTGACCTGAACATCAGATTTAAAAAATAAAAATAAAAAATAAAAAATTATTCCATTAGTTTCTGAGATTGCTAATTTCTCTTCAATTTCTTTTCCTTTTTTGTGTTTTTCAGATTGGATGATTTGTGCTGATTTATCTTTAGGTTCATATACTATTTCCTTCTACCATTTGCTCTTATATTCAATCAGTGACTATTATTTTGGGGCTCTGGATTTTTATTTTTAAAACTTCCATCGGAATGTGGTGTGTGTGTGTGTGTGTGTGTGTATGTGTGTGTGTGCGTATGCGTGTGCGTGTGTGTGTGCGTGTGCGTGTGCGTGTGCGTGTGTGTGTGTTAGGCAGTAGTTGACTGGGTTTGGGTTGGGTTCAGGCTTCACAAATAAGCAATAGTTCTGATGTCTGTTCTTTCTTTAAAGCCTTTGTGTTTCTAAGCAGATCTATTCCACGAATGCCCCTGAGTCACCCTATGACCCATGCAGTGGCCCATGTTTACTGTGCTCAGATTCTTTGTTGTGTTGAGTAGGATCATATCAGTGCATACACTGACTGGAAATAAGCCTAGGAATTCACAAACAACCTATGGGGTTACCTTTTTGATATCTTTCTTCTTTGCAATCTACAAGGACTTGCTCTGTGCCCCATTCTATTTGCTCCTAAAGCTAGAAGGTTGTTTTTCTTCACTATGGTTATGTCCAGAGCACATTGCTGAGAAAACACACAGAGAAAATAAAAACCGAGAGCTTGTTTTTTTCTGTCTCCTTGGGATTGCAGCCACACTGATCAGAGAGGAAGGGCCCGGTGCCCTCCCTTTCATTTGGTTCCCATGGTGGTCACAGGTCACAGATTGCTTGGAGTTGAGTTTTGAAAGAAAAGAACAAAGAAAAGAATGGAAGGACATTCCCTATTTATTTATCGGGAGCTTTCTTTTTATTCCTTGAGGCAGATTTTCTTGAGGCAACTAAATCTTCATCTTTGGTTTAGATGCAGTTCAAATTCTGATCTTTATTCCCAAGCTTCCCAGAAGCCCCAACCCACCCCACACACTAGCTGTTGCATACATTTTGTGGTTTCATGGCTGAAATGGGAGCTCTTGGTGGGAGTCAAAGTAGAAAGGGCTGATACGATCTGGCCTGAGCCTGGAATGTGGAACAGGAAGAGAACTCGTAGGACACGTTTCTTCCATGCTAACGTTAACTTTGGGTAAACAGGTGCAATTGAAAGATGAAGCTCTGAGAAGATATATGTAAGGGAAGAGTAGCTGTTTTTGAAGCGCTCCAAACATCTAAGGTCTTCAGTCAATATTGGGACTTACTATGTGAACTTAAAAAAAAAAAATCTGAATGGATACCCAATCCCCACCCCATGAAGATGGACAAAAGAATAGAATGATTTTTAAGTTGATCAACACTTATTAGAGTGAGTTTTCTCCTGACAGAGTAAAAGGAGGAGCATGGAAGAGTCATCTAGAGTTAAGAAGGAACCAAGAAATCTGAATTTTGAAAGGGTGTCTGAGTATGTACATGTTAATATGTGTGGGCAGGGGGACTGAAGTGTTGAAATCCATTCATTTACTTCTATTGTTCTTTAATTATTTTCATTAGTTTTCATTTTGTTTGTGTGTAGGGGAGGGGTATATGCTCATGAGTGCAGGCACATGGGGATGCAAGAAGCACCGGATCGCCCTGGAGCAGGAGATGCAGTCAGTTGGGAGTTACCTAAGACTCTCACTAAGAACCAAATTCAGGGCAGGCTTCTGCAAGAGCAGAATGAGCTTTCTCTCAGTTCTCAGCCAGTGAACCTCCTCTCCAGCTCCCAAGACTCTTTGACCTGGATGAGTAGAAGCATGCTAAAACATCAGGCTCCTTTCATTTTTTTTTTGTTTTGTTTTGATTTGATTTTTGTGACCCACCTAGTGACATTGTTGATATGAGACAGTTTAGTGCTAATGCCTTTAAAATACAGTATATGTATTGTCTGGCACTCCCCCCCCTCCTCTTTTTTAAATTTCAGAAAGAATCTCCTTTCATTCTCTAGGATGATTTGGAACTGGTGACACTCCTGCTGCCACAACACTGCTAGGATTGCAGGCAAATACTCCTGGCATAGACTATATGCATCTTAATCCTATCAAGTGCCTAGGAAAATATTATACTTCAGTATGTATTTAGGTTATGTCTTTAACAAGTGGACCGTTTCCAAGCTTCACTGATAGCTCATATATTGAGGAAAACTATCTCTGTCACCTCATCTGTAAGTTAAATAATTGTCTGTCATGTAGGAACAACAAAAGTCTGTGAGAACGAGAGCCCCATAATCCAGAGGTTGGTAGTTGCTCTCTGTGAATCCATTTGTTGTGAAAAAAATGACACATCCCACAGATTTCAGGTATCTATTGAAATGAGTTTTCAATGTTGGGCATGGTGGTACATGCCTTTAATCCCAAGTTCTCTTAAATGTATGTGACTCAACGTTTAATGCACATAAAACAAGGAGCAAGTGATGGTAAGGATTCAAGGCAAAGTCATGAGTAAGACTGAAGGTCAAGATGCTACTTTTTCCTGATGTAGACTGTTTATCATTCGTGTGTGTGTGTGTGTGTGTGTGTGTGTGTGTGTGTGTGTGTGAGCACGCACGCGTGCACAATGCCTATTAACAATACATTTTTGATAAGTTTCTCTGTATAGCTCAGGAGTTCACAATCCTGCCTTAACATGGCACATACGAAGAAGGCAGACCCTGACAATTGTGCCTGTAACTTTTCACTTCCACCACAGGTACCTGCCTAATAAATCCCTTTGCCTTAAAGGTGATTATTTTAAGTATAATGGACAATGCCTTTCCAAAGGCATACTTAGGAGAAACACTTTTGAAAATGTGTGCTTAAAAATACTTTTATCATTGGTTTGTTTCTGAGGTTGCAATTGAGGCATTCCTCACGTAAAATGCTTAGGCTTCCACAGTAAAGCTCCAGAAAGAAACTTTTCAGTACTCTCAACATGAAGATGTTAAGTAGGTTCTGAGATGACTTATTAAAAACTATAAATATTAAAGACCTTCCATTAATTTTCAAAGGAAGTTGATGCTATGGAAGATGCAAATTTATTAGCCAAATATCATAGAAATTGGAATTACTGAGAGATGGAAACCACAAAAATAGGGACCATGATTTAGAAACTAAGACTCAATAGGTAATTTGTATATGGATATGCTGTGTCTCATAGGGACTTAAGGTTTTCTAACGTACATTTTTGTCTATGAAAATTGAACTTAAAATATGTAGCCAGCCCTTTGAATCACTGAAACACAAGATGCTTTTAGGCATTTAAGAGCATTGAGTCATATTTAATCATGTTTCTTCTGGTAAAATTAAGTAATATTTTTAATTAAAGCAAACAACGATTCATTTTATTAATCAGTAAACCAAATTTCCTTTTCATGTATATTTTCTAATTAGCACAGTTAATTATACATGATTCTGTATGCATTTGTACAAGGCATTGTTTTAATCACTTTCTATATATTAGTTATTATAATTGTCACAAACTCCGGTGTTGTGTATTATGTGTGTGTATATTTCAAGTTTCACAATATTTAGTACCCCTACTTTAAAAGTCAGGAACCTAACGCATGGTTTTATTCACAAATAGACATAACATAATTAGTTAAAAAGTGAGAGTCAAGATTTACTTGTACAGTAATTCACATAGGTCATCTATTCATAAACCACTAAATTTTAAAAACAACGAAAATACCAGTGGGAGTATGGAATAGAATTTCAGAGACTATTTGTCCAATGGTCATAGTGGCCCATAAGTATTTGTTTATGGAAAACTTAATCCATTTATAAAGCACTTACATGATCTTTTAATCTCCACAGTCACCTTTGAATAGCCATGTTAATCTCAAAAGTAATTCCTAATCAAGTGTGACTTGGCTATAACAAAACTTACTATAGAACACATCTGTTATTTAGTGCAGTACTTTAACTCATTAAAAGTCTTTTTTCTTTCCCGTTTTCAGCGTAGGGTACTTTTCACGTGCTATAGAGGATTACAACTGAATGTGGTTTGCCATGATATAACAGAGGGCCATGGTTAGAATGTAGATTCAAGAGCTGGAATGTTGGAGTGGGAATCTGAAGTCATCCCTTATTCATTCCAAGTTCCTTTGTTAAGTTGTAAACTTCCAGGATCTAAAGAGATGGCTCCTAGGTTAAGAGTGTATACTGCCCTTGTAAGGAACCTGGGTTCAATTCCCAGTACCCAGTTGGTGACTTACAACTTACTGCAACTCCAGTTTTGAGGTATCTGATTCCCTCTTCTGGGCTCTGTAGGCATCAGGCACACATGTGGCAGATATCACACACACAAAATAAATAAATAAATAAATAAATAAATAAATAAATAAATAAATAAATAAATAAATGTTTTTAAGAGTCAGAAGCTTTCTCTTTGCTCAAGTTCTCACGTCTGAAAACTGAGATTAATATCACATATGTGTAAAGCTGTGTGGATTCATTCAAATTATACAGTCAATCCTTTGCTAGGAAGCAATTTCCTCTGAGTTGAAACATTCTGTCTTGGAGAAAGGCTCATCAATATTCAGGGAGTTCAGAGAGGAAGCTCATTAAGTCTCAGGAAGGAAAAAAAAGTAAAAGTCTCTGGAAGTCCTTGGCACTTACAAGATGCATATGGCCTCTCCATCTCCACAGTTCCGTAAGAAGTAAGGACTGCTGAGGAGAGAAGACCTCTCACTCAAGCTGTCTGTAAGACCTATAGAGACCCCTAAACTTCTAGCTTTCGTGACTAACCACCAGGCTTAGAGTTTCTATTGCTGCAAAGAAACACTATAACCAAAAAGAAAGATCAAGAGGAAAGGGTTTATTCAGCTTACACTTCCACACTGCTGTTCATCACTGAAGAAAATCAGGAACTCAAACAGAGCAGGAACCTGGAGACACAAGCTGATGCAGAGGCCTGCATACTGTGGTTCTGCTTACTGGGTTGCATGCTCAGTCGGTATTCTTATAGAACCCAGGATTACCAACCAGGGATGGTACTACTGACAGTGGACTGGGCCCACCTGCACTGATCATTAACTGAGTACAAATGGACCTCACGGAGGCATTTCCTCAGTGGAGGCTCCTTTTCCTCTGATGACAGTAGTTTGTGTCAAGTTGAGACAAAACAGCCAGTCCATCACCTATGCTGGGGTGATCTTTCAATGATACAGATGTCTTTCTGTCATAAATACACCCCAACCAATTCTCTACTAATTAACTAGGTCAATTCATTGGTTTACCGAATTTGACTTTGGTGATATCATTACTTTGGTCTATTGTTGTCTACCTATTTGGGATGAGTAGACATTTATTTGCTTCATCTCTCTAGAAATAATATCACGCTACAGTCCTAGTATCTACGATATACACAATAAATGTTGGTTATTAGTAAATAAAACTCCTTGTCAAGAAGGGCTCTTTGATGACTAACAATAGTTTATAGGTGTTATGTTTGGATTTGAAGACTTCCCCATGACAACTCATGTGTTAAAGGATTCATTGACAATTGACACTCTTTTGAAAGCTCTGAGTAGATCATCAAATGAAGGCAGTGATGTATTCCCAATTGAATGAACTATTGGGAGGTAGAGATACATGAGAAGGTGGATCTGATTGTAAGAAGTGTGTCCTGAAGGTGTGACCCTGAAGGGCATCTCGCTATGTTGTCCTCTGATTATTCTTCTCTGCTGCGAGGCTGTATTGAGGTCAGCAGCCTTCTGCCTTATCACAGGTCTGAGCACAAAGGATCCTGGCAATCATAGACTGAGACCTTTGAGATCATGAGCCAAAATAAGTAATACAATTTTCCTCTTACAGTATATTTATCACAGGTACTTTGCCAAAGCAGTGAAAAAACTAACAGAATGATAATTATACTTACAGAGAATTACTCGAGATTGTTTTATTGAAGAGCATCTGAATCTTCTAATTCTGGTTTCCATGCTGTGTGGAACAAATATTTCCATGCAGGGATAATTCTCTTGATGCAAAATGTAGTCTCGAAGAGAAAGCTCTTCCATTGAAATAAGCCCTCGAGCAGAGATCTGGGTCGGGCTTGGACAATAAGGAGGAGACAAGAAACCAAAGCAGGAAACAAGCACATTGGACAGGAAAAGGAGGGAGAACACCATGTTTATCCCGGGGCAGAGCTCTAGTTCAGAAGGATGACTCTGGATCTTTTATTTGGGGAGACTGAGAACAGGAAGAAAAACTCGTGAAGTAAGGGGGCCACAGACAATTTATTCCGAACATTTGACCAGTTCTGATCATGAGAACCAGAATGAAGGAAAGTATCAAATAAAAGAGAGTGGGAGGTAAAGGATGTAGTGTAACAGAGAAAGGGAGCTTGCAGACATTAACTGAGGAGTGGGCAAATGGAAGAAGAAGGGATGGCATTACATCAGTATTTTCATCTTAGATGGATGCAGTAATCATTAGAAGTATGACTTCTTACAACAGTCTTCAATTAAGCAAGGCATTTAAAATCATAATATCAGGCTGTCTTAGTCAGGGTTTCTATTCCTGCACAAACATCATGACCAAGAAGCAAGCTGGGGAGGAAAGGGTTTATTCAGCTTACACTTCCATGCTGCTGTTCATCACCAAAGGAAGTCAGGACTGGAACTCAAGCAGGTCAGAAAGCAGGAGCTGATGCAGAGGCCATGGAGGGATGTAACTTACTGGCTTGCTTGCTTCTGCTGGCTTGCTCAGCCTGCTTTCTTATAGAGCCCAAGACTACCAGCCCACAAACGGTACCACTCACAAGGGGCCCTCCCTCCTTGATCACTAATTGAGAAAATGCCTTACAGCTGGATCTCATGGAGGCATTTTCTCAACTGAAACTCCTTTCTCTGTGATAACTTCAGCTTGTGTCAAGTTGACACTCAAAACTAGCCAGTACACAGGCTATTTGGAAAACCTAGATTGCTCAGGTGCAGCGATCATCAGAGAAAAGAAATAGTCAAAGGAATGCTGTATCATCTAATAGCAACTTAGAGTGAAAAGAGGCCATTTCAATAAATCCTTGTGAAATAGAACCAAGATTCATCAAGAAAAGTAAAAAAAAAGTTAAATTTGTGCTTAAAGAAACTAATAATTTCAAACAATTACTTATGGTTTATATTTTAAACTTATTCTATAATTTTAACTGATCAGTAATTCTTGAATTGAAGAATGGGCTTACTTCTTTCAAGCTGTTGCAATATGCTCAATAAATTTCCATCCTAGTCTTTTAAAAATTTCATCCTTTTGATTTTAAAAAGCAACCTATAGATATATAGGTATTTAAAAATCATCTCAACACCTATCTTTCTGTTTGTCTGTCGCTCTCCCTCCCTGCCTGTCTGCCTGACTACCTTCCTTTGCTTTCTTCCCTTCCTTCCTTCCTTCTTTTCTCCCTCCCTCCCTCCATCCCTCACTCCTGTCTTCCTTTCCTTCTTTCTTTCTAACTTTTTCATTGAGTTTAACAGTGTAGCTGTGGCTGGCCTACAACTTACCGTGTAGATCAGGCTGCCTTCAAACTCACAGATATTCTCCTGTCTCTACATCTTAAGTGCTTCATTTAAAGGTATTCACCTCCACGCCCCTCCTTGAAGTCCCCCTTAACTTTTTGTGTATATGTATTGGTTTAGTTCCCTCATTTATATCCATGCAGTGTTCTCAGAATATGGCAGACAGCACTGGATCCCTGGACCAGAAGTTACTGACAACTGTTCGCTACCATAGGCATGGATGCTAGAATTCAAACCCAGGTTCTCTGGAAGAGCACCGAGTACTGATTACCCCGAGTCATTGCAGCAGCCCATCCCCCAAAGCCTGTTGTTTAAAAAAAGTAAATCATTGATCTCCTGATCATATTTTTGATTGGCCTTTTCATGTAAAAGTCACACAAAGTGAAGAGTGAGTCTCAGACTTTTGAGGGTGAAAAAGTAAAGATTCTTAGCAGACAATCTGAACATAATACCTTTTATATTTTTATGACTATCTCCACTGAGCTTTTTAAAACTACCTTTTAAAGACTTGAGATAAAATATTCCTTGGCATAAAATGAACCAGCTTAACTATTTTTAAATGTGCATTTCAAGTGCTGATTACTGTCTCTTTGGATAACCAATCTCCAGGGGTTTTTAATGTTGTGAAACTAAGACTCCTCCCACCAAGGCAACATCCACTCATTTCCTTTCCTGTAATGCCCAGTAGTGGTGACTGTTGGGCTTTCTTTCCCTAGGAGTGTGGCTGTCTTCTGTCAGAAGAATCAGTTGTGTGGGGTTTGTGTGTTGGTGGCTGACCTGTCCCATTTAGCCCATTGTCCTCTATTTTTCAACAAACTTTAAATATGTTAGAATTTTGTAAATTTGATGTTTGTTTTCACATTTGCATTTAGTATATTCTGTGTACATTGTTGATAGTAGGCCTTCACTAGGTATATGATTCATGAGTGTTTTCTTCCATTCTTCCAGCCTCTATCCCCAGACTAGGAGATGTTTGACCAATGTCTAATATTTACAAATGGTTATTTTTAGTGAATATTCTCAATTACTCGACGAGTTTGGGGACTTAGATGATAAGTGCTGAAATTAAGATAAGCCCTTTTTATGTATGGGACTGACCTAGCCACCCCGGTTTGGTGTTGTGTTCTTTGATGTAGGAAAGGTTTTTTGTTGGTATAGTCTCACTCATCTGTTTTATTGTTGTTGCAGTACCCATTACACCATTGCCAAGGACAAGTTTATGATGTTTCTCTTATGTTTTATTTTATCCTAAGTCTTTAAAAGAATTTTGAGCATTACATTTAGGAACTTGACATGTTTGAAATAATTTTTATAGCATCCAATAAGGAACGACTTTATACTTCTGTGGAAAAGTATCTATTTCCCCTAACACAATTTGTTAAAAGGCTGTTCTTTACGTACTGAATGGGCTTGGTGTCCTTGTAAAAGATCACTTGGAGTGTGTGTGTGTGTGTGTGTGTGTATGTAAGAGACAGAGAGACAGAGAAAGAGACAGAGAGAGACACACACACACAGAGACAGAGACAGAGAGACAGAGAGACAGAGAGACAGAGAGACAGAGAGAGAAAGAGAATTGGATCCCCTGGACCCAGAGTCACTGATGGTTGTTTGTTGATGTATGCATGCCTGTGTGCTCATGTGTGCATGTGTGCTCATGTATGTACATGTGTGCATGAACATGTGTGTGATCATTTCTGGAATCTCCACATTACTACACCAGTCTATGCACTTATTCTTATATAGGTATTTAATTGATTGTATTAGTTATATGCTTAAGCTTTAAATAGGGAAATAGAGAACCTCCAGTTTTGTTTCAAGACTGATTTTACTATTCAGTACTATGTTTTCATAGTGAAATTATGAAGTTGCTATTATTTTCCAGAAATATTTGAGGGCTCTTGCCTGTTTTTCCATATTTAAGTCCTTTTGTGTGTGTATGTGTGTGTGATATCTTTAGGTCACTGTTGAATTGTCATCCCTACACATTTATTTTCCTCATCTGTTATCTGCATGGGGATTCTTCTGGGTTCTTCTATGTGAGTGAGTGGCTCTCAGAGGGTTATGGCAGTGACATTCAGATGTTATCCAGTCCTATGTCTTGGGCACCTTTACTACAATAGCTTTTTCTGGGATTTTGTGGTTACAAGAGATGTTCATATATAATAACTAGCACATCACTGATTACCTATAGCCACAGATTAGGAGATGTTTGATCAAAGTCTAATTTTTACAAATGGTTACTTTTTAGTGAATATTCTCAGTTACTTGGTGAGTTTGAGGATTTAGATGATAAATGCTGAAACTGAGATAAGCTCTTTTCATGTATGGGACTGAGCTAGCCCCTCCACACATATGTAACAATTGTGTAGCTTGGTCTTCATGTGGGACTGTGGGACTCCTAACAGTGGGAGCAGGGGCTGTCTCTGTCTCTGTTGCCTGCCTTTGGACCTCTTTCTCCTAACTGGACTGACACATCTAGCCTCAACAAGAGAACATGTGCCTAGTCTTATTGCAACTCGATAGGCCAAGGCTGGTTGATATCCATGGGAAACCTCCTCTTTTCTGAAGTGAAAGGGAGGAGAAGTGGATGGGGGGAGGAGGAGAAATGAGTAGGAGGAGAGTAGGGAGGGGAAACAGCAGGCATAATGTAAAGTAAGCTGACTCCTAACAGATAAGTGGAGAAAAGACCTATACCTTTGTGTATGTGTGTGTGAGCCTTGAAAAGAATGAGGTTCCCTGAGCAGCAAGATGCTTGGAGGTTATAGAGTGCATTTAGCTGCAGGAGGAACTAGGATTTGGGGCCTTCAAGTAGAAAGTTGATAGTAAAAGCTATGAAAGGGTAAAAAGAAACTGTCCATGAATGAAGATGCCATATTGTGAGATAAAAACCTTTGAGATAGCTGGGCAGTGATGGCACACGCCTTTAATCCCAGCACTTGGGAGGCAGAGGCAGGTGGATTTCTGAGTTCGAGGCCAGCCTGGTCTACAGAGTGAGTTCCAGGACAGCCAGGGCTACACAGAGAAACCCTGTCTTGAAAAAAAAAAAAAACCTTTGAGATAGTAATTCTCAGAAGAATAGACAGTGTTAACCTAGTCTTCTTTTGTGAAGTAGTCTTAGTTTGGTGAGATTATGGGCTGGGGACTCAAGACAACTGCATTCCTTCTGTAAGCCCTTCTTATAGCTGGACAGGGAAATGTCTCAGAAGGTGTCATGGGTCCAGTGTTCCTTGAGTGAAAGAAGGGAGAGACAGGGCCAGAGAAGGACAGAAAAGCAGAGGTCCTAGGTAGATGGTACTCAGGATGAGTACGGAGGTTTTGGGTCTCCTTCTTCCTTACACATCTCAAATACATCTCTCCTGTGTGCCTGCTCTTGATTGCTACCCTCTGTGATATACCAGTTATCTCAGTTGCTTTTCCTGTTGCTGTGATGCCTCTAGATTGTGGCAAGTTGACATACAGCTAGCCAGTTTAGCAGTTTAAGGAAAGCAGGTTTTATTTTGGCTTGTGGTTTGTGACTGTCATGGCAGGCAAGTCAAAGCAAGAGACAGCTGGTCCCATCATATCCACAATTTCACATAATCTCAGGAATCAAAGAATGATGAATGCTTGTGTTCAGATTACTTTCTCCTTTTTATACAGTCCAGTATCCTAGCCCAGAGAATGGTGCCTCCCAGAGTGGACAGCTTGTCCAATCTCAAAGTTATCAAGATAATTCTCACAGGCACACTTGTAGACTCATACTCCAGGTGACTTAATTGGTATCTTTTAATTGGCAACTGAGAGTAACCATTATACCAGTAACAACAAAGTAGCTGTTTTCCTGAGTTCTGTGAGCTATTCTAGTGAAAAATCAAATAGAAACAAAAGGGGAGTGAACTGTTTTTGTTATGAGACATGAGAGTACCTGAACACCTAGTACTTGTGATTAGCATTAGACGCAAATAAATTCCAGTATAAATTAGTTCCTAATCTTTGGAGTCCAACACTAACCATGGGTGGATTATTGTCAAAATTTCACTAGTCTGTAGGACATGCAGTTGGTCAGTTCATATCCACTGCATGGAAAAACTGTTTTGTTTTGTTTTTTGTTTTTGTTTTTTGTTTTGTTTTTTTTGTTTTTGTTTTTTTTTTGTTTTTGTGTGTGTGTGTGTGTGTGTGTGTGTGTGTGTGTGTGTGTGTGTGTGTAGAAAACTCTCCATACATTTGATGGCTGAAGTATTGGGAGTAAACAATTTAGACAACTCAATTCGTAAGTTTGCACAACCTCATAATATCTCCCGACACAATGCTTCCAAATAACAAATGGGTATTCTAAACCATTCCAGAGGGAAAAGCCACAAGAATGAGATGAACCCGATATGAACAATTTATCCCACTGTGGTGAGGCATGCCAGGAGCATGACACTCAGAGACGGGCATAGCCTTGCTTCTGTGCAGATACCCTGGCCACCTCTGCCACTTCTATGCAGGGCATTTGAGACCACTACTGGTTAGGGATACCTATGACTAACATAATAGCAGAAACCTTTGATTTATATAACTTAATCAACAATTGTCACATACTGTAGCCATTGATGTGAAACAAGTCCTCGTTCAATTCAAGAAAAAAATTCAATGACTCAAAGATGCATATAGAACCACCCATGGTTAGGAGAGAGTGAGCCTAAACTGCCTGTGGGAGGGTTGCTCCTCTCCCTTATTCATGCTTTGCCAGCTCTCAGCAACCATTCAACCCAGCACAAAGAAAGATGAAATAAAAATCACCAGGGATTGAATGACATACGTTGGGTCATAGCCACACCATTTAGAGAACAAGATTTTATTGGTAGTTACTTTTAGCTAGATAAATATCCTCATATTGGCATATACTTCATTAGTATTCTAGGGGTGGTTATTTTTATTTAAACATGTCTGCTATGCATAAGCATAGAAGAGGTGAAATGATACGGGATTTCAAGATGAGATAGCTATTACTCTATAAACCAGGTCTCCTGGCATGAAAATAGGATTGTGGATAACACTAAAATTACACAGAAATTTGTTTAACATTATTTCACTGCCAAATTCACCACCAGGGCTGTGTACTTCTGGGTTTCAAAGTTGGCTGTTTATCAGAGCAAAGGGCCACAACTACAGGTGTGCAGCTCTTCCTTGCCCATTCTGACAATTGCCAGTGGTTGTAGAATCTGGAACACACTAAAGTTATTTATTTGGAGACAGAATATCTTCCTTTTTGTTGATGTAATAAAAACGCCATGGCTTAAGAGCTCGCTCGTTCTGGAGGCGGTAATTTATTTTGCCTCCGGCTCTGGAGGCTCAGAGTTGAGCATGACAGAAGGTGCACGGCAGGAGACACAAGGCAAGAAGCAGCAGCTTATCAAACACCTTCGAACACACGGTGATGGGAAAGAGAGCAAACTGGAGGCCTCCACTAGTGATGCACTCACTTCCTTTAGCAAGGTTGCACCCCCCCACACCCCCAACAGAACCTTAAAATTGCATCATTTAAGAGTTTTATAGAGGTTTAGGTTTGAGACAGGGTCTCATGTTGTAGACCAGGCTGGCCTCAATCTCAACAAAATGCTCCTCCCTCAGTTTACTAAATGTTATGATTACAGACCTAAGTCACCACACTTAGTTTATGGAAGTTATATGCCATAGACATGGCTGATTGTAGCACTGGCAACTAGTGATTAACTTAGATGTTATCCTCTTTCCTCTCTGAAGGCCCAGGGGTAAAGCCTGACATTCAACCTTCTAATTACAGAGTTGATTCTTCTGGTATTATGACTTTATCCTGAGACTCTCTAACTTTCTTGAGGCTCTGAAAGTCACCTTATCAGCATAAACTCATGTATATTACTGGGCTTGCCATGAAAACAGCAAAAGATACTTTTATCCCCACTCAATTAATGACCAGGGTTTTGTAATCTTTTCCCAGGATCCAGGGATAAAGATAGATGTACAAATGTAGTTCAGGCCATAATTAGCTTTGAGGAAATATGGAAAAATTAACATTTAACCATGTGCATATTAATAGCACGTATCAAAGAAATAGATAGCAAAAGCCAGTTTATCATTAACTTATCCAAATTCTCCCATTTGAGATAAAAAAATGGCTCATCTATGGGTCCTTAGGTTAAGATAACATCAAATCCCTCCTTGACTGGAAAGTAAGCACACTGAAATTCACTCAGAGAGAATGGTAATATTCTAGGGAATGAGTTTAAATTTAGCCAATCAGAAACTGCCAACTAACGTCACATGGGAGGCTTTGTCAAAAGCAACCAAAAAAGTACCCTCTAAGTAGAGGTTTTCCACTTTAGCCTTCTACCTCCCATCCTCCCATCCCCCACCTCTCTGTCTCTCTGTGTCTCTCTCTGTCCCTGTCTCTCTCTCTCTCTTTCTCTCTTTCTCTCTCTTCTCTGCAATTTTATTTTCACATAGCTTCTGATGTGGCATGGGATTCACGAATATCACTGTCTGCTCAAATAAGCTTTTAAATTTTTTTTAATATTGTAAGCTTTCTGTTTAAAAGGTCAACCAAACATTGGTCTTAGAGTGTGGATGAGCTCCAGCTGGACTCATTTCCTTTTTCAGAATCCCTCACCCTGACCACTGCCAGAATTTATCATCTGCCCACATGCTGTGAGCCTTTGGTTATGTTAGTATTATAGAGACACGGTTCATTCTTTCCTTTCTTTCTTCCTCTCATTAGGTAGTTATTTTTGTTAAGTCAGGGTCTCTCTAGGCTTGTTTCCTGGTAGAGATTTTTGTTGTTGTTCCTAGGTTTTCTGGGATATAGAATGCTAAGGACCAGTTGAGAGACAGGAATGATGAAATGACCATGAAAGCAAAGTACCTTTGTGTCCTAGGCTGGTTTTGGGCTCTCCTTTGGCAGCAAATCCAGGGAAGGAAGAGAAAGAAGAAACATAAGACCAAGAAGACATGGTCCGTTTACAAATAGAGACTTCAGATGGAGGAGCAAGCAAATATTTTGAGGATCTTAGTGTATTGAAAACTGTTTTGTAAGTTTATGTGTATATTTACTTTCAAATAATTTATGCATATATATATATATTACTTTCAAATATTTTAAAATTTAAGGAAATTATGTAAAATTGAACAAAATTCCTATGTAAGCTCCATTCAGTTTTCCCTAATGTTGACATATTACATAGTTACTCAAATCAGGAAATCCATATAGAGACAACATTAGCTAACCTGTATGTTTTATCTATAGGAAGCCATTGTCTCTCTGTCATTTTTTTTCTGGTCCAGAAGCCAATCCAGGATCTACCCTGACTATTGTGTCCTCTTAGTCACTGGGGCCATGGTTCCTTCCATTTCTCTTCCTTGCTTTTCTTTCCTCTTCTCTTTCTTCCTTCTTCCTTCCTCTTTTCATGATTTTTACAGTGTTGAAGAATACTCCCCTGTAGTGAGAATTCTGGAGTTTTTGTTTTTTTAAACAACATAGAAATGAGAATATGGTTTCATTTTATTCCCAGGTGTGGGGTATCGGGATGTGCTTCAGACTGTCCACAGCAGCTGACTATAATTTACCTCATGTTCTAGCAGGGGCATGATTTTCCAGCTGCAGATAGTTTCTATGATGTGTTACATTTGGAATTCTGGGAACATTTCAGAGGGTATAGAAATGCTAGGGCCCTGGGTGGTAGGGGAGGTTGCTGTTGGTTATAGTTTGTTAAATAGTCAAACTTGCCCCAAGGAACTCAATGGCCCTAATCAGCAGAAGTAGTCTGCTGATAATGCCATCTCATTTCTTCTCTGTGCTTTTCCCCTCTCTTATCTAGTATTGGGGACTGAAAGGGTAGAAGAAAAGGGGGAGAAAGGTAGAAAAAAGAACCCACACACTCGTAAAAGACTAGCTACACTCTTCCAGCTCTTTTGGAGTCTGTCTCTACCTGGGTCTGTTTAATTAGGTAAAATATTATTGACAAGATTGCTACAGAAGCTACATTATGATCTTCACCCTCCTTCGAGGACCCTACCAAAAGATAAATAAGATCAATTTGTGTGATCACCGAGAGTATTAATTTTTTGGTGCTGTCTGACAGATCTCTCTTCTGGATCTCACTGTTTTCCTTCTTGTATGATAAGTACCTTGTAATAGTCTGGGAAGACATCTTGTTTCTCACCACACTGCTAGCCATTTTTCTTTTCATCCATCAGCGATTACCCCCTGAAGTGAATTGTCTACCAAGGCTCGTTTTTTATTCCCACCAGTCCCTACACAGCTATTAATTAAATTCTACTGCAAGGAAGATCTCCTCCTGTCTTTCTCATTTGTTATTCATTTATTTATACCACTGTGGGCTCATGGATATTATTTTTAGCCCATGGGTTATAGTCTGCACTTAGTATTTATTTTGTTATACAGATCATCCCAGATTCAGTTAATGGTGGCTGATTCTAGTTGGATATTCTGTGTCTTTTTGACATGTCCTCATAATTTTTTGAACATTTCTTTATTTTTAACATCTGAGAATATTCTATACTTATTTCACATTTCCCCTGCTCCTCTCCTGGAGTCACCTATGTCTCCAGGTTTTTCACTTGCTTTTATCAGAGATGGTACTTAAACGCTAAGATCTGGACACCAACTGTGCTTGTTGGTACTAAGAATCTGTGGCTTCTGAGGCTGCTTATCAAAGAGAGTTATAGGATATGTGTGTACTTAATTATGCAAACAACACACATGTATTTATTCCCACATCTTCCTGTGTATATGTACATGTATGTAGCTGTGTGTGTGAGTTACAAACATTTAAAAATTATGAAGTTATATTGATAGTTCTGATGTCAATTAAAGACCTTAAGATTCACTTTTTTTCACCTCTATAATTATCTGTAGATATTTTTCACAGCGAAGGAAAATCTGTATTGATAATTGAGTCACTTATCTACACATTTATTTCGGCATTTCCCACTGTACCCTTATTTGAAAAGTAAACATGTTAACCAGAGCACAGCATCTGTACGCAGGTCCGCTTAGTTCCAGCCTTCACATTGTAGGGGGAAAATCCCATTTTCTGAGGTTCCTTAGGCTTGGTGTTCTTGGCCTGGTCCCCCTCCCTCACCTTAGTTCCTATCCTGTTTGTGATGCAGCTAAGTTAGACTGTTATTCTATGAGTTTGACTTTTAGTTCCTATCTCTCACTTTAGGTTGATTTTAATAATGTAATTCTTTTGTACAGGGTGGGAAACCTTTCCAAGATCAGTGTCAGGGCTAGGCCAGAAGTATTCAGAGAAATTCAATCCCTTCCCCACCCTCATCCCTGTTTTCCTTCTATCAGGTTCTCATTTACCCCTATGAGAAAGACATCCGCTTGTACTCATTTATGTTGTTCCTGTTATTATATTTCATTCTCTTATGTAAAAGACGACAGCATCCAATTCCATAGAAACTATTTTGTGTTTTCCCCCTTTCCCTTAAAGCATGTCATTACGTCAGATATAGTTTTCACACCAGTAATTCCAGTACTTGGGAGAGACGGTGAAGCAGGAGGATTGTTATTTGTGACTAACCTGGACTATAGCCTGATACTCATAGAAGAAAACAAAACAAATAAAAAACTAAGAATCCAAACCAAACCAAACAATGGAGAAACCACTTCATATCAGTCATTAGAAAACTTGTTTGCTCTGTAGCTTTACTGTGTTCTCATGTGTGGCTTATATAATTACTCTCAAATATATGAACACTCAAATCATGTGCAGTATTGTAATAAGTGAACTTTGTGCATCTTCCTGTGTTGAAGACAACAGGACAATAGGATATGCCATTTTGTTAAATCATACCAGATTTCCTTGTAGAGGAATCTTACATGTGGTGGAAGGGCATTTCCACCTGAAACGTATATAAGACACAATATTTTCCTTTATTTACTGTGCATAGACTGGAATCTTGGTATATGAACATTTCCTTCAATTTATTATATGTTGAAAGGCCCCCCCCTTTGTTCTACTTGCAACCCACAGTTTATTGATCATTCTGGTTTTGTAGGCATGCAGACATGCAGACCATAGAAGGTATAGGATCACAGGGACTTCTACCCAGATTCTAAAGGAAGGCTTGTGAGACCTGACAGTATGTAGTAATGGTGAGTTCCCTTCAATGCACCCTTGACAGGTTGATGTGTGATACTCTAAAGGTGAAGTCTAAGCTGCAATGGAGATGTCAGGATATTAGAGATACCAAGAAGGAAGAATTTACTGTGGCATGCTAGTCGAGGCAGGCTGAGAGAGGCTTGTGTATTATAGTTAGCAAGCCCTGTAAGCTTATGTCAAAACACCGCAATCCCAAATACTGGTCATGGTTAACTTTGTTAATATTTGTCTTGGTGGGTTTTAGTCTTATTTTCATCTTATCCTTCCTCCTTTTCCTGCTGCCTTCTTTGAAATGGGAATGCTTACTCGGTACAACTGAAATATTTGCAAGATTTGGAGATGTTTTGTGCACCTCCTCTCAGAAGGCCTCCATGGTTACTTAGATTAAATAAGCAATGTAGCTTTTATACTAGGATATTAAACTTGTTTCTGTTGTTGTTGTTGGTTGGTTGTTTTTTCTTTTTTTTTTTCTTTTTTTTTTTTTTTTCTTTCTTTTTTTTATTTTTTTTTTATTTTTTTTTATTTTATTTTTTTTTCTTGATATTTTATTTACATTTCCGATGATTCCCCT
>CM052718.1:38437677-38505102 GCA_028551405.1 Uromys caudimaculatus | reverse complement strand
TGTCTTTGGCCCTCTGCTGGGTCTTGCGATCTCCGGCGAGGGATCTTTGTCCCGGCGCTGATTAGCTGTGGGGCCCTGTGGCCCAAGCTGAGGTTTCCCGGTTGGTTGTTTTTTCATGTGTTCTGTTTGTCTTATGCCTTCTCCCTGATTTGAAAGATAAAATCTAAGATTAAATTATCCTTGATGACCAACCCAGTAGAAAATTGCCCCTCAGTATTCATGAGAGATTAGTTTTGAAGTGTCTCATAAATAGCCCGTTTCACTGACACTCAAGGCTCTCATATAACAGGCAGAGTATTGCTTGAATCCTCTTCATTTTTTAAATAGTCTTGGGATTATGTACTGTACCAGATATCATATAAATGCTACCTAAAATATGTAAGTGTTACAGAAACAGTTGTTTAGGTATATTGTATATGGAATAGTCGGAACAGTAAAGGTCTTTACATATTTAATACATATGCAGATTTGCAGATTGTATTTATGTATTTAAAAATATGTGTGTGTGTCTGTGCGTGTGTATGTATATGTCTGTGTGTGTGTGTGTGTGTATGTGTGTGTGTGTGTGTAACAACGATTAATGAGAAAGGCCATGAATTTGAAAGAGAGTAAGAAGAAGTACATGGGAGGGTAGAGAGGGAAGAAGGGAAAGGTGAAGATGATGTAATTATAATTGCAAATAAAAATAAAAATTAATTAAATAAAAGATGATTATTTTCAATCTGTAGTTGTTTAACTAGTTGGTTGCAGCACTCTTAGCTATGAGAGACACTGTCTTGGCCCACTACTTTCTCCTATAAGTTTTCTTAGCCATGAGCAGAGCACTGATGTTGCTCTTCTCAAGACCTGGACCAGAGCCTTCCATGTAAAGTAACTGTCACACACTGTGGAGCACATTTGCTATGGGTCCATTGGGAAAATGTTCCAGTTTCCTAAAGCTTGCTCTTTAAACCAGAGGGAAAGACACTGGTGTTTCTCTCTCGTTTCATTTCGTCCCTCCTCTTTGAGGCTGCTCTTGGATCCTGAGAGCAGGCTAATTGTACAGCAAACTACCACACTGTTTAATGCACGGACTTAACGGGAGCTCATCTGTGCCTCTTTAACACAAAGTGTCAGAGTCCTTTCAGTCTTGTTAGTCTCGGTTTATTTTGGGTTGTCAGATGAACAGCGGCCCACGTGTCTCACACCAATGGTTCTCAATCCTCCCACCCCCACTGTTTTGTCCCAGACTACATTTAAAAGTTGTCAGACCAGGGCCTAGAGGGAATAAAAACGAGGTCAGAAGGCTCTGCAAGGATCAGCACCTTGGGCCAAGTCTCCCTCTTAGTCAAGCATACTCAGCCATTAGGAAGACCAGGGCCTAGGGGGAGGATCTCAGAATGGCCCGAGTTACCCCTAGCCCTATGCACAAATCCAGTTTTGTGTCAAAGACCAACAGCCTAGACACGATTGTTGTGCATCTAATAGGGCTACAAGGATAAGTTCGTAGGAAAATGTTTTAATGCTGATGTTGAAGAGACAGCCTGTGGGAACATGGCTGCTGTCTTCTAATAGTGCCCCCATGAAAAGGGAATCAAGAATGCTCTGTTGTTTCCAGAAAGTTAAAATTAGGTCCCATGAGTTTGCAAAACCAGAAAAATGATTGTAGTTCAGATGAGGGAAAACTTGTGTATGTTTGTGCTCAGTAGATGAAGGGTCTCTTTTTGCATCATTGTATCTGTGTACATTAAGGAATATCATTCCCTCTTTTTGTAGAGTATTCTGCCATAAAGAAGAACTAGATTGGATCCCATATATTATCACAAGGAGGTTGGAACCTGTCCCTAAAGCTTCTCAGCTTCCTGGCTCTTTCCTGTCAGACCTGTGCATTCTGTAAGACCACGGTAATTTCTTCGCTAGGTACAAAGTTTTACCAGCTGTCCCTATGACCCCTTATTACAGGAGAACCTGTGCTGCCCCAGGCTATCCTCTGCTGTGCAGCAAGTATCACACCCATGTTTTACATCACTGCAGTGCCACCTCCAAAGCACATCTTATATCTTACCCTAACTCTTTTGGTAGTTTCAATACACCTATGTGATAAATTAGAACATATAGTTAATAGAGCCTCTATTCAAAGCCTGTTCTCCAGAGAAGTGGATGGATAAGAAACTGCCTTGTGTATTTAGTGGCTTCTATCATTGTGATGTGTCTGACAAATGTACTTATAGAGATGTCTTCAAGAATTATTAATGTTCCTTTGAGGGAAAAAGTCACCTGTAAATGAAAGGTACTGGCTAAATGCTGCGGATACATAGAATGAGTATTTTTAGGGAGAATAACTCATTAGAAGGCTCTGGGCTATAAACCTTCATGCTTATTCATAGATCTGATGTAAAGGGGAAGGACATGTTGGGTTATTCTGAGATGCTAGAGAAGGTGCAGTGCTCAGGTATGTTGAAAGCCAGGTATCTTGCCGGCAACATCCTAGATATACATAATTCCTGGCTAGGCCTATAATTTCTTAGCAAATATGTATTTGACCTGTTAGTTCTTCAGAGACAGAAAAATGAACACACTCTTTGGGAAGAAAGAGCTATTGTAATGCAGGTTCACAACTAGATATATAAATGATGGCTAGTTTATAAGATAGACACTAGAGCATGATTGTTAGTGTTCAATTCCCGTCTATATATGTGTGCAATAACCTATGTGTTTCCACCTCTTGTGGAATATTGCTGTAGATTCCTCGTTTGCCTATGGAAGAGCTGTGCAACCCCACACAAGTTGGTTGCACTTTTCTGTACATTGCTTTTTTTAAATTTAATTTTTTTTAATTAAAAAAAATTAATTTACTAGTGAACTGGAGATACTGAGAAGTTACTACCAAAGAATGTTGTAAAGAGTAGAGGAATTTGAACAGAAACTGAAATAAATCCTGGCAAGTCTGAGAATAACTAGGACACTTGTTCAAGGTCCTGGCTGTTAGTCCACGAGCAGATTTATGTTTGCCCTGTGTCTAGAGGAGCAGACTGTACTCTTCTCGGTTCCTTCCCATCCTGTCCCCATTATACAATTTATAAAAGGGGGAAAGTTAAACATTACCTGTCTATAAAAAGATGGGCATGTGAACCAAGAAATCTTGGGAAATTTTATCCCGGCTTTGAAACCACTGGCTCCACTTTATTCTTACAAATTCTCTTCAGCTTCTTTGCTGTGTAATCAACCACTTTTTATGTTATCTCTTCTTTATTTTTTAAATTTCAGACGAGTATTTAGAAGAGATGCTTTCACTTATTGGGGAGGAATTTTGTCAACAATTCAGTGGTAAAATTACCCTCATTTGATGAGTTAAATACTCGTAGATTCTTCTCCATTCTCCATTACTACCTTTCTCTCACTGGATCTCTGTCCCTGTTTCCTTCTCTTGATCCTTCACATCCCAGTCCATATCAGTCAGAGCAGATTGCCTGAATGGGACCCTACTGGGACCAGCTCATTCCATCTGCACTGAGCATCTGTCTTGCAGGTCTGTGGCATGGTCGTTCTGTCTTCACAGAAATGACCATCTTTGAAAGCTGAATATCTCCTTTCCCATTGTTCCCCTTAACTAGTACCCACAGCTCATTTTTTGAAGGCTGTTAATTTGTGGATTAAACAAGCCAGAATAATCTGCGACATGCTGAGAGCTACCTCTGCTGGGTTCTTCTACATCTTATGAGTGTTTAATCCTCTTAGAATTCAGACTGGGGGAGTCAGAATTCCTGTAGTTGATATACATAATATACAGACACAAATTGATTCTGAAATAGGACTTTCCAGAGAACAGGAAACCGGTATCCCTTTGCAATCACACCAAAACCTATTCCTTCATATTACTGGATGAAGGAACAATCACTAGGCACTTCTATGAGCCTAAGCTCTGTGCCAGGGCTGGAGGTGGTTAAGAGTGAGCAAGTGAGCCAAGGGCCGTGTCATCAAAATGCATCTAGTTACTTCAAGGAGACTTCCATAACCGCACACATGTTTATCAATATGACAATGGCATTAGTTACCATAGCATGATAGCACAATCAAATTCTTGATTATATTGATTATATTGATGCCAGTGTGATTGATTTGACCACATGGTGGCCTCTCCCCGTAGCCTTATTCATTTGGACATATTGAAGTTGCAACCTGTTTCCTGGTTCTCTGCAAAGAATTCAGATCACCAGGGATAAAGCAAACAGGGTGAGATATTCCAACAAGAAAGAACCAAGAGAGCAAGGTTCTCTGATTTTAAGCTGATGCCTTTGAGTTGCTGGCTTAGCTTTGAGAGATCAGAGGAGATGAAAGGACGGAGGCAGACATGTAGACCCATAAGATTCACATACGAATCCTAGGGAAAAAGATCTGGACGTTTGTGCAGGCTAATGCTCTTGACTAGAAAGCTGGCATTTAGCTGTAGCAGTTGGCTGAACAGCCATATTTGTTTTGCAGTTTTTAGGTAGATGTCTTAGTAAAGCTTATGAAGGGAGACAAGCCCTTTCAGGTACCTAAATCAGATCCCTCAACCTAGAGGAGTAATAAATGTTGCAGTTTTCCCTCATGGTTGATTCTGTGAACATTAATAAAGGAAAGGTCCTAGAGGAGGTTTCCCAGGCACATTCCCGGACTTTCCTGGCTACTTTTAAGAACAGAGCTATCCAGCACATGGATTTACTAAGAATTAAGCCAATGTCAAGGGGTGGGAATCTGTACATTTTTAATCCATGTAGGCTAAATGCCACATAAAGGGAATGTATGGGCAAGCCTCTTGAGGATGCCACCAATCTGTTCATTATTTTAAATATAGCAATCATCGGGAATATTCCTTAGAAGAATCATGATTTCAATATTTTTAATTTATGTAAATTTATGATTCCTGGAATCAGGTCAGAAGGCTTTGAAGATTGTGCCTCTTTGGGATTTTAAATGTCTGTTCTTAATCTTCGAATGAGACTTTAGTTAAGCTGCCCACTTCTCTGTGGAGTGTGTGCAGGCATGGATGTCTTTGCACATGGGTATGAGTGTGTGCATGGGTGTGTGAAAAATGAGCTGACCCACAGTGTTTGTTTGTTTGTTTTCCAAATAGCCAACATTTTTGAGCCAAAATTGTCTAAGATACTATTTGCTAAAGCTTAGTGTGTTGTCTCACAAACCCATTTGGATTACAGAGATATAAAATAGTGCACTCCAGAGGTGAAGTGTTTTGCTCACTGCTACTATCCACCATTGTTAATAACTTATTTGCTATTTGCCACCAAAGCTTTTGTGGGACCTTTCTGAAAGATATTAATCATTCCATCAACAAATATTTAGTTAGCATCTCCTGCAAGCTAGGGTCTTGATGGTGTTCACTGTGGTGACAAAGGCCTGATAAAGGTTCTCAGAGGCTTTGAAGTCAGTTGGGAAAACATTCAGGTTAAGACACTACTGCTTCAATGCTTGGCGTTGAGGAGTTGTGTTTACTTCTCTAGCATTCCACTTCCGGGGTGTCACTTTCCAGGTGATTATCAAATGAAAAGGGACCTTGGGAATAGACTGGACCAGCATCAGAAATATGGCAGCTTTTCCAAGTCTCTCATTCCCCACAGGCACCTGAACTATGAGCTTAGTTCCCATGGCTCCCACAGGGTGAGGCTGGCAGCTTCTGATGCAGCTGTGTGTATGCTGTTTCCATAGTTATGTGACTGCAGTGACTAATTCATCAAACATGGTTTCTACAGCATTGAGGAGTGATAGCTCTGAGCAGAAGCACTCTTAAAAATTGCTGTGCACTTACTATTATTTTATAAAACACCAAAAATAATTCAGGAGGCTTTCAACATTCATTCCCGTTTATTTCTTCTTATTGCTTCTCTGCACAGAAGGAACATGCTAAGGATTTTTTCCATAAATGATTTAAATTTTACAATAGTTGTATGAGGACTTTATTGTTTGTATTTTACAAATGGGGAAACAAAGGTACAGATAACCAAACTGATTTATCAGATGCAGTATTAGAAAATAATAGAACTAGGCATTGAATTTTTTGGGGGGGAAGAGGGAGGGGGGTTCAAAGATCATAATTCAAAATCAAACCTCTATGCCTATGTATCTTTTGGAATGTCTAAGGAATTGAAAGTTTTATTCATTATCTGAATTTTAGGACTATTTAGATAATAGCTGACTTTGGATCTATTCTTTCTATAAAGACTTTATCTGTCATCATATGTGTAATATTTCTGATCATGTGCTTTTATATTTTACTAAACATGGCAGACAAAACATTTGGAATGTCAGCGTAGTCTCCTAAATTAGACAATTTCTAAAATAAAACTAAATAGCTGCAATTGTACAGTTACTGCCAAAAAAGTAATAAATAAATAAAGTTCTTGCTTCCCTTAGTCCTGGTAGAGGCGAAGAGTAACACACTGCTAAGTCATATGTCACTCTTCACAGAGTCCCTTTTTGATCCAGAGTTTGGATAAGAGCCATGTGTAAAGGAAACTCAAAAATGGCTTAGTCTCCCCCTCCCAGAGCACATGTTCAATGCTGAGTGAATAAGTCATATGAACTTGAATATTAAGCATGAGTTCCTTTCGTGAGAGAGAAAAATGAGTTCGTCTCTGTGGGTAAAGGCCTCCATTGTTTCTGAAGATCAATGACATTGATTTTACTGCATGGCACATAAAAGGAGAGGCTTGGAGAAGTGGCCATGAAAGGAGAGCAGCAGCTGTCAGGATGAGCGAGCCGCTTCACGTTGCTCTGCCCACCAGTAAAAAGCCTTGAATTTGTCTGTTCATCCCATCCCTGAGTTTGGGGCAGTTATTTATGGAGCCCCTTAGGTGATGAGTCTGGCAGAGGTGCAAAAGCTTTATTTGGAGTTCAGCATCAATTGCTGGCTTTTAGGTTGAGAAGGGGGAGTGGGATTGATTCAAGCAGCAGAAATGTGTCTGTGTTGGCTGATTGTAAGTACCACCAGGGCTCATATCGTATTATCCTCATGTGACAACAATATATCAATGTCTCCTGGGTCCAATTTCTACTGGGTCTGAGAGCAGGACAGAGCTCAATTGATCTGGACAGATCTTAGCTTGTATTTTTATACTGAATAATTTCTGCATAATAATCTCTGTGGGAGGCACCTGGGTCTCAGAGTCTTATCACTAAATAAATTTAGATCCAAAGCAGAAACCTTTGGAGTATTGATTTGATCTATTTGAATATATACGAATGTGCACAAGAATGTGACTCCAGTCATTCTAGAAAGGTCAGGGTTGCTAGAATTTCTTCACAATGAAGGATCTGAATCTTTCCTTAGTGTTTTATAATAGCATCATTGAGATATAATTTACATAACACACCATTTACCCCTTGAAAGTATCCAATTCAGTAGCTTTTGATATATTTACAGACTTCAGAAATCACTATAATAAATTCCAGAACATTTTCATCAACTCAAAAAGAAAAAAAAATTCTGTACCCTTTAGCTATGTACCCCAAGCCACCTTTGTTCAGTTTTTGAGGCAAGATTTCTGATAATGTTCAAAAGGCATTTCTATTTCTGTACATCCCCAGAGTTTTAGAAATAACTGCATTATAACACTTCTTACACTGCAGGGCTAGCGTTTGTTTTTCTTCTTGTCTTTTCTGAATCTCTGACTTCCGGGAGGACAAAGGCTTCAGTTTATTGAACTTTATGTCTACTGTCAGTTCACTTTCTAGTATATCTTGGGGTTCAAACAAAGGAGCTAAGAAAGAAGGAAAGAAGAAGGAGTTGGGGAAGAGGGGGTGTGGAAGAAGGAAGGAAGGAGTGAGAGATAAAGGGAGAGAACACACATACACACACACACACATACACACACACACACTTGAACTGTCAAATGTGGTGCAGAGAAGACATCTGGCATGCATTTTCTGGCAAATATTCTTTTTTTAAAAAAGGGACAGTGTTTTCAATGAAAAGGAAAATCTTGAATTTTGAGTGGATTTTTTTTTTTTTTAATTTGCACCATTCTGGAGGCTATGAGATATTTACTTCACAGTGTCCACAGGATTTCACACCTAAGTTGCCCTTGGCTACTATCATGGAAAGATCCACAATAAAAGTAATTCATAAACCGGCAAAGCTTATTCTTCTGTAATCTAATAGTTGTAGATGGCTTGGAACTGAGAGGTCAGCCTGGCCCCACCAGACATTTCCAGCTTGTGCTTCATTATACCCCAAGGTTTTGCCTTCAAATGCATGGCTGAGGATGACTGCCCCTTGGTGTTTGCACATCCTAGTCAACTGAAGAAAGAGAACCTATGGCATAGGGGGTGTGATTTGTATGTTTCGTGCATTGTTTCTTCCTGTATTTACCTCATTGATTGAAAATGTAAGCGTATCTAGCTGCACAGGGACTGTGAGACAGACTCTTCTGTTTGCCCTTGGATCCAACTATGCTTCACACTTAGCTTCTCTTGAAGGAGGAGGGGGAGAGGAATGTTACCGAATAGCTATGTGCCTCACCTTTCTTGTGCAATCCTCACTATGACACATTGTTAATTTTCTTCATTTTCAATATAGTGTATCAGTAAAGCATTGGTCCTGAAAAAAAATGTGACTTTTAGGTATATCTGGCTATGTTTTATATGTTTGGCATTTAAATGAACTTGGAGTTTTTTCTACTTTTGTAATTGCAAATGTATTTCTAGTACATTAGAAACGAAGCGGGCTTTCTTGAAGCAGCCAGGCAAACTTGCCCGTTTACAGTATTATGTCTATGGGCTAATGCTTCTGGCTACTTAGAATACTACAAAGAACTGTCCACCTGACAGTTGAATATGGCTAAACTCACGGATGCTTACAAGCAAACTAGCAGATGAGAGAGTCACTAGAAGATTCTCTGGGCAGCTCCTATGCAACACTACAACACAATTTCAGTCAAGATAAGTCCAACTATAATTTCTTCCCTTTTCATTTGTTTGTTAGGCCACAGTTGTGGGTTTATCTTTGGACTTTAAATATTCATGGTTTTATTGGAATTTGTTCGGTTGGGAATTGGTAACTATGGCACAGATAGGACATGAGAAGTATATTTTAAAATGCATGGGTAAATGTCTAACTTAAAGTTTCAGAAAAAAAAGGTTTAATTTTAACTAATATAACTTTGGCTATTTTCTGATTCAGAATTTGTCATGGTTAAAATGTAAAGTTTTTGGATAGTATAATATATTCATGTACCATAATATAAACATTGCTGTTTATGTTAGAGTCCAAATTTAGGATCAAATCTCCCCCTAGTGTCCTAAGCATGTGCTCAGCCTGAGGGTCTAACAGGTTGGCACTGCTTGTATAGCTCAGTCAAACTAGACTTTCTCTCTCATGCAGTTGGCAAATATTCATTATATGCCTATGAATAAAGCACCTGGATAATGGACTGAGCTCCAGGAAACAGATGTTGAACAAAACAATCCCAAGACGTACTCTAGGAAGCTCACTCTCTCTCAGGGAGTACAGATTTTAAGTAGTTGCAACAAGGTAGGAGGAGGGTGATTCATGGCAGAAAAGCATGCCGATGGAAGCGTTTGCAAGGATCCATGCCTAAGTGAAAGGGTCCCAGATCCACCCTCCCCTGCCTCAGTGCTCAGAGGCAATAGTGGAAAAAGCTAGCATCCTGCAGAAAGAGGCTACAACAAGCAGCTCTTGTGAGTGCCTCTCAGAAGAACCAGGCTGTGAGGAGGAAAAAAATGAACTCAATTATTGAAGACCCACCCATTGAGAAATATCTATTATAGCACTTGTCACATAAATGAAAACAAAAATCCAAGACATGGTAACATTTCGGACAATTTGCGCGACAGGAAAAGTGTTTTGTTTATTTAAGGCCATCGATGTCACACCAAACTTTCTAGGTCAAGTTAATGTTTCTGAAGGCTGTTTAGAGGCAGATTGGCTGGTCAGAGGTTGAGATTTATTTTGAACTTATGCAGTGGGAAGAGCACTGGTGAACAGGCTGGCATCAGAAAAAGCACGAAAACAAAATCAGTGTTGGAACCAACAGAGGTGCTCTGGTGGCAGCTGTGGACAAACCTCTGTTTTCAAAGGTAGAAGATCGTGTGTGTGTGTGTGTGTGTGTGTGTGTGTGTGTGTGTGTGTGTGTGTGTGTGTGTGTTATGAACTTACAGACTTCAGTGTGTAGGAGTTTAAGAAATGTTTTCTACTATGAAAAGAACATTTTCATATTAGAAAGAAATTGACTTAGGGTTTTGGCATGAGAATGTTCTGATTTAGAATTAGATGAGTATTCTAGATTAAACCCTAGGATAGACAACTAGACTAGATTCTGCTCTTTGAATGTACTAAAACCATTAGAGCACTGGAGTAAATTTTCTTGAAGTAATAGAAATGGATGAGATTTCATTTATTCATGAATAATCATTAATTGATTCACTTCTTCAAAGCTATTTCTTGAAGAAATCTTAAGTGGGACGAAGGGAAAGAGAACCCCATGCAATGTATGAGGCGTAAAAGGAGGAGGAGAGTCTTGGGGAGTAGGAAGAAAACCAGTAAGAAAGGGACAGGGAGGTGGGAGAGGGCAGTGGGAGAGAGACAGGGACAGATAAGAACAGCATGTCCAAGGACGTGGCATGATGAAATGCACGATATGTTGAGTTAAAAAAAATACCAAGACAGACAATTGGAATGGGGATGGGGCAACTCTAGGACAAACTAGAAACCTAGAGCAATGGAAACTTCCAGGAATCTATAAGGGTGACCCTAGCTAAGACTCCTAGCAGTGGAGGATATGGAGCCTGAACCGGCCATCTGCAGTAAGAAGGCAAGACTATCAGTGGCGGGACTAGGAAACCAATGCAGCCACAAAGACTTTGATCTACAATTTGCCTTGCCTAAAGGATGTTCTGGGGTAGATGATGGAGAATACATTGAGAGAGTTGCCAACCAATGACTGGTCCAACTTGAGATCCATGGCATGAGAGGAAGCCCTTCCCAGACACTGTTAAGGATATTCTACTATACTTGTAGACAAGAGCCTAACATAACTGACATCAGAGAGGCTTCACCCAGCAACGGATGGAAACAGATGCAGGGACCAAAAGCCAAACATTAGGGAGATCTTGGGGAATCCTGTGGGAGAGGAGGAGGAAGGATTGTAAGAACTAGAGAGGTCAAGGATACCATGAGAAAGCCTACAGAATCAATTAACCTGGGCACAAAGAGGATCACAGAGATTGAACAACGAACCAGGAAGCCTGCAAGAGACTGACCTTTGCTCTCTGCAATATGTTACACTTGTGTAGTCTAGTCTTCAAGTGGGTCTCCTAAGAGCAGGAGCAGGGGCTATCTCTGACTCTGTTGCCTTCCTTTGGGACCCTTTCCTCCTATTGGGCTACCTCATCTAGCCTCAGTGAGAGAGGATGCACCTCGTCTCACTGCAATTTGTTATGCCAAGGTTTGTTATATTCATGGGAGGACTCCCTGTTTTTGAAGGGAAATGGAAGAAGAGGAGTGGATGGGGGGAGGGGAAGGGCAGGTGGGATGAAGATTAAATAAATTAATTAATAAAACATACTTGGAAATACTTGAAATGGATTTACAAGTATAAAAATGCACAAAGTATGTGTAGACTTGCTGTTTGATTTAAGGGTTGCTGTCCAAAGTCTCAAGGACGTGTATAATAAAGTGCCCATGATGCAATGTTTTTGTCTGTTAATGCCATTCCTCCAGCATCCTAGTGCATGTGGATTTTCTTCAATATATAAATATGTGATCTATGGTTGATCCCATTTCACAATGAGTTTGTTAAGAAGTCTGTTACTTTAAAAATAGATATATTTCTTGAGCAAGTAGCATGTGCTTAGCATTGGAGATGCAGTGGCTAACAACTGTGGATCTTTATTTTCATAGACCATTATGTGTGGCTGTAGATGATGGGCAGTTGGAAGAAAGCCAGTTGATTTCTAGGGTGGACAAAACAGAAGAAAGCCAGTGAAAAAGAAACAAAGCATAGTAGGTTGGATTGGACGATGGGATTGTGAGGGCATCCAAGTGAGGGATTCCTTGGGGATGTCATGCATAATCAATCCCAGATTATAAAAATGAGAAGTCATTGTCAAATGAAATCAGGCAAGAGTACAGGCAAGAATCAGAGAGTTCCAGGTATCTTGAGCAACATGTGTGAAAGCCCCCCCCCCAAAAAAAAATCAGAGCATGAAGAGTTGAGGTAAGGCTATTTGAAACTGTCTACAGTTACAGTAATACAGTGCAAACATGGGACTAGGTGAACGAGGCAATTCTCATTTATTTGTAACAGACCACTTCTAATTCTATACACCAGAAATTTGGAGTGAATAGACTCAACAGCCCTTCTAAATCACCAAGTCTCTGTACCCTATTTTAAATCAGAAAGGAAATCACAAGGCTAATTGGAGTGTGTAGGAGCTTGTCACTACTTCCTGACAGGGAACACTGTATAGGACAGTTGGATATGATTTCTGATCAGTGGTTACTTTGCAGGATAAATCTATTCATGGTATTCCTGTAGTATTTTACACGATATCTGCTCCATAACCCTAGGGTCCAGATAAGTTCCCAAGAGAGGACAGATCTCAGTTAGCACATGGTTGCCCCATTATTGAAAATGTTCAAGGTAATTCCTTGTGCTTCATTGAGATGTAGAAGTATTTAGCCCAAAGCCCTGTTGCAAATACAAACAAGAAGCAGAACTTTAAATTAATCACTTATATAATTAATCATTTGAAAATTACCTACCCAGTATTTTCTGTTACAACTATACAGACTGGATGGATGCCTGCTGAGCTGAGACATCCTGGGGGGACTAGAAGCATGATTAAACCTGTTCTGTGCCATGGGGTCAGGGAGGAAGGGACGTATGAAATCTGAGGGTACACATAGGAGGGCCATTTGATTTTATGTGACCTCCTTCAGGATGCTCTCCCTAGAACCCTAGAGGTAAGTACAAGTGTGGCAGAGACTGAAAGAGATTCTTAAATGATGCCTATGAGAGATTGAGGTTGGAAAGATCAGAGGTGAAATTCTGGACCTAGAAGGAACAGGTGATGATGTCTGCAGGATGGTAGCAGCTTCTCTTTGTAAGTTCATTAAGTGAAGTCTGTATTTTCTGGGGAGATGAATATGAAGTTCTTGTTTTGGAAGGCATGGAATAAGGTATACATTCTAAAATATGTTGTCTCAGTGGAATTTCAGTAAAACATAAGTTAGAGATCAAAACTTGTGAGGAACAAGATGGAACAAACTGCAAATAAGCTGAAAAGTGGTGCCAGTAGAAGTGATTTATTTTTCTCAGGGATCTTTCTTGAGAGCCACCTGAAGTTGTGGACTTCTGATTGATCTTCATGTTTACTCTAAACATCCAAAGGGCTCTATTGCTCTCTGAGAACAACTCCAAAAGGAAGGAAGCTGGAGACATGTCTGTGGTCATCTGTCACATCTGTACCACGTGCAGCAGCTTGGGTCCTGGAACTCTGATTGGGGATCTGAGGATATAAAGGACAGATACACAGGCACACAAACCAAAAAACTGGGGTCAGGTCATCAGTTAGAAATCTAATGAATCCATACCAACTATGAAACAATCTATGTAAAATAATCTATGCAGTGAATAGACTAGATATGGCCCTCACAGATTCATGTGTTTGAATGGCCCATAGGAATGGCAGTATTAGGAGGTATGGCCTTGTGGCAGTAGGTATGGCCCTGTTTGAGGATGTGTGTCATTGTATACATGGACTTTGAGTGTTCCCATGCTCAGGCTCCACCCAGCATGGTAGAGAGCCTTCTCCTGGCTGCCTGAAGAGCACAGTCTCCATCTGGCTGCCTTCAGATCAAGATGTAGAACCTTCAGCTCCTTCTCTAGCACCATGTCTGCCTCTATGCAGCCACGCCTCCTGCCGTGATGATAATGGCCTAAACCTTTAAAACTATAAGCCAGCCCCAATTAAATGTTTTCTTTTATAAGCGTTGCCTTGGTCATGGTGTCTCACAGAAATAAAACCCTAAGACAATCTGCAATATCAGCATGTTTATTATGTACACCACAATGGGGGGAGTTAACTCGTCTTGGTGGGAGGGCTCTCTAGCATGGAGTCTGAGTCTATAGACATCTCAGATGAAGAAGCTATGGGTGCTAGCTGTCGTACACAATAGGAACATTTTCACATGGACCAGAGCAAGGGTTTGGCATCTCTCTAAGACTTGCCTGGGGGGGGGGGTTGGCTTTTGCCAATTTCCGAGGGTCCTAGGCCATCATCTTTGACATAGCCATGTTCGTGGCAACAATGCACTCAGGACTTCGGACACTCTTTACACATTTACTCAGTCTATCCCTTACTGCCCACATATCTGTGCAGAGTTCTAGAAGCCAGAAACCTTGTACAAGCAAGGTTTATGGCTGGATAAACCAGTGGGCTTTTAATGAGAAGAGAATCATAAGAGACAGAGTTTCAATTCACCATGAGGCTTTTTCAGGTGTAGGAAATAGCTGTCTGTGGCAGTGGTGGGGCACTGTGCATCTAATAGTCATGCCAGTTTTATTGTTTCTTCTGAAACCTGCCCTTTCTTACCTCATTATCAACAGGTATCTCTGTATCCAAACGCTGATCTTCTTAATTAAATATATGACTATTTAAAAAAATGACTTCCCTCTCTCTTCTAATTAGATGATACCGATTCTGCTCTCTCTGGTAATTACTGTGTTTCTTCCTCCTGAAGGCTATACATATTTATATATACACATACAGATATGTGTGAACATTTGTGTGTGCATACATTTGCACATGTGCATATTTGAAAATTTAATGACCTGCCTCTTGGGAGAGTGCATCATTGATAAAAATACTCTCGTCTTGAATTGGAAGGTGTCTGAGATATCAATTTCCCTAGCTTCTTCCATATTAGGCGGCTTTCATCTCAGAGGAAATAATTATACCAGGCTTGGCTCTGTTCAATGGGGCTTGACTGGGATCTCTTCCTGAACAAAAAGAGAGAGAGAGAGAGAGAGAGAGAGAGAGAGAGAGAGAGAGAGAGAGAAAATTGAAAAGAAAAAAAAAATACAGCTTGACATATCAGCCTCAAAATTATCTAAATCTATTTCCAAGAAAGAGGTCTGTGCCTTAGTGAAGATGATGACCTTTGAGAGAAAAATCCATAGGAAAAAAAATTCATTTCCCATGCTGTAAGGTTAGGAGAATAATTTGCACTCTGAGAGGAGAAGGGAAGCTCCTTCTGACATGCAATAAAGCAGGTAGCCTCATTTGAATTTTCCCATTAGGTCTTCTAGAGAGACCTGGGAAATATATGCTGGCCCCCCTCACTGTAACTCAGCCTTGGCTCTCTGTCTATGGGACCCACAGTTTTTCATGGGTGGTTGAATTAGAGTCTGGGTTATTTGGAACGTCCAGCAGGAAGTTATTTGTTACAGTGTTTATTTTTTCTATCTGCCATAGAATTCTAAACAGGTTTGTTTTCTGCAGAATATTAACTCTTGACTTACCAGGAGGCAAATCTCTCACCCTCTAGCCCCCCTATTCTTCCCTTTTTTATTTTGTTCTTCTATTCAAGGGTCAAGGGGAATGTTTTTATTGTACATGCAAAGAACAACACATTTTAGTAGAAAGCTTAGTGTCAAAATCAGTCCTGATCAGCTCCCTGTCCCAGAGTAGACTGTGGGGAGTTTGTTCTATTTTACTGTCAGTTTATTTAACAAATGACTACTGAAAGTATCTGACTTGATTCAACAGGTCCAGTCCCCATTCTCATGTAACATAGAATCAGGACAGAGAGAGACACTAAAATATATATCAGTAAACCATTGAGTTTTCTTCCTGTGAAGTGTTATAAATGAAGGAAAATCCACAGTGGGAAAGTATGTCGGAGGGAAACATACATATGGGTACCCAAGCGAGATAATACTCTAGAATGTTTTTTAAACATGTAAAAATAAAAATACTTGCCACCTTTCATTTAGTGGAGGTTCAAATAAGCTAATTCAAAAATCATCGTTTCATTTTACCAAACTCAAACAATTAAAAAAACTTCCATCCAGACTTTAGAAAGATATAAGGAAAACAAGGGTGAAGGACTTTGTGGCCCTGTGGCCCCGTGGCCCCGTGGTGTGTTTTTGGGAGGAGGAGGGGAACTCAGCAGTTGTTCTGAGTAACAAACAAACTAAACAAGCAAACAACAACAATGCCCCTAAACCAAAAAATATAATAAAAAAACAAACAAACAAGAACAACAAAACACTGCATCAGTTAGTTCTCTTCCGTCTTTGCTTAGTCTAGTAAGCCTCTTCTACCTCTGGGGTATGCGTGTATAATTTCTCTCTATGCCAAAGCTAGAAAGCCAATAAAATATTTCCAAAGCAGCTCACATACCCCAGTGTCTTTTGCCCTTATTTTATTGAGCCCATTGGGCATGCGTGGCGACTGGCTCCTTGTGATATTCCTGGGGATTCACAGAAACAAATAGGTGATGCATTTAGAGGGGAGGGGAAGAGAAGCCAAAGAATAAAAGAAAGGAAATCTGTTACCTGAACAGTTATCCCATTCACCATGCAATTATAAATGCTCAACTCTCCAGCTGATAAGATGTTCATTTATGGAAGAGTCTTTGGGAATCTGAGTTTATGCAAAGTGTATGTTGCTCTGATAACCTATACTCTTCAGCAGCACAATTACTTTATAGCCTTACTATTTTCAAATGCCCCCACATAACTCCCACCCTACATGTAAACTATCTCAGTCTGACGTTCTAGCATCCATAAATATGTGAGTGTCGAAAGCTACATGCAGCAGGTGGGTTTGGTGCTCATCTGTATGTGAATTCTTTAGTGCTGAACATCATTCTGGTTCCTTTAAATTCTATTGCATGTGTACATAGTATGCACTTACCACACCACCCTGCCCTGGTAAGGGCATTCCTTGTAGGCGGAGTTTATTTCATCCTCATTTGTCCTTGGCTCACAGGGGGTGGCTAATTAACCATTGATGGGTATATCAAGGAACTTCTGCTGGTTGGCTCTAGTTAGGCTCTCCCAGATACTAGGGGTCATTAGGAATCCTTTGCGTGCAGAAAGAAACACACACAGCAGTGGACCCTGTAACAGTGGGGCTGAGTACAACCCGTAGTAGAAGTAGATGAATCCAACAAAGCATAAGTGGCTCAACCATGGAGTATGCAGCAGTCTGCAAAGCAGCCAGACTTGCAAGAAACTAATTTGAAATTAATAAAAATTGTATGTAGTGAGTCTAAACCATGAATTCATTTCACTTGACTAAAAAAGAATTGATCCTGAACATTTCTGGCAGATACCTTTTGATTCTCTGGGTTTTTTTTTTTTTTTTTCTATCACTTAAGTTTTCTGTTGCAATTTTCCAAGCTAGACCGCACCTGAGAAAGTGTGTTGTAATGGTCCAAGATATAGACAGAAAATATCTGCTTCTATTTTTTCCCTATGGCCTATTTGGATTGAAAATCTGAACCTAACCAGCACCTACATCTGTAAAAATCTATGCATAACCATGGTGAGCTCCACACACAGAGGAACATTTGCTTCAGTGTGTGCTTTTAAAGGTGTGACCTACTTTTCTGGAACTAGGAGAGATTTACATGCTATCACTATTCTCTCTCTCTCTCTCTCTCTCTCTCTCTCTCTCTCTCTCTCTGTGTTTGTGTGTGTGTGTATATATATACATATATATATATATATGATACGTATGCAATATCACATGTGCATGTGAATGTAGAATGTATATGTTTGTGTCGAGGCAAAGGACAACTTTTGGGAGTTGTTTCTCAGATGATGATGTCTGTTTGACTTTTTTCTTTCCCTCCTTCCCGCCCCCCCCCCCCCCAATGTGTGTATGTCTATATGTGAGAGAGAGAGAGAGGTGCTCATATGAATATGTCTTTAAGATGTCTTTAAGACTGACTCCTAGAGACTGGATAAACTATTAGGGAACTTGTCACTGGAGAAATCACTATCCTCCCAGGAGCTACTTACCTGTAGTTCTACGTCCGGAGGTGGGAACGTGTGAAAATTCCCAAATTCATGTTAACATGTCAACTGGTAGTTTCATTGTACATATCTTTTGTAGGCAAACACATTGCTGAGACTCCTTGGGTACAGCTTCCCTGTCATTTGAAGAAGATGCTATTAAGAACCAGTGTCCGTTTTTTAAAAATCCTATGGATATCAAATCCCTATGTTTTTCCTTGCTAGGCAACTACTTTAACAACTGAACAGTTTCATCACTGTGTCAACCCTTTAATTTGTTATAGAGTATCAAGATCAATTTCTTTCACCTTCCACATGTCAATAATGGCCCATAGAAAAGGTCAGTGATGTACTGCCCACAGGCCAAGTCTGGCCCTTTATCTATTCTATAAATAAAGTTTTATTAGAAGATGGGTATCTAGACTCTTTTGTGTTTTACTGTGTGAAATGTCCCCCCCACAACTCATGTGTTAGGACATATGGTTTACAGTTGGTGATACTGTTTTGTAAGCATGCAGAGCATCTGGAAAAGCTGAATATCTGATGGGTGTAGGTAATAAGAGATGTGACTCTAGAATTCATATGCACTTTAAGGTTTGGTCTAGTTCTCTCTTTCCTGTCACATGTTCCTGCTACTACAAAGCTTTTTCCAGCATACCTCTTCTGCTATGATGGACTGAAATCCTCTGAAACCATAATCCTAAATAAATATTTCCTGTTATCAGTTGCTTCTCTCAAGTCTTTGCTATAAGAAGGAGAAAGGTAATAAACAAGCATGGCAAGAATAGAGTTGAATAGATGTTACACAAGCCATATGTCCCACAGAGCTGAACATATTCACTCTTTGGTCTTTGCGTTCTGTGTGAATCAGAACCCATTATTTGTCCAGGCTGGGGAACTAATCTAATTAGAAATGAGAGATACAGGAGGACCAAAGGTAATTGTGGGTGAGAAAGATGAGTGAGCCAAAGGCAACCGTGATGCAATCAGAACCAACAGAATGTAAGAAAGAACTGTAGCAGGAAAGAACACATCAAGCATTGCCACAGAAATCATTTTGTATCTTGATAAACTTTTCCAGACATTCCTGCCCAATTTAGCTTTTATTATTAAAAATCCATCAGATATGGCATCTCTCCTATATTCACCACTACAGGTACCTGTTCTTTCCACAGTCATTGCTCTGCACTCCAATATACTCACTGCCATAATGGAATTTTCTCTGATGAAATTGGAGCATCTAGAGACTTCAGCTCATGGAAAGAGGGGGGGGGGGTTGAGGGAGAGATAGGGGGAGGGGGAGAGGGAGAGGGAAATCAAGAAAGAGGAGCTCCTCTAGGAAGTTTCATGACAGATTTGGCCATGGGCCTCTGGCTGTATAGTATTCTCATTTCAAAGTGTCCATGAACCTCAAGATGAGGCCAAAGCTGAGGTGTGGATGTGAAAGAAAAGGACACAGATCACAAAGCTTTAGGCCTACTATTCTTGGTCTCTGGGAGCTGAGGAGGGGGCTCTACTCATGGAAGAAAGGAGGACTTTCTTCTTAACTCCATTTTGGTGAATTCTGCCCAGAAATAGGAAAATGGATGGGAAATAGTCAGATTGTGAGGGTTAAAACAGAGTTGGCTAGAAAGGGATTTGAGTGCTTATCCTGTGTGATATCTGGCAAGTTCCTACCCCTTGGAAATTAGAGTGCCCAGGTTAGTCTTGTGGAATTGTACCTCCAGGAAGGGATGAAAGAATGTCATGTTTACAGCCTGGCTCCCAAACCAGTGGTTATGAATGGAGGCTGAGTCAATGTCTTAAGTTAGAGTTTCCGTTGCTGTGAAGAGACACCATGACCAAGGCAACTCTTACAAAGGACAATATTTAATTAGGTATGGCTTGCAGTTTCAGAGGTTTAGTTCCTTTTCATGCTGGCCGGAAGCATGACAGTCTCCAGGCAGACATGGTGCTGGAGTTTCTGAGAGTTCTACATCTTGATCCAGAAGCAGCCAGGAGAAGATTCACTCTGGCCAGATGTGAACGTATATATGAAACCTCAAAGTCCACCTGCACAGTGACACATCCCCTACAACAAGACCACACCTACTTCAATGAGGACACACCTCCTAATAGTGTCACTCCCTGTGGGCCAAGCCTTCAAAAACATGTGTCTATTTGGTCCAAACCTATTCAACCAACCACAGTCAAGTTCACAGCCTGACTCCTAAGCCAGTGATTATGAATGGGGCTGGTTTATTGTATTTTTCCTATGTTATATGGCTGTCACTTTCTTTCCTTCTCCAAAACAGTGCATATTACAAAGAATATTTGTCCAACTAAGCTGGCAGTAGAGTGGCATCCCAAGATCGCACTGCACATCAGGAATTACACCAGAGACATCACCAGCCCTGCAAACCTCAGCAGCCTTCAGACAAGTGCTCCATCTGGCACAAAGACCAAGGAAAGGCTCTGGTCCCTTGAGGTTGGAGAAGAAAGCAACTGTAAAGAAACAAGCTATTAATATTAATGTTTCAGGAACAAGAGAGGGGAGAAAGGACATGGGAACCCAGGAAGAATGACTCCATATGGCTTTGATGTGTTCATTTCCACAGGATCGGGAGAGTGAGGAGAATACAGAATAGCTAGCAAGAAAGCAAGAAGGAGGGGGGTGAGGAGAAGGCAGGGGCTTGGCAGGCTCAGAGAAATTATATGAGCTACAGGGAGTAGCTTCTGTCTAGGCAAAAAGTCAGCTGGCCATGCTGCCATGCAACACCGGGAACAAGGCAGAGCAGGAAGAGGAAGTGCCCTGTAGCTTTGTTCCAACTGTGAGGAGTTATTGAGCTAAGACTAGTGACAAGCTATGACTGAGATCTCTTCCAAGGGTTTCCCCTGTGAACCTCTTCAAGCAAAGAATTTTACTTCCAATTCAGGTAGACCTAGATTACATCTGGCTGTACATCTTTCTGGCATCCATCTATGGCAACATCTGTCCCCATCTCCTCTCAGAGACCCGCATCCTCTTTTATGAGTAATTCAAGTAAATAGTCAGGTAAGAAGGTAACTTGAGAAGAATTGAAAAGAAGTAAGATGCTGAGAAACTGCGGAAAAGTCTCGAACACGTGGACACAGGGGAAAAGTTCCTGAACAGAACACCAATGGCTTATGCTCTAAGATCAAGAATCGACAAATGGAACCTCATAAAACTGCAAAGCTTCTGTAAGGCAAAGGACAGTGTCAATAGGACAAAGTGGCAATCAACAGATTGGGAAAAGATATTTACCAATCCTACATCCGATAGAGGGCTAATATCCAATATATACAAAGAACTCAAGAAGTTAGACTCCAGAGAACCAAATAGCCCTATTAAAAAATGGGGAACAGAGCTAAACAGAGAATTCTCAACTGAGGAAACTCGAAGGGCTGAGAAGTACCTAAAGAAATGTTCAACATCCTTAGTCATCAGGGAAATGCAAATCAAAACAACCCTGAGATTCCACCTCACACCAGTCAGAATGGCTAAGATCAAAAACTCAGGTGACAGCAGATGCTGGCTAGGATGTGGAAAAAGAGGAACACTCCTCCATTGCTGGTGGGACTGCAAGTTGGTACAACCACTCTGGAAATCAGTTTGGCGGATCCTCAGAAAATTGGACATAGTACTACCTGAGGACACAGCTATACCTCTCCTGGGCCTATACCCAGAAGATACTCCAACATGTAATAAGGACACATGCTCCACTATGTTCATAGCAGCCATATTTATAATAACCAGAAGCTGGAAACAACCCAGATGTCCCTCAACAGAGGAATGGATACAGAAAATGTGGTACATTTGCACAATGGAATACTACTCAACTAATAAAAACAATGACTTCATGAAATTCACAGGCAAATGGATGGAACTTGAAAATATCATCCTGAGTGAGGTAACTCAGTCACAAAAGAACAAACACGATATGTACTCACTGATAAGTGGATATTAGCCCCCAGAAGTTTGGAATACCCAAGATTCAATCCACAGCCAACCATTGGACTGATCATGGAGTTCCAGATGAAGGAGTTGGAGAAGGGACTGAAGTAGCTGGGGGGGTTTGCAGCCCCATGGAGGGAGCAACACTGTCAACTGGCCAGACCCCCCAGAGCTCCCAGAGACTACACCCAAAGAATACACAAGGAGGGACTCATGATGCTGGCCACACATGTGGCAGAGGAGAGCCTTGTTGGCCATCAGTGGGAGGAGAGGCCCTTGGGCCTGAGGGTGTTAGATGCCCCGGTGTAGGGGTGTGGGGGAGTGGGTGGGGGAGCACCCTCATAGAGGCAGGGGAGGGGGGGATGGGATAGGGAGTTTCCAAAGGGAAGACCTGGAAAGGGGAATTGAAATGTAAATAAAGTGTACACACACACAGACACACACACACACACACACACACACACACACACACACACTTATATATAAAAAGATGCTGACGATCTATTACCAGTGTGCCTGGAATTGTAAGCGGTGGAGTCCATTTTTATTTTCTCTCCCTACCATAGAGCAATGTGGAGAACAAAGAGAAGGATGACAGCAAATAGAAAAAGGTTGGGTCACAAAGTGAACTAGCATTGATGTTTATATCTGTTGAAGGAGACAAATTTATCTTTATACTTTAGGTAAAGCCTCCATGCAGTAAAGATTAGTGTACAGGTACAACCTGAGAACAGACCACCTTGGAGCCTGTAATCCAGCCTTGTTGATGTACTAAGTTCACAGGGGGCCCTTCTTGTCACTGTGAGATTGTCCAGGTAGAATATTGATAGAGCCACCTTGCTTGGCTAGTACTCAGAAATAGCTGCAGAACAGCAATCTATCAGGCTTGAATGCATCACACATCTTTACAGGAAAGGTTGCATTACCAGCCTCCTGTGCTTGGAAAATTGGCAGGGATGCTTTTATAGACCTAAATGGTGGAGCATTTGGTACATGGCTCATGAAACATTTGGATAGTTCCTACTGCTCCTAAGATCTTATTACCAGGCAACAGAAACCCTTTATACTCTACAAAAACATGCATGACTCTGAAGGAGGGAGAATGACACACATTAGCTAGATTAGAGGAGAGAGGAGTGACTCTGCTTAGGTGATATGCTTTTGTGATTAGGGTAGAGGGAGTGAAATGCTAGGAAACAGAGAATCACCCAGAATTAGAACTGTAAAGGGGATGCTTTCTGGGACTGAAGATGAAGACAGTGTGGTCCCTAGTAAAAGACTAGATGTGAAGGCAGAACCTGTGTCTTGGAGTCCTTGATGCCTGCATAAACATTTAGAATTGAGCTTGCACATTGTAAGACAAAAAAACAATGGTTGTAAAATGGGATAGTGACATTCTTTCAAGCATTGGAAGTAAAATCATATTAGCAAGTTTATTAAGAACGAGGCTAATTATTATCCATGACAATTATTGTGTTCAGCTCAAGAACAATCCCTTGGCACAGAGCATGTAAACATATGCTTGTTGAAATTTTATTTTGAATATGAAATTGTTGAAACTCAGATGTCATCTGGTCTCCCCTAGAGTTTTAATGAAAAGCATTTCTTTACTTAATTAAACCTGGAATGACTAAATACTTTTCTTGCACAAATCCAGCTCAAGGGGTCAGATGAGGTTAGATATCAGACATACCTCAAGCCTCTTCCCTCCTCAAGACTCTGCCCTAACAAAATTCTTTCCTAAAGGATTAAGATGAAAATAGGCCTCAGTGGTCTTGCTTAAGGAAGGCTTTTATGTTTTTGCTTTTGTTTGTTTGTTTGCAAGAGTGAATTTGTTTCCAGTTTAGCCAGCTGAAAGATTTCATACAGTGCGAAGACAAATATTAACTGGAAGATCAATGGAAGGACTGTCAGCAAATGGTGTAATCAGTATGATGTGAAAAATTAGGGGAGACTGTAATGACAGAGGGACCACCAGCAATCTCTACCGAGGTTGGTCAGCAGGAATGGAGCGATGTCAAAGGAGTGTAGTCAGGGAAATAAAGTTACCCAAACAAGTCCAGAGAAGCATCCCAGTAGATGGGAAGCACATGGACTCTAGATCTAATCAGCCAAATCCAGCACCCCATTCTTTCAAAGAAGAGCTTTGTGGGCTTGACAAAGATATACATATTTTGTGAGGGTATCTGTAGAGAGGGGCTGATTTCACTGACAACACAGAGTCTCTGTGGGATGAATCAGTGGCAAAATGTGAAAGGAGGTGAGGCAGAGTCCAATATTCCTGCTTCCCTGTTCCATTTCAGTTCTCAGTTTTATTTTTAAATTTTCTGGTCTGATTCTCCCTTTTACTTCCAGTATCAACAGTTGTGAAATTGGCCAAAGGTATTTATTTTGTTGAAATTTTCACTCCGCTTATGCTAAGGAATAACATTACTTTTTGTAACACTTTGATGCTTCCAAAGGTTTTCCTGACATCATTTCACCCTGTGAGTTGTGATCTTTGCCTTAATTTTATAAATATAGACACTGGAGATTCTTGAAGGCCAGCCACTATTCAGAAAAGAAAAACACAACTTGGCCTTTGGCTCAAAGTGCTTTTTATCAACTACAGTAATTATAGAGACATGTTGGCGTTATGTGAGGACTTTCCTGGTAATGGTTCCTATATTTTGTGTAGTCATTACTGTTCTAGGTTGCTTGATATTGCTATGATAACCACCAGGACCAAAAGCAACTTGGGTAGGGAAGGTTTTATTTCAACCTACATTTCCAGATAACGGTTTATCACTGAGAGAAGTCAAGGCAGGAATTTAAGACATGAACCTGGAGACAGAAGAGAAGCAGAAATCATGAAAGAGAGCTGCTTTCTGGCTTGCTCTCCATGGCTACTCAGTTTGATTTCTTATAACTCAGATCATTTTCCCGGGGTTGGCACTGCACAGAGTGGGTTGTATCACCCCACATAAACCAATAATCAAGAAAATTCCGAAAGACATGGCCACAGGCAATCTGATGGGAACAGTTCCTCAATGGAAGTTCCCTCTTCACAGGTGACTCTATTTTGTATCAAATTGACAGAAATTAACTAGCATAACTGACCCATTGTTAACTTAATATACAAAGAAACCATTAATAAACCTTAACTTTTCCTTTCTCATGTACTCCCAAGATCTCACATTCACCTCACAATATAAAGCACAATATAACTTTAAATCCACAGTCTTTAAAAATGTCAACATTTTCAAAGTTCAGGATCTCTTTCAAACTCCAAAGACTTTGAGCAAACAAACAAACCAATGCATTCTTTCTTATTCTCAGAGGGAAGAACCAGGGCACAACCACAATCAGGTCAAGGCAAAACAAAACTTCAACATTGTCAATAGCTGAGTGTCCAATTTCGAGGATTGACTCATGGTCTCCTGGGCTCCAATGGGCTTGAATAGCCCTATCTGTCCTGGTCTACAATCTGCATCAAGCACAGCTTGTCTTTTGGGCTCAGGCTTTCTCTATTCCATACCTGACCCTGTCCTTAGAGTTCATTCGACAGTCCTGAGATCTTCAATATGTGGGTATTTTCACTGCAACATTACACTTTTAGCAATAACTTCTCCTGATCTCTCACAATATCAAGCGTCATCTGTTCTCTATGATCCCCCAAGGCTTCAAAACCAGTAGCACTTGGAGCCTCTTACATATTGTTTGGCTTCTTAGCTTGAGATCTGCAACCTTGTCACTCATGGATTACAATGTCTCCTCTCTCTCTCTCTCTCTCTCTCTCTCTCTCTCTCTCTCTCTCTCTCTCTCTCTGTGTGTGTGTGTGTGTGTAAAAACTTCCTAGAAGATTTCACTTAAATGCTGCTCGTTTCTTACTAATCACAACCATTTTCACCTTCAGCTTAGCAATATAGATCAGCAGTTCTCAACCTGTGGGTTTTGACTACTTGAGGGGAATCAAAAGACCCTTTCACAAGGGTCATCTAAGACCATTGGAAAACAGACATTGACATTATGATTCCTAACAGAAGCAAAATCACAGCTATGAAATAGCAATAAAAATAAGTTTATGTTTGAGGGTCACTACAACATGAGGAACTGTACTAAAAGGTCACAAGATTAGAAAGGTTGAGATTGTCCCTGGAAAACAAATGTTTCATTTTGAAGGCATTGGTTTCTTATTAGTTACAGTTGATTCCTCAGCCCCAGATAACAAGAAACCCTATATTCCTAATTTTAATAGCTCACAAATGGGCTAGATAGAGTCTTTAAGGAAAATTTAAGCTTCTCTCCAAAATTTCACAAGCCAGGCCTCCATCATCTGCAAGTTTATCTTCCAAACTGCCATGGAATAGCCCAATAACTCTGAGAACCCAAGGAATTTTCCAACTCAATGTTTCAAACACTTCCATATTTCTCCCGCCAGTATAACGTGGTTAGCTCTGTGACAGCAACAGCCCATTCTCTATTCCAGTCTCTTATAAGTTTCCTTTTGTTGATGTGATAAACACCATGAACAAAAGCAACTGTAGTGGGGAATGTTTGGTTAGATTACAGTTTACCGTCCATTATGGAAGGAAACCAATGTGGGAACTCAAGACAGGAACACGGAAGAAGGAACTGAAGCAGAGATCACGGAGTAAAGCTGCATCCTGGCTTGTTCCCCCTTTTTCCCCCTAGTACAACCCAGGACCACCTGCCCAAAAGTGATAGCAACCGCAATGGATTAAACTCTCCCACACTGCTCATTGAGAAAATGCCCCATAGTCATGCCCATGCCCTAATCTGATGGAGCCCTCCTTCAATTGAAGTTCGCTCTTCCCAAGTCATTCTAGTATGTGTCAACTTGATACTGATGCTTGGTATTCCAGAAACAACGTTCAGTATCTCTTATGCTAGTTTGCTTCAGAGGTAATTGCTAATGTACCTAGAGACTTAGTAGATTAAACTGAAATAAAAGGGGAGCTTGAGACAGGCTGTATTGGAAGTACATCCCCTCCCCTTACCAATCCTAAGTTATATCACTATATGAATTAGCTATTAAGAACTACTTCTGGTGTGATGGAAAGACATCACCCTCTCTCCTGCTGCATATACACACATGTGTATCAGGTCCAGTATTCAAAGTTAGCAACACAGTAGAAATCAGGGTTGCACATCTGCAATTCCACACAGAGAAGACTAAGACAGGGCAATGACAGATTCAAGGCTATCCACCTAAAAACCAAGAGAGTTGCACACCATTCTGAGATTCATTGTGCAAGTGTCTGAAAAACAACAAGAAAGTTAACAGAAGCTCCAAGAACTCTCCATAACATTGTACTAATAGCTTGTTCACAGTCCTCTGACTCCTGCTCACCAATTCCATCTGCATTCTGTTGCCTCTCTAGTTTAGTGTCTTCCTTTTATATATTCCTATCCCTTCTCTCTTGGAGCTAAAACTTACAATCTTCTGCCTCAATTTCTCTTGGCATAGATATTCCACTCCACCCTATTCCCACTTCAGGAGCCCTGTTACCAGTTCCTAAGTATAATGGCTATTCCTGGTTGCCAGCTTGACTATATCTGGAATGAACTACAATCCAGATTTGGAGAGCTCACCTGCGATACAGATCCTGAGGCCGGAAGACAGAAGTTTCTTACCAGATCTTGGCATGGAGGTCTTGAGGCATAGTAGCCATGAAAAGCTTAGGCCCAGGCAAGGTATTACACACTTTTAATCCCACTGAGGCAAGGAGATCTTTGAGTTCAAAGTCAGTCTGGGACAAAGCAAGTTCCAGATCTAGGCATGATGGTACACACCTTTAGTCTGGGCCATACCTTCTACTGGAGGCCTACATAAGGACACTGGAAGAAGGAAGATTCACTCTTCTTCACCTGCTTGCACTTACTTGCCAGCACATCTGTTGGAACTACTACAGAAGACCAGCTGAAACAATCCACCTCATGGGGCTGAGCAACTACTAGATTCTCGGACTTCCCATTCTCAGCTGACCATTGTTGGGTTAGTTGGACTACAGACTGTAAGTCATCACAATAAATTCCCCCCAATGTAGAGGGCTATTCCATAAGTTCTATAACTCCAGAGAACCCTGCCTAATACACTAGATTAGGTTTGGGGGTTTATCTTGTCATATTACCTACACTGAGGCATTGCCAAACTGACCTTTAAGAGTAAGCAAGAAGTCTGACAAGTTCTGACACAAACAGAATAAAATTATACAAAATGTCACGATGTCACCTTATCAATAGATGGACCCAGCACTGACCACAAGTCCCTTTCATTATGGCCTTGTCATAATAATTGATAATGATGAGAGAAAATTAAGGTAAGATAAAAAGGAGTATATAAAATAAAATCAACTTTACCCAAACCACTGAGATTTTGTCTATGGAATGCTAACTGCCACTTGATGTTTCTTTGTTTCTTAAGCTTTTGTGTGTCGCAAAATAATGAGTTGTATTGGTTGTCCCATGCTGTTTGTAGAGAACTGCGGAAGCTAATTAAAAACAAAACCAAATGCCACAGATGTAATTATTACATAATGTGATAAGGGTAACATTATCTGATACTGTTACATTTACCAAGAATGAATTTTAATCAGAACCTTAGATGGTATCAGGTATGATTTTTAAAAAAAACTAATTACACACCCCAATTATTGCTTAAATAGAAACCAAATTCCTTGGGAATGTGCCTTTGAATGAAAATTGTTCTGGCTCTTGGCCTGTGCAGCTGAAACAAACAAATGGACCTTATCAAGATGAGTTTTCTGAATATGATACAGCAGGCAAGCAAGATTTAAGACTATTTGAAACATGTAATCATCTGGTACCAAAAGATTAGATTCATTCTTTCTAGTTTCTGTAAAGATTAAATATGAGATATATCTATAATGGCAATGGAATAAATATTTTAAAGCATCTACTCCCATCTTTACACATAATTTATAATACTATTTTATGAGTCTGTATGCATGGGTATAAAGTGTATAGTTCATTCTAGTGCAAAATATCAAAATAACAATAATATTCTTATACATATTATGTGTGGGTTAAAATGGGGCCAAGCAACTGGCAAAGCTCTCTAGGCCATGTACCCTAAAAAAAATCCTTTCCTGGAACTAATGACATGTTCAAGCTTGTGGCAGGAGAGTTGAAAGTAAGAGAAAAAATGAACATACATAGGACAAGTGTTTGTTTATGAGTGCAGTGGTCCTACCATGCCCAGAAGACATGGTTTACTCTGCAATTCTTTACTTCTGGCTCTTAGGGCTTTCTGCTCCCTCTTCCCTGGTGTTGTTCATCTATTTGCTAAGTTAAGAAGCTCCTGGATACATGGGGTCAGAACCTAAGAGATTGATGCCAGATGCTGTTCATGGCTTGCCTCTTCTCCATAGATGGCTGCCCAACCATATCAACCATTAGGCTATAATGAGGTAATTAGCCTGTAAAAAGAATCAAGCTCATTCCAAGACAAAGTTCTACACCAACAGTTTTACAGTCTTCTGCAGAAACATAATGCGGTAGACATATAAAAAAAAATTTATATCATTTGAAAGGTCTCTTTGCTGATGTCTGGTCAGAGCACCCTTCTGATAATTTTGCAGTAAAGCACTGGCATTAGAAACTCTGTTAGTGACTTCTTATTGCTCAACCAAATTTATGAAGAGAAGCAACTTAAAAGGTTGGTGTATCTATCAGGGAGGATTTGCGGAATGGTTTCCATTTGTGACTGCAAAGAGTGAGGGTGCTTACTTGCACCTGGACATCAGGAAGCAGAAACTGGTTAGGAAACAGGTTCTGGCTAAAAAGCTCAAGGCCTGTCTCCCAGAGACTCAGAGTCTCCTGGTGCCCAAGCTCAGGGATACAGAGATTTTAATTTTTAAAGGCAAAAACTACAAAGACCATAATTTACATCAAACTTAGATGACGGTTAGAGTAAGCATGAAATGTTTGTTCTGAAGCACAGTAATTATTTTCGACATAACATGCAGATCATTTTTGACTCATGTCTTTTTTAATTACTTTAGTTTACTTTAATTATTTTGGGTAATATATCTGGGCAATGGTCAAGTCATGAGAAATCTCAAATGCATTGCCAAGGCAGATGTGACCATTTAGGGGAGAGGTGGAGAAGGCTGGGAAATGTCTATGCAGCCACAAAATAGAGTCAGAACAAGATGACGTTGCCATAGTCATTCAGTCATTTCACAAGTTTTCCATTCATGATCCCTTTCGAAGCTAAAATATAACCCAAATACCATATTCCATCTAGAGGCCAAGCCTCATGAGCATCCTCTGGTCTATGATGGTATCTCAGCCTTTGCTTGTTTCTCATGACTCTGACACCTTTTGAAAAGTCGGGGTCAATAAAAGTTTCTCTGATGAAACAGATAGACCACAGGTTTGATTCAGCAATGCATAGCCTTGATATTTATTCTATTTTGACATAGTGATCTGAAGTATATGTATGGTCTTCTCTAATTTCTGTGAATTATTTTCTATTTTCTATTCAAATTTTATGTGTATGGATATTATTATGGTTCTATCATTCAACTCTCTAGTACTCAAGCAAGAACATTCAACCAAGAGGAAAGTATGTTCAAGTCTAGATTAAAATTCTGACTACATATTTACATTAATCATTTGTACCTTGAGTAGATCCTTTAATTACCATGAGTCTTGGAATATTCTTTTGAAAAAGAAAAGATAAACATTGAGTCCACATTGTGTGAAGGGAACAGCATGCACAGTATGTAGGAGACTATCTAGGACCTGGAGTGTTTAAGGATGTCAGCACTCCTCCCCTACAGTTTTTCTTTGTTTTCAAATGCCTAAGACTATGATAGACAGCATCAAACCATCACAGGTATCTACTTCATTTAATGAAATAGCAGAGGTAAGCAGCTTTCCTAGAATTCAATATAAGTTCCCAAAATGTTGGTAATAATAATGTTTTAAACATTTTTACAATTCTTTGACAAATTCATCCAATATAGTTTCGTCATATTCACACCCCCACTATTCCCCTTAACTCCTTTCAAGTTCACCTCATCTTTCTACCCCACAACTTGCTATCCTTTGTTTAAAACTTAATAACTCATCAACTCTGATTTTTGCTATCCATATACGTCTGGATGTGGGTCACCCACTGGGACATGGTTGACCTACCAGGAGCAATGGCCTTAAAGAAAAATGACAGAGATCTCCCTTCCACAGGAGCCATCAACTGTCAAAAGATTCTCCTTTAGGAGGGGGATTTCCTGAGCCCTTCCTCCTTCCCTTAGTGCTTGAGTATTAACTGTCTTGATCCTGTGCAGATCTTATATATACAACCATATCTGCTATGAGTTGATGAGTGCAGTGGTCCTGCTGTGCCCAGAAGATCCCAGGTAACCAGGTAGCCATCCTGTAAAAGAGTCAAATCACTCCACAACAGAGTTCTACACCAAAGGTTTTATAGTCCTGTTCAGAAGTATCATGTGGTAGATATGTCCTACTCCTAAGAAGTAATCTTTTCTTTTCCATATGAGCAGAATTGCCATGCTTTTAGTCTTGAAGATTTTTTAAAAGATTATGGAATATCATTTTCTTGATTAAGCTACACTGTGAAAACTGGTCATCCCACTAAAGGATTAAGAAGAAAATCATGTTTTTAAACCAAATTTTGTCTCATCTGAAAGTTCTCTTTTCCACTGTCAGGTCACAGCACCCATCTGATGATTCTGGAGTAAAACACTAGCATTGGGAACTGTGTTAGTAACTCTTCTTATTGCTCAGTCAAATATGTAATGAGAAGCAACTCTTAAGAATGGTGTGGCTCAAGGGGTAGCCTATCATGAAGGAGGAGGCAAGATGTGGAGATGTTCCCATTTTTTCCCATGCAAAAAATGAAGATACTCATTTTTGTCTGGACAGATCAAGAAACAGATACTGACAGGAAATAGCATTAACTGTAAACCTCAAGACCTGTCTCACATAGACTCAGTTCCTCCAGCTTGGATCCACTGCTGAAATCTTCCACAAGCTTCTAAGTCAGCTCTGAGAACCAAGTATATAAGTTTGTGGGGGGCATTTTACATCTAACAAAGGACAGTAATTTTGTGCTCTGCACAATTTGGTGGAACTGGTCAGAAGGGAGCCAGGAAAATAAGTCAACTGTTGGTTCAATTTATTTCCAAGTTCTGGCAAAGAACTCTTGGGTAGATGTCAGTGAGGACACAAAGCAAAGAAATTGTCACTTTACAGACTGAAGCAAAGAAGCAAGGACTGTAAAAGTGACATCAGTGTGTACTCTTGCCAGCAGAAGGAATCCAGAGGTAGCTTTTAGAGCAGAAAAAGAGATCAGTGCTAAAAAGCTCACTTTCCAATGAACCATTATCCCAAAGAAAGACTAGGAACTTGCTTGAGAAACCTTGGGAACCAAGGTCCACATGTTCTTACACGATCACATATAAGCAGCCACAGAAACATAAGAAGCAGTATAAGGTTTTGTAATCATGAAATCTTTAATTTTTGACATGGATGCTATGTTTACATTTTGTCATTTATGGAAGAGGCTGCAGAACAGCCACTATGTCAGTTCCCTGCCTTGCATTCTTAGATGTCTCAGAGAGCCTGTCCAGGCCACTTACCTATCAGTGCTGAGCAATGTTCACTTTCATGATGCTCCAAGACCCACCCCAGTTCTGGCAAGGGTAATGATCCATAGATAATTCCTGCTCAGCTGTCTTTTGTTCTTCATTCTCTCTTGTCTCTTTGAGACACACAGGCTTGAGATTACAATCAGCTGAAGAAGACTTAAAGAACATGTAAGCCATCCCCACTGCTCCACACAAGGGACAATACAGCAAGAAAGTGATTGGCTTTAGGTCACTTGGCCACTTAGAAGCAGAGATCTGCACATCAGTCACAGTTTTCTCCTCTCTGATCCCTTTCCCCTTGCCTCCTTGCCTAGTCTGGAAGAGAAAGTGGGTGCATGTTCAAGGAATGGAAAGCCATGCTCATGTTTGAATATTAAAATTTAATATTGTAATTTTGGCCTAAACCCAAACAATTTAAAAGGTGCATCTGTTGCAAAAAAATTAAAGAATGCATTTCTGGTTTCAATGAGCATGCTTCTGAATAATTTGTGCTCAGAGATTTATTTGTGGAAGCAGGGCTAGTACAGACAAAAAGCAAGCCAGTTTTTATGGAACCCACATCCTAAGTCTGCCTTCTCCTCTATCTGCCATTGATCTTCATGCTTCTACACTGGGTACCTCAAATTCTCTGTACCCTTTAGATCTAAGATATAAGGAGTCATGATAATCTTATCATTCAACAAACAGCCAAGACAGTGCAGAGTCTCCATATTTGCTCCATTGCCCACTGAATATATTTCCGAGCTACAGAGCTATGAAAATTACACAAAGCCCACACAAATATGTGCCATTGGAAATTTCTAGATGAAGGAAAGTAGTCTACAAAAACTTGGGGCCACAGATTCCTCTCAATGGTCTTCAGTATTCACATGCTCACAGTCAACACTTGAACATAATTTCTTAAACTGTCTCTCAAGTACACAGGGCAATTCTTTGTGTATTTTACTTTCTATTAAAAATAGTAGCTATGTGTTTTTTTCCTTAGGAACATAATACATGGATCCTATCACAAAGTGTAATACAAAAGTCTTGTATAGGACTGGGAGAATAACTCAAAGGTAAAATGAATGAAAACCCTGGGTTTAATCACCAACATTATCAAAATATTTAAATTCTGGCACTAGAACATATAGTAGTATACATTATTTGATAATGTCATCCATTAATTTTTTTTTCTGTAAACATATGCCATCATTAGATGTTTGTCTGCCTGCTTTGGCTTTTTGTAGAGTGGAAGCATCTAGTAAGCACCATTTGTCCTTGGTTTCCCTGTGCTCTCCAGCAGCCTGCTCACAGAGTTCTGTTTATAATAGTAAAGGGAACCACATGAGTTACATAAACACAACCAGAGGCTTCTTACTCTACCTCTACTACCACTGAATTGGTTACTTAACTATTCCAGAAAAATCAGGATGTGCCAAAGCTAGGAAAAGAGAAAATAACAGTGCTAGGAAGCTGAACAAAGGCTGTATGCCTGAACAGGAGTCTAAGGAGGACTTATGACTGGAGGAAGACTGTCTGAACAGCACACTGGTTATGGAACCTCAGAAAGGAAGACCCAGCCCTCTACATCATAAATACACAGGAGACTCTCACTCAGAAATGACCATGAAGATCAAGCTTGCCTTCAGCAAGGAACCAATTTGTCACTCTCTGCCTGCACTTCTGCCATTGTTGACCTGTGTGGCTGGGGAAGACATGTCCAGGAGTTTGGTTCAGGAGCTCCAGTTAGTTTTACTATACCAGTATAAGCAAATCAGTAACTGTCTCAGGCTCAGCTTTTGAAATCTGTAAAGATGAATTAGAAAATGCACATGATTCTTCTCAGATTCTAGTAAAAGAATTGACAGCCTCCTGAGATCTCCCAGAGAGAAAAGTAAAACTGGAATGAATTAAAAGCTACTATACAGGCTGAGGGGTCGGAAGCACAGTTCAGGGGCATCACCAAACTTTGTTAAGCATTTTCTCCTGGCTCTATTATAGTTCTATCCCTCATGTTTTCCCTCCAGCATCCTGTCAAATTACCATTCAGATCAACTGACTAATTCAGTCTGAAAAGGGAATAGAAAAATTTCCATATCAAGGATACATTTTCTGTTGATGGATGAGGCTGGAGTTGTAGGGAGAATTAGACAGGAAACTCTGGCTTTAACCTAATTACAGCATATCTGATTTATTTCCCACCTTAATTTTGTTTATTTTGTTTTTATTCAAAATATAACATAGCTCCTTGAGTTGGGAGATTAATGACTTTTTTCTCTTTTAGCAACAGATCATTTGTGGGCCGAGGTTATAAATAGGAGGTTAGATTCTGACTCATTGTTTTCCCTGTTATAATAGGGGTCTCCTGGGATTAACTGAGTTACTTTTTTTCCAGTTCGAGACAATTAATGTCTAATTATTCACTGGCTGTTATGCTAGAGTTTTTTAGTTTTAGGAAAATACAATGGTTTCCTTTTGCACTGTATTCTTGGAAAAGTGCTCATCAATAAAGTGGATTTGTCAACATCCCCAAGCAGTCATGTGATTGATTGCTGGTTTGATTGCTTTTGTGATTTATTTGTTCAACAAATATGCATTGATTGTCTGCTAACACAATATAAGGTATTAGAGCATCCAGGGTTTTTTTGGTGCATCTAGGCTCTGAGTCTTAGAATAAGAGGAGTATAGAGTCAGGGCGAAATTCAGTTCCCTGGTTGATTTGTTCTGGGGATAGACCATTTTTGTTTGCTTCCTTACTCACTCACAGATCCAACATTAATGCAGTTGCTGATCACACTGTGGTTTTTCATGAAGATAATAAATAGTTCATTTGTCAACCTTCATTAAGAAGACTGATAAACAGAGATCATCAGTCACATTCCTGGGAGAAGAGACACAGAACTGAGTTTTCTTCTATCCACTGCACTTTGCAGGGATCACACACAGGCTCCATATTGGCAACAGCCCATTACAAGCACACCAGAGTGTTGCTACCTACAACTGTGACCGTGGACAAGCTATGGATGAGATACTTATTGTTTAAGGCGATAATGTAGAACATGGGTGTCCTAGGAAGACTGTCTCCATACAGTGCTACCATGGTTGAGGCCCTCTGCAGAGGGCATTTTCCAATTAAAGAAACAGAAATTACTTCCATTCTTTAAAGAAATGTATGTGACTGGACCATCTGGATTAGGAACAATGATATGCCTTCTCAAAAGACATGCCTTTACCTCTAGGATTTTGTGACACAAGACACACTCTTCTGAAGTTTATATGTCAGAGTGTTTTTCTGTAGTACAAAAAGGAGATTGCAACCCCCTCTTTGCCATGTCATGCCCACCTCATAGCAAGGGCCAGAACTTTTGAGATTGTTTTGCAAGTGGAACATTCTAGAGTCAGGTCACATTGAGGCTAAGCCTAGGTACTAGATCTTCCTTCCAACTTACCAAGAATGAGGCCTGCTAATGTCCCACATCTCTCTGGGTTACATGTCAAGTTTTCCATCTATACCAATTGAAATATCTCCACATGAGAAAGGAGATCCTGGAAGAAGTTGCCAACCCTGTCACTATTCTGCAGGGAAAATGTGGTTTCTCACTTCCTTAATCTGCCTTCATTCTTGGAACCCTCCTTGTCCCTTATATGTATGTCTATGTTTGTGTGTATTGCCAAAAGTCCTTTGCAATGGCATGTGTCACTATCTATTTGAATCTCCCAGCTCCTTAGGGAACTACACTCAGATTCTGCATGTGCTTTACTTTAGTTAAGTGTAAAGAAACCATACATCTCGTCTGTACTTGACAAAAGGTTGCGTGAATTTTCCTGGAAGATACACAGAAATGCCCATTTCCTTTAGATTGGATACCAGCTGGTGTCAGACATGTCCCCCTCCAAGTCTAGCTCCTGAACCAGTAAGTGTGTGGGGTTATTGGAAGGAGCATTGGTGAACTGTTCTTCTAGGCACATCAGTGACTCAGTAAAGGCTGTGTCATTAAAAAGCTTCAAGTTGGTATGGGTGACAACTCACAAGAGCCACAATTTCCCTTCAGTCCCAGTGCCATCAACCTTTAATTTTCTCTAACTCTAGCACTGCCCATGCAGTGGGAACAGGAGAATAGTGTCTGGAGTCTCTAGTGTGGGGCTGATGAATGTCTTCTGTGGTACAATGGAATATTACTAGGGCTGATGAAGTGGTCTTTTGATAGTATCTTGCCTCTGATCACACTAGCTCTGACTTCAAGCCAGCAGGGGTCATGGCATGCCTAGAGGATGGAACTTTGCCAACAATTTCACCGATGGGGATGCATCTCATCATATTTCTAAATCTGCAGTTCTCAACCCATCAGGGTGAAAAATGGAAAATACATATTTTGGATGATCTTAGGACTCGAGATACCACTCAATAGCAAAATTCAAGTTATGAAGTACAAACAAAAATACACTTATTTTTGGGGATTGTTGCGGGAAATATTAAAAAATGATGGAAAATATAGCATTATGTTCCCGAGATATGCCTGGTTCTCTCAACCCCAGTGGGCTGGTCAGCCATGCACTGGCAGGCAGTGGCCGACCTGCTTTCAACTTGTGGAACTCTGACTCAGAGCTCCATGATCTCTCCACCCATCTCACTAGGTTCCCACTGGTGGTTCAATACCATGCCAGCCCCCATGCTTCAATACCCCATGGCCTCTGGTGCACATCAGGCAAACCCACACTTTGCTCTGTACCTTTCCCTCTGGAACCCAGATGAGCTGCTGCTTGAAGAAAAACGCAACACAAACTTAGTTCAGAAACAATAGTAACTCAATCTCTGGGTGCATCAACTAAAACCTAATCTTGTAAACCTTATCAAAGTCTGATTCCTCTGGTGGTGAATCCTTGTGGATACTCCATGATACCAGGAGACTCTACTAGCTACATCTTACCTGTCTGCTCTCCCCTTGCCAAAAGGGCTCTCCCTCTCTCCTGCTCATTTCTTCTCCTCCTCCGACTTGGAAGTCCCTCCTTATGCGCCTAGTGATTGACTCTTTTATTCATTAGGGGATTGGTTCACAAGAAGTCACAGGTGTAACTCACTCCTTCTCTGAAGCCCCTCCCATGAGGGCAGAATTAGAAGACAAATGGCCCCAGGGCTGTCCACAACAGGGGATTCCTTAGACCAAAGAGTTTAGCATGGTTCTTCTAGAAACCACGTTCACACTTTGGGTTTTTTTTTTCTCTGACTATTTTACTTTATTCTATGACTTGGTCCATTTCTTCTAATTTGTCATAGTTGACAATGCCCTGTTATGTAGGTAATGAAATAGTGTGTTTTATTACCAATTCCAGATTTTACTTCACAAAACACACTGGGAGAAAGTGTTGTGGAGCTGAGCAACTGAGTGCACATCATGTCTTGGCATGAGGGCTTGATTCTAAGTTCCAGGGAAAGAGCTAAGACTGATTCCAACCATCACACTAGCTTAGAAAACCCCGTGACTTTCTGGTCCTGTCTCTTGGGGCACTTGTTAGAATGAAAGTGACAGAGTGGGACTTCTTGAGTTGTTATGGCCTGGAATAACTCTACTTATATGCAAATACAGACTTTGTTAAGGACTAAATCCTCACCAGAGCTTACTGGCCTCTTCTTGCCCAGGGTAACTTGGCTCTAGGAAGCAGTAATAAAGCTTTTCTCTTCATCAAACACTGTGGAGGACAAGCTTCTCCTCATCCCTACTTCAGAAATAGAGCTCTTCTCTGACACACCCAGTCAACTGTTTTCCAGGATTTGGAACAGAGTTAATTAGCTTGACCAAGCACTGGGACTATGATAAGTATTATTAATGTTACAATTAACTGTTCTTTCTTTCAGGGGATGGATGGTACTGCTGTGCCTTAGGAGCCCCTAAAGATGGCCCCTATTCTTCCAATTTTTCCTCTACCAAGCTCTGATCAGTGCCCTGGTGTCCCAAGCCACTCCCCGGTAGGATTGTTGCCATGATCTCTCCAACCATATGGAGAAGGGTCTCAGACTCCTTCTCATTCTGTGGCAGAGGAAATGAATGTTGCCAGGCCCACCTCCTTAGCACAATGGGAAATCTTTGCAAGATGTAGAAGTTCATGAGAATTTATCTCATGTGGTGTCCCAGGAAATGGGATATGTTCTCTCCCATGTGTTACTTAATTTCACCCTTATCACAGCTCCATAAAGTAGATAAGCTTGTCCTTATTGTACAAAAGAAGAGTGAAGACCCACATGTTTGTCCTACTTTCAAATCACAGATGCTCATCACATACCATACCCATGCTCTCTGTGGACACCATGGCAGACCTGCTTCATGGTAAGGCTGTCCCATCAGTGTGTGTTCCAGCCTCAGACTAAGCCCTCCTTCCTCTGTAAACCTTTTCTGTACTGAGGGTTTGGCCCTGTGAAGAATAGCCCAAAGCTGTCCCATTCTATTTTTTTTTTTTTCTGATTTTATATCTTCACAGTAGAACTGGGCACAGTGACACATGACTGTAATCTCAGTAATTTGGATGCCGAGGCAGGAGGATTAGGCAGGTAAGACATTCAAAGCTAGCTGGGAATATGGTGTGAGATCCTGTCTTAAGACACAAACAAAAAGTCATCCTTGGGATCCTTTGTGGCTCGGTTCACAGGGCAAATTAGAGATAGGCTGAGTTAATGATTAAGAGACGTGACTTGGGCTGGTACGTATTGGGGTCAAAAACAGCTCTGCTGTTGGTTAACTCTGCATTTTGGGAGATGTGTTTAGTGTTTATCATCTCTAAATTGGGAATAATGATATTAAGTGAATCTTCTAGAATTCCTGTTTTCTCCTTTACATCTACAGCCATGTCAGGAATCAAACGCCCAAGAGCCTTTTGTGACCTAATATGAAGTTTTTAAGGTGTTCAAGATGGAAGATTGATTATACAATTAACCAAGTGTGTAGCCCAGTAGAGATCAAGAGGCAAAACCCAACCACCACTCTGGAAGCTATATCCTCCACTAGGAGCTCCACGGGGTTGTTGAGCTCTGAGTGGAGGGGCTCAGGCCACCAGGAGGTATAATGGCAGGTGTAGTTGCACATATGTTGGGGATCCACAAAATGCAGCCCCAGGTTGTAGGTGCTCAGTACTCAGAGTAGCCTGTAGGGCACAAATTTGCCATGATGCAGCAGCTCCATGGTGACCCCAGGTGTTTCACTCTGACAGCACAGAACAGCATCATGACCAGCAGGCACTTTACCTGTCCACAGAGCTTGGAGCTTTGGTGGTGGGAATGGCCCTAGGGGGGCTATGGGAGGGATAGTACTCAGTTTGGGACATTTCCTGTGAGGCCCTATGGTGAGCTTACTCTGGCTCCTTTTGCACTGCACACTAGGAATCTTTCTGTTGCCTTGTTCCTTGGGTATCCATTTAATGATGTTTGTATCTCCTCTAAGTATACAACTCCCCAGCATCACAATGGGGAACAAATGGTGCCTGGTAGAGAGAAGTCCAGCTTGTCTGCCCCGGCCGCTGTGGCTCTAGGAGAGACCGGATGCAAGGGAAGTTCAGCTGGGCTTCTTCACAGTCTGAGGGGTGGGTGGGGGCTATGTGAAGCCTCAAGGACACTCCCTGTGGGTAGGAGAAGGGGTTGTTCTGATGCTGCCAGATGCCAGCCAGAGAGCTGGGAATAAATGGGGCCGCAGAGTGCAGCTGGCATCCCGCAGCATGACCTGGTTGGCGCCTTGGGCACCGGCTAGCTACTTTGGCTTGGGCGGAAATGTGTTGTGGCTGGAAACACTGAGACAGCTTCAATGGGAGGGTAGAAGTGCGGCTTAGTAGGTGAAGGCCAGTTCCATTGTTTCCCATGGCAGATGAAGATGAATAGAGACACTCCATAGTTCTACGGTGTTTATTGACATGTGGAGAATGGCGTGGATGAGATCGTACCTTGAGACCTCCAGGAGGGGCGAGGTAGAAATATTAACTGGGAAGGGGTGTGGTTAAGTCTCTAGGTGTCTCATTAACATGGGGATGACTTGGGGCTGTGTGGCCACGCCTCTACCTGTGGCAGGGTTTGACCCTTTTTTATGTGACCAAATGTCACAGACCTATGGAGAGATGTAGCCACATGTTAGAAGCTGTATTCTAGGAGCTTTGGCAAATGTCTGCCATCCCTTATAGGCTGAAGATAGCCTATTGGGCCTACAGCGTTCAAACCTTAGCTCTACCAGAAAACAAACTTCTCATCACGGCCCGACATCACAAGGGTCATGAATCTCCCAGGCTTTGACCTGTTCCAGGGCTTCCCTGGCTCCCCAGAGAGGTGAAGAGACCTTTTAGGAAACTGCTTCTGGCAGAAGCACAGTTCAAAGGTCTGAGGTCAAAATGGTGGCTATCACTTAGAATTTCTGTTTCCTTCTTCACATCCCAAGGTACATCAGGAGTCAACAACTCTAAAGAGCTTTGTGTGACCTATTATGTTTTTCAGGCATTCAAAATGGTGGTCAATGCACAGGCCCTGAGAGTTCATTAAAATTCTTGTTCTGCATCTTAGGCTATGAGTACATCTTACTCTGCAGCCCACTGCACTTAACTAAACTCTATTTATTTATTCATTATTAGATGTGTATATGTGAGTGTGGGTGAGTGCAAGTTTGTCTCTATGCAAATCAGAGGTTGACTTTTCTCATGTCATCCTACCATGTTGAGACAGGATGTCTCTTCCTTCTGGTCACTCTGTCCTCCAAGTTAGGTGGTGTTCTATTCTCCTTTCTTCCCTCCATCTCACTGTAGGAACAGCGGGATTACAGATGCATGCCACTTATATATCACATCCTTCATATCTATTTTATTGTAGAGTCTAGGTATCAGCATCAGCTTGTGGAGTAAGTGCTCTCTCACTACATCTTTGCCCTGTCCTAGACTGTACATTCTTTAAGAACTGGGACCATGTGTTGTTCGTCTTTGAGATCACCGCTAACCAAATTGACCTCTCAATTATTCTGAACTTCCAATTAGAATTTGTTGGTAAAATAAATGTGTGAAGTGATTTTTCATATTTAAAGCACGAGTCAGTATTTTAACATCCAAGTAAGAGGTGAAAAAAGGAAGGGCCCCTTGAACAAAGGCACTGAAGGAACAGTGGTTGCAGGGAGACATGGAGTATTTCTGAGTTTATTGTGGGGATTGGTGGGGTACACAACAATGAGGCAGGGTGGTTTTGAGCTGAGGTTCCTGGTTCTGCCTCAGGGATCAACTCTTCAGACCTCAGTCTCAGGCTCCACTGAGGCCTAAAGGGAACAAAATACTGGTTTAGCTCTGAAGATGTTTTGCTATTTCTCCAGTTGAGTTACTTCGGACAATGAATTGATTTAGACACACTCTGATGTCATCCATCAGATTATATTTGTAAAATATAAGAACACAGCCAGAACTCTTAATGTAGTATTACTGCTAGGGTAGGAACAGACCCTTCTAAGCTAAGATAGGCTTGGTTAGAGCTTCAAGCTGCATGTATACAGGTACTGGAAGGGAAAGAAATACTTGGGAGCTATGAGACAGCCAGACAGAGGTTGGGAAGAAAAGAAGATCTTGAGAGATGTGGGAGAAGACCAGGCTTTTACCCTTATGTCCTTAGATCAAACCCTGAGCCTCTCCTCTTTACAGACACAGGATCCTAGGCTTGGGATAACATCCTCCCCAATCTGTAGCTGTCTTAGACCCATAAATGAAAGGCATGCTTTAAACAAATTTTTGCTTGACCTGTATTAAGTCCAGAGAAAATGAAGCCATTTTACATTGAGAAGAATGGGTATTATACCTGTCTTCAACCCTTTCTGAGGATACTTTCCTGTGTCTGCAGCCACATTAGCTACCTAGACAAAGAAGTGGATTCATTGCCTCAGCAAATTGCCACAGGGCCTTTCCACAGCAGCCTTGAGGAAGCAATTAGCCTCTGTACAGCTCTGGAAATATTAAGAACCAAAACCCAACCACAGCTCAGGAGAGCCTAACCTACTATAAGCTCCACAGGGTCGCTGATCCCTGATTCAAACTTGAAGGGAAACTGGGCGGTATAGCGGCAGCTGTAGTTGCCTGTATGTAGGGAACCGACAACGGGCAGCTTCAGATAAGCTGAGGTACTTCTTGTTGAGACCATCCAGAAGGGTTCTTTAAAGCCCTCACGTATCAGCTCCATGCTGACTCTGGGCACAGGGCCATGGCATCGAAAGATGGCTTCATGGCCCAGAGGCACCGTGCCTTTCCACAGAGCTTCCAGCCTTGGCTTGGGTGGTGGCCCTGCAAAGGATGAGGGCAATGAGGTTGTAGCATCTCCTGTCAGATGGGTCCCTATCTTGCATCTGCTTTAGGTATTTCTTTTATGCCATCACTCTGAATTACACAGCTCCCTCTGTTGCCTTGTGCCCTAAGTGCTGGTGTGGCAACATCTGTATCTCATCTAGGTATTTAATACCCAAAGTCAGATGGGTTATAGGATCTCTCAGGTCTTGGCCTATCCCATGGGGTGTTTCAAAGGGCACCCAAAGTTTTGAAGCTGTGAAGCTGTGAAGAGTCCTTTCAGAAAAGTACTTCTGAAAAGTAAGTCTGAGGTCAGAACCTAAGGTGGGCTGAAACCTTTGAATGGTCTCTTTCTGGATGACTTCTGATCCAATAACCCCAGGAACTCTACAGTTCTGTAAAATTATACATTAATTCAAAGGTAGTCAACGGTAAGAGTGGCTCTGAGATACATACATCACCGGGAAACAGAGGCCTGGGAATGTGCATTTGAACACACACAAAATCCCCTTGGATCCTAGTACCATTGGATATCATTGGATCAGCTGCCTTCCAGCTCAGAGGATGAGAAACAAAGCAGATTTCCATGTTTCACACCTGGGGGAGGCCTCTTCAAGGTTCTCAAAGCCCAACACTTCCTTAAGGTATCACCCGGAAAGGATGGCTCATCATGGAACACAGCATAGGCACACTGGTCCCTAAGTGAGTAATCCTCTGTTCCTCCCACCCCTGTGGCCACTTTCAGCTCACCATTCACCCGCAGCTCCAAGGGCTCACTGGAAGCAGATCCCGAGAAGGGCGGTGCCAGTCGCATGTAGATACAACTATAGTTGCCAGAGTCTATTGTTGAGATATTGTGCAGCTCAAAGACAACTTCGGTCCCAGACGAATTCAGCATTTGCACCACAACTAAATCCGGTTTGCCCTGGCGTAGCAGGCCAAAGCGCAGGTCGGTCTCGGGTGCAGTACATCGAAACTGCACCATAGAACCAGGCTCAAGGTTCTGACTCGATGGCTCTGCAGTAAGTACTGGGGCTGGTAGTGTCTCTGTAAAGGATAAAACACATTGGCCCAGCCTGAAGACATGGCAGGGGTCCTGTACATGGCCCAGCCTGTGCTCCAGCTAAGCACTCTGCTTAAAGTGACCACCCTACTCCCTCCCTCTCTTGCCTGCTTCTGAAGGGCCCCAAAAGACAGCATTGCTTAATACTGTGCCATCCTCTCAACATCTCAGCCCTGCCAGGCTGTTGGCAGATAGGAAGCCCACCTCATCCCTGCTAAGGTACACTAAGAGGTGGAGGCTTATTGAAGTCTGAGCCAGACTTTTTTGGTGATCCAATTTTTTCCAGGGTTCAAGGTTGCTGTATTAATTGTCCTACTTAAAACTTGGGAAGCTGAGGCTAAGTAGGTAAATATGTTCATATTTGGAGGGTCTGTTTTGGGATCTCCATTCTGCTCACTTCAGACCACCCTCTTTGCCTTTCAGCAACAGGTCACCCTGTTAGGAGGCTCACCATCACTCCACATTAGCTCTACAGGCTTGCTGTCCTCTGACCAAACGTGCGTGTATTTGTGCATACGGTAGCGGCAGGTAAAAGGACCTTGGTTATCCAGTTCCTTCAAGTTCACATTGTATATGATAGCATCTCTAGTAAGGCTGAACCCATGAATTTTCAACACCTTCCCTCCTTGCCTGAGTTGGAATTCAGCTGCGTTCCGAGGAGCTTTGCAGGCAAGGGTCTCATATGTCTTCTGGGGGTAGATCATTAGGTAGTTTCCCATTAAACACAGAATGGGTGGAGCCTGTGTGGCTGCAAGGCAAGGAAGAGCACTGAATGATGAGTCTAGGACATTCTGCTTGTAGGGTCCCACTGATAACTTCCCTCTGTCCAGCCCCCAAACCTCTGACCTTCAGTGACAGCTCAAGAGCAACTGGCTTATCGTTAGACACTGTGTCAGGTTTTACACCAAGCATTTCAGTATTGAGGTTTGACACTCACCATATATCTTGATGGTCACAATAGCACTGGGCTCAGAGGGTTGACCTGCTGCATGGGTTAGGTAGCTGCAGCTGTAGTTACCAGGCTTGTGGATTAGAAAGCCAGCTGTTCCCTTGTGCTGGACATCAGGTTTCTGGAAACCATCCACTCCTTCCTGCCTCAGCAGGTAGGTTACACCCCGCATTGCAACCCGGCACATCACATACACAGGCAGGCCACCAGGTGTGATCCAGGAGACTGGATCAGCATGAGCTGAGGGTGGAGGCAAGGGCTCTGTAGATGGGGAAGGGGACATTGGTGAATGCTTCAGTTTTATTGCAGGAGACTCTGAGAGTATGGACTCTAGATTCAGAAAATAGAAAGGAGTCAGGGCCAGCAAGGGAGGTGGGGTAGGGTAGGTAGAGCAAGAGAAAGGATGCAGAATACTACTCTGTGCCAGGTGGGTCCCAAGAACTCTATGGAACTCACTATTCCCAAGCCTCTGGGGACCTCATAGACATCTCCACTTGATAGAGTACTGAACTGAGGCTAAGAGATAGCAGGTCATGTGGATGGAAGTTTCTCCATCTACTTCCTCCCACTGCTTCCTGACCCTATGACCCCTCTGCTTACCTTTCCCTGTCACCTCCACAGCATTGCTTAGCATTGTCCATTTGTTCAGCGCTGGCAGTTGACTGTCAACAGGGGGTTCTACGCCACATCGGCAGCGGTAGATGCCAATGTTGCTACTTGTAATGGCCCCCAGGTAAAATCGATATGACAGCATCTCTGTCTCAAGTCGGACTTGACTCAGGTACCACCCATTCTGGATCAGCTGGAAGACTTTCGTAGGCAAATCAACCATACAGACCAGTGTCAGGTTTGCCCAGGGTTCTAGCAGGGACTGAGGCTCTGCCCATAGTTCAGGTTCACTGCCAGAATCTGGAAGGCAAAGGAGCCAAGGTTAGCTTGCAGCTATTAGAAAAATGGGGTTCCTCATAACTGATAGGCTATGGTTCCTAGGCCTTATTGCTGAACTTACCGAGCGATAGAGCATTTCCTGGGCCCAGAATGAAACCTGTAGAGACAAAGTGTGTGAGTCTCCATTCATACCACACCTGCCCCAGAAGTTCTAGATCTCAGGACATCTCACCCAAGAGTAGCATTACAGTAGCCAGCAGAGACATGGTAGGTCTTCAGTCCAGCAGGAGTGTCTGTAGGGAGCATCTGCTGTGGCAAATTTATCGGAGGCACTGACCTTGTACTTTGTTTGCCCTTCCTGGAAGGTAGGGGCAGAGAGACAGCTGATTGGCATGGGGACAGTGAGGATTCAGCAGTAATGCCAGTCAATAATAATGTGTAATTAACAAGCCAAACTGATAATAACAGTAAAATCCTCTTATCCTGTCCTGACTAGAGGCAGATGTGAGCATGAGCCAGAACTGAGACATAGCCCTCAGTGGGTATCCTCAGTCACTGACCCATGGGGCCACTCTCACCCAAAGAATGAATCCTCTTTCATTACTTTGGCAGGTTCCAGAGAAGCTGGCTGTTCTTGCTGCTCTGTAGACTTCACTAGGAGGCAGGGTGGAGTAAGCACTTGGGAAGAGACTCCTGTAAGGCCTAATACTTGTCAGTGGACTCTTGTGGTTCCCCAGCAAAGCCTCCTCCATAAGGAACTGACAGTGTGTCTCCTAACTGGCCATGGCTTCCTATTTCCATGTGTCTTCAACTGAGAGGACAATGACAGGAAGACTGGCATTGCCACTCTTAAACACTGAAACCTGCATGGTCACCTGATACAGGCTTAATTCTGCACTCCCTGCTCCTTCCAGAAATCTCTTGTTAAATCAGTATTCTTCTTCCAAGTGATGATATATAAGGGACAGCTGAAACTCAGCGTTGGTTTGACTCACACCCATCGTCATGGGATTTTCTAAGTTGGGCTTATTTTCCCTGGTGTTTGAACCTGGTGCCTCAAATCATGATTGAAGCCTCTGCAGTTTTAGATGTTTTTTAATTTTTTCTGAAATTTTTTTCCTTTTTGTTATTTTATGCTATTCATGTCTTCTCTGGTTTCTAGTGTCTCTCCTCAGATTCTCTTGCCCCTTCTCTAGAATTATCAAGTAGGAAACACCCCATACTTTTATTAATATATGTCCTTATCTCATGAGGGCCCCAACACATCCTAAAATATGCATAGAGGAAAATCAAAATTGAAGTGAAAGAAAATAATGAATTTTTTCTGCATAGTGTCCATTTCTCTCTCTATTTTATTTAGAGAACCTGCTATGTAAAGGTACCAGACTTACAATCTGATAAAAATATATTAATATGAATTTTCTATCACAGTAATGAATCATCTATCAGTTTTGCCTTCGGTGTCACAGGTTTTTTTTTGTCATCATTACATGAGAAACAGGTTGGAAATTTTTAATGAAATTAATTTACTTTCCCTGTTTCTCGGGGAGTAGCAAAAATATCTTGATACTTTCAGAAGAGATGGCAGTAAAGTTGCAAAGTTAAGTGGGTGCCTGTTGGGGTTTGTTAAGTGTCCAAGCCTATGCCAGGAAATCCCACCCAGAAGGAAAAGTGACTCAGAAATCCTACTCCCACAATGTCATTCTAGGAGGACTTCTACCCATCCTTCCTTCTGGGAGAAGTGCATATGGATCACGTTAGGACAGACTGATGCCTCTTCCCTATCCCTTCCCAAAGATTCTAAGAGTGAGCTACTCAGTGAGCCAAGGGGCCATGACAAATCAGATATAGGCACACACAATGGGACCAGTATAAATTGCTGGCATTCAGGAATGAAGATGGTGTATCAAGTTTCCACACCCCTGGAGCTTAAAACAGCAGAAAGGTATTCCTCAGAGTTCTTTAAGTCCGATATATGAAATCAAGAGGTGTGGAAGGTTTGGGGTTGTCCTTGCCTGTTTTTAGGACTTCAGGGATGTTGGGAATCTTTGGTAATGCTTAGCTTGCACGTATATCACTTCGTTGTTTGAGCCTGTTTTGGTATCTCTTTTCTTCACTGTGACTAAATTTCTCTCTTCCTGTGAGCACACCAGTACCTGGCTTAGGTTCCATTTGAATCCACTATTGAAGGTGTCTGTAGAAACACTATTTCTCCTTCAGGTCACAGTCACAACTATGAGGATTAGAAGTAGGACATATGGAGAGCAGAGGTCAGCACACAACAGCTGTCTAGGGAGTTGAAGAAACTGGAGCTGGACAAAAGACAAGAATGGACCTGATGCTAAGGGTCTCTTGGGTCACAGATGATAGAACAAGTTTCTCAAATTTCTAGTGTGCACCTGGGATGTCTTTTCTTGGTATGTGAGAAGTTGTCCACAAAGAATGGTGCCTTGAGTTGGTGCATTGGAGAGAGTAAGACACTTGTCACAAACTAAAATCCTGAAGAGCACTCCAGCTTACTTTAAAAGTATCGTATCCAAAACTCAAAAAGCAGAGACAGGTGCATCTCTGTGGGTTGGAGGCCAGTCATTGAGAGTTTCAAGTCAGCCATCCAGAACTACAAAGTGAGATGTCTCAAAAATAATCGTACTTTTTTTGTCTGGGTGTGCAAGAAGGGGGGACTTTGATAGTTTGATCCACCTCTGATATTTCATATTTTGATCTATCCCTGTAATTTGGAATTGATCACCCCAGCACCCCCCCACACTTTACCTTCTGTTTATCAAGCAACATATTTTTCATGTTCTCTCTTTTTCCATCACAAACAATGTACAGATAAACAGTTATTTCCTGAGTTTTGCTTATGCTCCAATAGTTTTCTTAAGTACCACAATATTAATAACTAAAGCAGGGGAGAGCTGTACATAAGCCATCCATCCTTCAAAGCATTTATACGTTCACTTACTTTAGCCTGCCAAGGCCCTTTGGAAGAGATGCTATTTACCTCCCCACTATTCAGTAAAATGATCCAATACTAGAAAGAACCAAATGTGGTTCTGCCGGATCCCCAAGTTTTAGTTCCCACATACTATGCCTAGCCAGAGGTTCAGTGCTCTACCTTCTAGTAGAAGTCCCTTGGGGGCATGCAGAAGACCTGTAGATTGGCAAGAGAAACAGTGATAATACCAAATATTCAGTTTATTATCTACACCATGGGCCCTATGTCAGCAGAAGACACAGTTGTCTACAGTACCTAGGATCTTACTCCCCATGTTTCCACAAGACCTCCCCCCATGGGAAACTTTCTAGGTCACAGTATATGTGACTGCCCTCATTCTCACAACATGACTCTACTTAACTGGGTGTGGTCTGGATTGAGTAGATCCTTTTTTGCACAAGGGGAATGTAATGTTTCCTCATATTCTCTAGTTTCCTCCTTCCTGCTTTGTAGGTTTGGCCTTCAAACACTTTTCAGAATTTATTTACAACTCAATTGTTTTCCTCTTACTTAAACCACATATCCAGAAATAAAGTAGAATCTTCTTTTGAGCCACACTTGTCAAGATCAAGCATCTAAGAATTCTTGCAGGCATGTATTACAGGAGAGTTCATGCTTTCATAGGGCACCTGTACTGTCTGAGAAATGACTTGGTGACATCATCTGTAAAGAAAAGCAAAGAGGGAAGTCCATGGCTGAGAGATAAAAGCCACTTCCAACTTCCTTAATGGTTAAGAGCTAGTTCCTTTTGATGTTCTTGACTTCTGGCTCCTGCCTTATCACCCTTTCTTTGCCATCTACACACATGAACTCAAATCCTTGTAACACGTACGTGAGGGAGTTCCAGCACACTGCCTTGTACTTCTGATGCCCTTTTAAAGGTCAGTGCATGCGGGTTCTCTAGCTCACAGCCCTCCTTCCCCAACATCTCTTAATTTCCATCTTTGCTTCCATTTTCTGAAGTGCACCATTATGAGAATGTTTGTAATGCCAATTTTAGAAATATCAGGGGGCACAGATCCTGCCGTCTTCATTCACTGAGTACAATATAAACTATTGCTCTCCCTTAATTCCTCTCTTCATCCCCAAAGCATGGGAAATTTCACACCCTTATTATATGGCAGCCTATTGGTATTTACAGGAATCCAGTTCTTCCCCACAGCCCTCCTCTTCTGTTTCTCCTTTCCTCTAATCTCCATGACTCAACCATTGAGAGTCAGTCATTTTGGATGTTCAACAGAGAAACGGAATGGGTTTGAAAACCACGTGGCTGTTGCTGTATATACAGAAACCCTTTTCACTGTTACTCTTTTCATCCTAGATCATGGTTTGAAGCTTCTATTTCTGGGTTAACCCAAGGGTCTTCCTAAATTTATTAGTCACTTATATATCCTAACTGTTGATGTATCAGCATTAGGGATCGATGGTAGGGACTGGAGCATGCTGGGAATACCTTCTACCACTGAGACATAGCCCCTGCCCAGGCAAGCCCAGTATTTGCTCTTTCTGCTTCACCCTCCCAAGGAGCTAAGATACAGACTGTGCCATAAGAGCTGGCTATACTCACTTTTGAAAGGCCAACACCTAGGGAAAACGTGTTTAAGTTCTCTTTACTTCAACACTTGCTGGTAGAAGCAGAAGGTGATGAAAACAATGCATTGTTTTGTACCATCTAAAGCAAACCCTAGAGCCCCCAGGACTTTTTATCATTGTCCTACTTCAGACAAAGCATAAGAGGTGTGACTGCAATGAGGAGCTGACCCTCCAAGTGGACATTTTCTTCATGTTCCTCGACATTAGAGCAATGCTGAGCCAGGTGATTATCCTGGAGCTAAGCTCTGTCCAAACACTTACCAAACACTGATAACAGATAAGAAGGGAGCACAAAAGTCCTGCCAGAAAAATTTCGGGAGAAATTTGCACACATAACTTTGGCAACTGTTTGGAACATCTGCCACTAAGCTAACACTTGCAACCCACCCCCAGCAATTGTTGGCATCAGCCTTTCTGTGAAACCTGTTGGGTAATTTATTCTTCATCCTTTGTTTACGCTACTCTGCTTCTCCATCTGAAATAGATTCTCCTCTTAAAAAGGTGACCATTTTGCTGGAGGAGTCTGGCTCCTCTATTACCATATTCCAGATTCAGCAGGTTTTAAGATCAACTGCTAAGAGCTCACTGAGAATGGGGTCATGGGAGGCCATTTCAGGCTAACTCACCTTATCATGGGTTATGAGGGGAGTCAGATTCCCTCCCCTCCTCCTAAAACTTACTTTCTATTTTCACTAAAGTGATCCATGATTGTGGCTTAAAGAGTCAAATAACCCTAAGGTTTATTCAAAGAAACCAAGATGCTGTTTTCTGTACTTCTCCATTATATAAGCTCCCAGAGCTACCATTAAAAACATGATAGCACTTTTTTCTCTTGATGTAGCTTCTCTGGATCTCTAAACATTACTTTTTTTACTTATATATTTTTATTGTTTTCTATCTACTATAGGAACTAAAGAGTGAGTTCATTCTCCTCCTTAAACTGTCACCACAGACACATGTAAAACTCTGTTTTCCTTGCTCCTTTTCTCCTATTTATCTAATTATGGTGTGCCTTTCTGAGTTTAGTTAGTCAAAACCTGCAAATGGATATTTACATATTCATATAGTAAAATACCCACATGTAAATAAGTACCGTAATGTGTTCCTTGATAGGAATACACTCTAAGAAAGGCATCATTAGATAGGTACACAGTGCAGATATCACAGGGTGCCTGCTAGCTAGTATAGCCTACACTATACCTGAGTAATATGCTGACAGTGGCTGCTAAACTATACAGTCCTGTGCTGAATCCTGTAGGCAAATGCAACCTAAGGTAGGTGGCATTCACGTATATCAACATATCTAAATATGGGAAAGGGGCAGTAACAATAATGTTTTAGAACCTTTTCAAAGTTCCTTGTAACTTTATTGGACCACTGTCCCATATGACATTCTATTGACCAAAACATCAGTATATCAAATGAATATATATGCAAATATAAGTGTGCATATGTATATATACATATGTACTTATGTATATGTGTATTTCTGTGTGTATATGTATATATGTATGCATATGTGTATATATATGTGTGTATATGTACACACACATACACATAAATATATATAAATTATAGAGGATATGAGTGTTTTGCTTTTTTTTGCACAGATTTTACCTTTGCTGATGTTAATAAGTGCCTTTCTTGTTTGTTTCTTTTGAGATATGTCTTGGTAGGCAATTTTTAGTCTGTCTTTCCCTTTCATCTTATCTGAGACATAATGCCATGTCTGCTATGATGTTCATACCCTACAACCTTTGAATCTCTTTTAACTTTTCCATGTGTATCAATGTGCACTTGTGCATTTGTGTGAAGGTGTGTGCCTGTGTGTGGACATGTGAGTTTGGATGCACACACCCACTTGAATGTACCATAGCAAGTGTATTGACTTATGTTGACAACACTGGGTCTTCTTCCTTGCCTTCTACCTTGTTTGAGACAAGTTCTCTTGATGTTCACTATATATGGCAAACTAGTTGCCTCGAAAGCTTCTACAGTGCCATCCATCTCTACATCCCATCTCTTTTTAGGAGAACTGTAGTTACAGAAGAATACTACCATGCCTGCTTTTAAATGTGTTCTGAGTACTGGACGGAACTCAAGTCCTCTTGCTTGTAGGATAAAGCTCTTACACACTGAGCCATCTCCCCAGCCTTCTTGCTTTGTAAGTGTATTTTCTTCTTTCAGAACTCTCATCTCAAGTTGGGCACAGAAAAAAAAATGAACATAGAATTTGACATTTTTGATCTGAGGTAAGCCTAAAAGTATATTTGTTGAACACTGCTGTGGCCTGAAGATCTTTTTCAACTCCCACATTTGCACGTTAAGTCCTAACCCCCAGTAGGATAATGATAGGAGCTGGGACCTCTGAGGAGTCTCTGATTAAAAGCCCCCAGAAAACTGACTTGCCCCTTCCCCTGTCTGAGGACATGACTAGAAGTTTCTACATATTAACCAGAAAGTAGGGCCTAGAGTAGATGTTGACTATACTGGACCCTTGAACTTGGTCTTTCAGCCTCTAGTGTGGAGCACACAGAAACAAGTTACTGACACTTATGAACCATTGTGTATATTCTGTTCTGTGGTAGCACAAACAAATAAAGCCATGCACCCACCCTGACTTAGCCTTATGTACTATATAGAATATAAAGAATCACTCACTGCTCTCAGCAGTGTGGAAGTCATGATCCTAATAAGAATCTCCTCTTAAGGTCATATGTATGAAGTCTTTTGATTCTGGATGCTCTGGAGAGAGATTGCCCTCATCTCTCATCTTTTCCAGGAAATTTGTGCTAATTTATTTTTCCTTATTTTGATGTTTTGTGTGTCAAAAACTCTATGTGTTAATAATTAGTTAGGTATTAAATGTAGTTACATGGTTATTTTTATCTGGAAACTGACATCTTACATTCTGGGAACATTTTTCAAATTTTAAGACTTGTCATTTTTTTCTGTGAAAGGGTGTTTTGCCCACAAGTGTGTCTGTGCACCATGTATGCTCATTACCCACAAAATCATGGTGGAACTCAGGGACAGTTGTGAGCCACTGTGTGGGTGCTGGGAATTGAACTTGGGTCCTCTAGAAGAGCAGCCAGTGCTATTAACAACTCTAGCATCCCTCTGGTCCCAACTTTTCAGATTTTTATTTCATATTTTTTACTTCTTTTTTCAATTTTCTCAGAGAAGAAAGCTGAAATATTATCTTCTTAAGCTTACTTTACTCTTCAGTTGTGTTTGGATGATTTTGTTCTTACTGTTTTTTCCCTGCATGTTAGAAACCTACATTAATTTCACCTTAAAAACTTTTGCATATTCTTATAGGCACTTTTACTGGTCACATTCTTCTGAGTTCAAGGAGTTTTTAAAGGTTCTATGATATACTTTTTGCTTCCTGCTTGGTTGATGGCTATTGTGTCTCATCTTGATAGAAATATTTCTCACAGACATACATTTTTTCCTTTAACTGTTTGAGTTAGAGGTTTCTCTAAGCTATTGAACAATACTTGAATGTCTCATATTTAAGTGGGTCACTGACTCATATTATGTGGGTCACTGTACAAAGGAGGCTGAAAGTCTGATTACATACATCTGATTCCTCTGCAGTGGATTTCATGGTAGGATGTTCTGTCTGGTTTTATCTTTAGGAAACTGTTAATGTTGTCTTTAATTCTTCATTGGGTGGTACTTTTGTGGTTTCCCTGGAAGCAAATACCAAATCAAAATTAGGGGTTAGACATTTCTTAGAAATCAAATATGATGGAGAGAAGGAGACTGGTAAAATAAGACTGTCATGCAAGCTACCCTAGCCGAATCTGCAGGACGTTGTGCCCAGCTGATGAATCCCATAGCTGTTGAATGTGTAACATCTCAGGAATGTATGAATTTCGGCAACTGGAGTTTCCACAGTTGAGCCAGACACTTGAAGGACCCAAGACCCAGCTCTACAAATGCACAGCCAGGTGTTCCTTGAAAAGAGATCTGAGTTTTCATTCTTTGTGTACTATAGAGCCAGGCAAAAATCTCCAAGAAGGCTCTTTTACTTCTGCTTTCTGAGGATATAAGATTGTTCCGAGATTTGGATAGGAATGAGGCTGTCTCGAAACAGTTGGCAGGCTTTCCCATAAATACTTGTTAAGGGAATGTGTGTTCGCATTTAGCTGTGTCTACCATTACACGTACCACAATCCCTTTAATAGGTTCTTTCCAAATAATCAACCGTCAGGGTGTGATTCATTCCTAGACAAAGATGGAATTTAAGCCTGATTCTTTTGTTTTCTTACTGTTTTTCTCCTTTTTGTTAGTCCATGAATTTTTCCATTCCCAGAACTAACACTGATATCTGCTGTTTAGAGACACATGTGGCATAAATCAACCTGCCTGCCCAGCTTCTCCACAGCTCAGCATCCTTTAGTTACTCCACTCCATCAGTCATCCATCTGCTTTGTAGCCTCTAACATGTTGTTATATTTATGTCCTTTAAGTTTCTTTGTCCTTGAATATATATACTCTTTTTTTTTTTTTTTAGTATCTTTTTGTTTGTTTGTTTTTTGAGACAGGGTTTCTCTGTGTAGCCTTGGCTGTCCTGGGCTCTGTAGACCAGGCTGGCCTTGAACTCAGAAATCCACCTACCTCTGCCTCCTAAGTGCTGGGATTAAAGGCATGCGCCACCACTGCCCGGCTGAATATATATTCTTAAGGCATCCCATTTCTTTTCTTTTTACTATTTGGGTCATGGAGAAGATATGTTAATATATATGCCATGTTTAATTTGATTTTATGTTTAAAGAGACATGGCCTTTAATTTTTTCCCCCAGTAACTAAAAAACAAAACAAACAAAACAACATTAGTACAAATTGGGGAAGTTACACAGAATTGCAAGAATAGTCAGGATTTATGGAGTAGCCTTTTGAACTGATCAGTGAGAACTTCATTCTTCTGGGACACATCTACTATCAAATGAAGGGCAAAGCAGCAGGTTATGTTACATCAAATATATCAGCTGTTTGGCTTGTAGTAAATAGCAACTAAATTTAATTATTTGTTTCTTTGAAGCTAAAGATGAATATGGCTTACAATTTAAACATGACAAAGCAACAAATATCTACAGCCTTCCTCTATCTCTATATCTCTTTGTCTAGACTCCACATTCTCAGAAGTACCCTCTGAAAATCCACTGGGCATGCTGGCCTAGGAATCAGGTAGGTATTCTCCTACCTCTCCTCCAATTCCAATCCCCAAGTTTTACTTCCAGCTTTATAGAAGACCATGTATTATTGCCTCTCTTGCTTCTCTGTCCCCTTCCTAGGATCTACTCAGATCCCAGTGGTGGCACACTTATCTATTCTCACTTCATGTAGAACTGTTAGCCCACCTCTTACTAGCAGATCCCTATTCATAAGTGACACCTCCCAAGATCTAGAAACAAAGTGTACAGAAGATGCCCAGTGTCCACACCTAGCAGGATCCCAGAAGTATGCCATACCAGGAAATCAACAGGCACCAAAGAGTACCAGAGAAGAAGAAGGAGAAGGAGAAGGAGAAGGAGAAGGAGAAGGAGAAGGAGAAGAAGAAGAAGAAGAAGAAGAAGAAGAAGAAGAAGAAGAAGAAGAAGAAGAAACCAAGAAATTGAACATCCCTATCCCCCGAAATAAGAACAAATATCAGAACCTAGAATTATAATCACTGTAACCCCAAATGCCTAGATGCCAGCATAAAAAGCAATCAAAAATAGCTGAGAAAATGTGTCTCCACTAAAGCCTAACAATTCTATTACAGTAGACCCTGAAACATGCACTATACCTGGTTCATAAGACAAGGACTTCAAAATAACTATTATGAATATGCTCAAGGACATTAAAGAAGATGTGAATATGTCCATTAATAAAATCTGTGAAAACACAAACCGTGGAGTGAAATAAGGAAAGCATTCAAGAAAGGAGAGTGGAAATTTAATCAATAAAGAAAACATGAACTGGAAATACAAAAATTAGTTGGACAAACAGGAACTTCAGAGACTTGTATTCAACAACAGAATACAAGTGATGAAAGAGAGAATCTCAAGCATTGAAGACAACATAGAATAAATGGGTATCTCTGACAAAGAAAATGTTAAATCAATAAAATTACATGATCAAAATATCCAGGAAATCTGGGACACTATGTAAAGACAAAAATCTAAGAATAATAGGAATAGAGGAAGAAAATGAAACCCAGGCCAAAAACATCGAAAATAGTTTCAATAAAATCAGAGAAGAAAGTTTCCCTAACCTGGAGAAGGAGGCATATATCGAGGTAGAAGAGATGTACAGAACACCAAATGGAGTGGGCCATAAAAGAAAGTACCTTTGACATATAATAATGAAAACACTAAACATACAGAACAATGAAAGAATATTAAAAGCTTCCAAAGGAAAGACTGAGTAATATGTATTGACAGGCCCATTAGAATAATACTTGACTTCCCAATGAAGACAATAAAAGCCAGAAGAGTCTGCACAGACGTTCTATAAACTCTACGAAATCACAGATAGTGGATAGTCTACTATACCCAGCAAAACTATCAATCACAATAGATGGAGAGGAAAAAATTCCCTGATATAACCAAATTTAAGTAGTAACTATATAGTAGCTATCTACAAATCCAGCCTACAGAAAGTGTAAGTCAAAAGATGTCAGTTTGAAGAGGCTAACCACATACAAGAAAATATAATGCATAAATATTTTTAGGAAATCAAAAGTGGGGAATCCCCACCAAAACAACAAGCTAACAGAAATTAGCAAACACTGTTTATTGATAATTCTCAACAACAATCATCTTGATTGCCCAATTAAAAAAGGACACAGACTAATATATTGGATTCAAACAGGAGCTATTCTTCTCTTGCAACCAACACCTCACCATCAAGGATAGCTATCACTTCAGGTAAAAGGATGGAAAAAGACATTTTAATCAAATGGACCCAAGAAGTAGTCTGGTGTAGCTATGTTTTAACATCTGACAAAATGCACTTTAAACCAAAACTATTAGAAATAGATAGGGAAGAATGCAACATACTCATCAAAAGAAAACTTCATCAAGAGAATATTGCAATTTTAAACTGTTGTACACCAAACACAAGGTCACCCAGTTCAGAAAAGAAACACTATTATAGCTAAAACCACATATTGTCCCTTACAGACATTGGGTGGCTTCAGTGCCCTACTCTCTCCAATATCATCCAGAAAAGAAAAAAAAAAAAAAACTAAACAGAGAAATACTGAGGTAACTGATGTCATAAACCAAAATGACCTAACAAATATTTACAGAATGTTTCATCTGAACACAAAAGAATTTATCATCTACTCAGTACCTCTTGGACTTTTTTTTTAAAATTGATCACATATATAAATACAAAGAATGTCTCAACAAATACAAAATACAAAATGAAATATTAACCTATAAAATATCTGACCACTGTGAATTAAAGCTGGATATCAGCAGCAGAAAGAACAGTAGGCTTACAAACTCATTGCAACTAAACAACTCACTACTGAATAAAAAAAGAATCAAGACAGAAATTAAGAAAAAATAAAAACATTTTTGGAGCAGAATGATAATGAAATCACAACATACACAAACCTATGGATCACAATAGAGGCAGTTCTAAGAGGCAAGTTTATAGCAATAAGTGCCTACATTTTAAAAAATGGAGATATCTTATTCATATTTTAATAACACACGTGAAAGTTCTAGATTGAAAAGAAGAAATAGCACCTCAATGGAGTAGACAGCAAGAAATACTCAATTCATTCCTGAAATCAATAAAATAGAAACAACCAATGGAAAAAATCAATGAAACAAAGACTTAGTTCTTTGAGAAAATCAGTAAGACTGATAGACCCTTAGTAAACTTAATGAAAAGATGAAGAGAGGAGATAAAAATTAATAAATCAGAGATGAAAAGGAGGACCTAACAAGAGGCACTGAGGAAACCTGGAGAATCCTATGGATATACTTTAAAAAGCTGTACTCTCTCAAATTGAAAAACAACAACAATAAAAAAATAGTGAGTCACATATATATACATATATATGTGTGTGTGTGTGTGTGTATGTACATATACATATATGTGTACATACACACACATCACCTACCAAAATTACAGTAAGATCAGATAAGCTATTAAAACAAACTTATAATCGCTAGTGAAATAGAAACTGTAATTAAATCTCCCAACCAATATAAGAAGACAAAAAAAAAAAAAAAAACCCCAAAAACAAAACAAATAAACAAACTCAGGGTAAGATGGATTCAGCAAAGAATTGACCAGGTTTCCAAAGAAGAACTAATACAAACAGTTCTCAAACTACTCCACATAACAGAAACAAGATGATTTTATAAGGCATTAACCTGATACCCAAACCACAAAGCTGTGAAACTATAGGTATTGTGTAGATCATGTACATAGCTCATTTAGTATGGGTTCTTCAGAAAGACAGAAGAAGCAGGAGTATATGGGTGAACTGAGGAAAGGAAAAAGAAGATAGCAGAGAGAAAGAACATTAGTTGCTAACATTTAGAATATGTATGGGCTTGTTCGTGCATGTACGTTTACATGTATATAGCATGCACATTTGAAATTTTCTGCCTATACAAAGTACAAACTCTTCAACTTTTATTGGCCTGATAGTATTTGATAACCAAAAATTTGAAGACCAGTGGACTGCTATGTGGCCTTATAGAAATTATAGTTTTCTAGGTAGTTCGTACACCATTTCTCTCCTCTTGGCAGACTGTGGTATGGGGGGCAATGATACTGGATCCATGGATGTATACCTTCATGAGTGCTGAGGTATAAAAATTCTAATACTAATCTATTTGAGCTCCCTTAGTCTCCATTCTCCCTTCCTCCCATCTTCTTCTCATCATTTCCCTCCTATCATATTTCTTTCTCTTTATTTCTGTCCATCTTCTGATGAGATTAACAGTGCAGAAATGTCCTTCTGTCAGGGCATCTATACATGGGATACAGTGAACTGCAAAAAAATTATCACCCTAAGTCTCTCCACTTGTACTCTCTCCAAAATTTCTTTCAGTAATCCAAAGGAATTTCCCAATTCCATGGAGTCTTTTTAGTAGAATAAAGTCAATTCAGAGCCATGATGGACATAATCATTGATATCTGGTCCTTTGCCTTTATCCTTCAGACTCACTGACATTCCCTTGCATGTGAGCCTAATTTCCAATGATTTGCCTGCCTGCCTCTTTTAGGGAGACTGTCATACTGTTAGAGCCTCACTTGCCCAGTTCATGCTGTGAGTTGATATTTATAAAGGCAGCAGTAACTAGTAACTTCCGTGGGTGGAATGTGAGCATCCCACCTTCTTCATCCCTCAAGTAGAACAGTTTCAAGGCTTGTTTATACATGGTAGCTGACTGAATAATACACTTTCTATTGTCGAGGTTTCTTCCAACTGTATAACCTTGCCATTCTTCTTCCAGGGTTTCTACCAAAATAAGCTACATGCTCTAAGTCCTTTTCTGAAGATAAATGTTAATGCTTCTGTGAGCATTTAACTTAGAAAATGGGGCTGATAAGACAGGGTGTTAAATGAATCTCTTTAGATTCCTGCTGTAATATACACATGCCAGAGGAATACTGTTAAAAGATCTAGCCATTCTCATAGGGCAGGAAAATTGAATAACTTGTTGACTCCTTGAAGCTCCAAATGGGAGTCAGCAAAGATTTTCAGTATCAAGTCAGGTGGGAAATAGTTCAGACATTAATGGGCCATGGTAGTCTGTTAAACTACTGAATTCTGGTGCTCTTGTGTGAAACCAAGCACCAGTATTGAAAAAGCAGTGATTCTGATTATGTTTCAGTAAGATTTATTGACAAAGAGTGGCAGATTTGGCATGGTACTGTGGTTTCCTCTATTCCTCTTAGATCTAAACTATCTTCATCTCTTGAAGCAAGCATTTATCTTACATTTATTTTCACATGCCTTTCCCTCGCCTTCCATGTTCCATCTGCTCCCTCCTTCCCATCCTTCCCGTGTCTCCTGCTTGTACTTAAGGACATATGCCAGAGTTTCTACCTTCGCAGAATCTGTGTCAATGTTCCTGAGTGCTGCCATCCTCGGCCTAGTACCAATGCTTACTCTTTTATGTTAGTGATAACCTCTTGCTATTCTTACATTTGCATATTACTTGGAGACAAGCCCCAGAGTCCTATCAATGTAGCATCACTGTATACAAATTTTAAAGTGGACATTAATTGACTTCATAACTGAATTTTAAATGTGAGTCTGGTGCACTTCTTATTTTCGCAAAATGTGTTAACAACTGTACTGCACCGAAGTTCCTTTCTATGAAGGCATGGTGACATATGTGCTAGTTTTTCTGGGACTGTTTAGGTCCTTATCTCTTGTGCCCCTTTTAACTCTCATTAGTGTACTGGAATTTTCAATAAATTGCGTTGCCACCTACTTAGTAAGATCCTGGTAATATATTTATAACTTCTTGCCACTTTTAAGGACTATGATTTATTATCCTCCACTAAAGAAGCCTGGCCTCTTACTATGTCTCAGTCATCAGCTGGTAAGCCTCTGACCGGAGTTTCATGTGCTCTTCCAAATCCCCTGTCCATGCTTCCCTGGTTTTAAGTATGAGAAAGAAGAGATAGAAAAAGTTATTTCTTGCGTGGTTGTTCCAGGTTGTTTCTTATGACACATTTTCTTTATTTTTGCTATTGTTGTGGCCTGTGTCCAGAACACAACTATTGGCCTTCTCTTAAGGTATATTTGGTTATATTTTGAGTGTCACCTTTTTGGAGAGGATCCTGGTTGAGGCTTGGCCACTTTCCCTTCTACTACCATTGGGGGTTGATCATTCTCCAACCTCTTGCTTTCAGAATCCTGAAGTCCAAGGGGGTTCAAGCCCATACAATACAATACAATACAGTATAGTACAGTACAGTATAGTAGCTGATATGCTACTATATCAACTCTACCCAGATAATATCATTCCTTACTGCCAAGCAATAGCAGGGTGTTGTCCTGTCTTGTATTTTGTGCTTCCTAGATCTTCTCTATTCTAACATTCCATCAAACATGGATTCAGTCAGATCAGTAGTGCAGATAGTTCCCAATATCTAATTAGTGGAGGAGGATGGTATTGATGGTGGAGCAGTCTGTTTTGTGTAACTTTAGCTCACAGGAAACAGTTTAGTGGTTATAAGTTGACTGCTCGCCTACATTTTCAAAGTAGTAACAAGAAATAGCTTTTCATTAAACTCTCTTCTTCCAAAGAAATAAATTCCAGTTCTTGCACATAGCTTTTGACATCTTAAAAAGAATAGAATGATAGTGACATGGGAAGGAAGACTGTTATGCTCTATCCTTGTAATAAGTGTGGGAGAACTTAGCATCTCTTTGCTCTGATTCATCACTATTTGCTAGAAATTAAAAACAGATGAGTCAGCATAGGATGGGACTAGACTTGTACAAAAGTCTGTGGATGTTTAATGTCTTTGAAACTTATTGTCTCACCTATGATCTTTTCTGTTGCTTAATATATTTTGACATCAAGGCAGATTTGTGATCAATCTTGGTTGAATTGTACAACTATATTTTGGCCAAGTACAAAGGACAGAGAGACCTGCTTGTCTAGCTACATGACAGTTATGGGTTTATTTTTTGTGTTGAGAGCAGGGATAATGCTACTATTATTGAGATCCCTCAATCCTTGCAAGGAAATAAGAAAAACTTTAAAAAACAATAGGTAGCAATATCTTAAAGAATAAAGAGTAGAAGAGATAGTCACCTGAAGAAGATTGAAGGAGAGAAAAGTCGTTCCAGCCATCTACTTGCTGATACATCAACTGACCACAGATCATTAAATGAACCAGCGGAGACAAGAAGAGTTACACAGCTCAGCATATTTATTTTTTACCCATAAATTTGTGAGCTAAATGTTGGTTATAGATTTGGCATTGTTTGTTACTTAACAGTAACCAAGTGAAATATGTGCCGTAGTTATGGCTGTGCTGCTAAAAATTGATCAATATATAACGTATTTTTATCATCACTAACACAGGTGTTAACACACATGTATATACAATGTGACATATGGGCTACATGTTGCTACAGTGAAATATTCTGATGTGCTAAGATATGTAAATTCTAGGAATAACTTGATAAAAACTTGATACTGATGAAAGAGTCTGAAGTTCTATAACATTCACAGAACATTTGCTCATGGATGGTAAAGAAAGCATGATCAGAAAATTAAATTCTATTGAAGTAATTATATGATACTGAAGGATGATCAAATTGATATTGCTTAGGTTTGGAGTATTTTAGAGTCACAGAGATATGGGTGGCTTTTGGTCCTGTCCAACACCCTGATTACAACATTGTGAGACTCTGGACAGAAGGCTAAAACTATAACCAGACTCCTGACTAAAGGAAAGAGTGAAATAAAAACCATGCATTGTTTTTATTATGCATCGATAAAAAATGAATACAGGGAAATGAAAGCCAATTCAGGGTCATGTGTTGCTGTATTTGAATTAAACTGTAAAGTCTATAGGGGAAAACACTATTCCTGTTGAACACAATGGTTAACTCCTTGAGCCCTGTGAACAAATAGAGGTACTGCCATTATTAGCCCCATGACTTTGGGTCTCAAGTTACTAATATTTAGACAGGAATAGTGACATTTTGAATATCAGAAGTATTAAATATGGTTGTTCATGAAATGCTTAATATAGCACATGTCATCTAATAAGCACCTGCTAAGCATTAGAACTCAATCAGATGACATCTCTTGTATTTACCACACTTACAGTGTACACCTATGTAAATACTTCATTCATGTGCATAAAATACAATGATTGAATGGCTGAGTGGCTTAAAAATGGTACAGAATTGGATAAATGTTGAATTGTTACTCAAGAGACTCAAACACATTTATATGAAAAGTGGCAGCTTTTAAAGTTTAATCCTGCTGTTGCTTGTGGGATAAACAGCCAGCACAATGAAGAGCTTATATAATACCCTTGTTACTCTCCAGCAACAGAGAAAACACATAATACTCTGCTGATGTGGTGTCTGGTGACTAGGGACCACATCTGGAAACTGCTAATTCAGGAAGAGCATTAGGATTCATCCTTTTGTGATATCTTTTCCTATATTTAAGCTCCCCCTTTGTTTTCTTTCTGTGCTAACTTCATAGCTAACTACAAACTCAGTTTTCTTTCTAATATGTTCTCCCTGACACCATTGCCTTAGGCATCATAGAAAAATATGACTGATGAACGGCAGATATACATTACCCAACCACATGAAATATAGTTATTTCTTCCTGTACGAGATTACGAAGAGAGGCAGACACAAGGAATGCTTATGATCCCGAGTTTAAACTCTGAGAAGGTGGCTTAAATATGAACCAATGAAGTTATGTCTTTTTAAATAAACATTTAACTGATGGGTAATAGAGTCAGTGTTTTTGTTAGGGTTACTATGGCTGTGATGAAACCTCATGACCAAAGCAACTTGAGAAGGAGAGAATTTATTTGGTTCACAGTTCCACATAATATTTCATCATCAGAAGTAGTGAGAACAGGAGCTTGTACAGGGAAGGAACTTGGTGGCAGGAGCTGATATAATGGCTATGGAAAAGTGCTTCTTACTGGCTTTCTCTCATAGCTCTCTCAGACTACTTTCTTATAGAACTCAGAACCACAAGTTCAGAGATGGTACCACCCACAATGAGCTGGTCCCTCCCACATCAATCACTAGTTAAGAAAATGCTCTACAACCAGTTTTACAGAGACATTTTCTCAGTTTAGACTCCCTCCTCTTTTATGATTCTAGTTTATGTCAAGTTGACATAAAACTAGCCAGTACCATCAGGATATTTCAGAATTATACAGAATATATCTGAAGCTATATGAATTTTCTTTTAATAAAGCATCTTTTTTCTAATTCCTGACAGGCCTGACCTGGAGATGTGGGATGATACACACCCAGGAATCAAAAGAGCTGAGGAAAAAGCCAGTTATTTCTCTTCAGGGTCAAATGGGCAATTCAGACTATTTCATGATATAATTATACACAGAAACTAGGGTTTCAACATGTCTGAAGATGCCAGATACTTTTGTCACTGTGAGAAATCAAGTATGAACTGAGTTGGAAACTTCTTCCCTACTGGCCAGATTTCATAGTTCTGGGAGATGCTATGTAGGATTTCAGGACAGAAAAGTAATCAATAGTCCTATTTGGCTCTGAGCTTGGTGAGCTACAGTAATGACCCATTAGGTAAGATGTGCCCACTAGTGCAATAGTGGCATGGCCATTATTGGTGTAACAAATTGCTTCCTGATTGGCATCTAGATCCAGGACGTCATACTTGGCACTGTAAACATGTCAAAGAGTTGGAGGCTGAGGAAATCATAAGCCTTAGTGGGGAACATACCAGTATTAGTTTTCCAAATGAAGATGTGATCAAATTGCCTTTTAAATATTAATGATTAATACTGCTTTCATCTTTCATCAGAGAAACTTCTCACTGCAACAGATGGTAATGAGTTTTCCCAGTTAATGCGCAGACTCATAATTGGTAAAATTGTTGAGAATAAGGGACATAGTGAAGTGCTTGATGTAAGTAGGTTATCTATATAACCGTTTCCAGGGTTCAAGGAAAATCATGGAGGAGGAGATGGAAAGAATGGAAGAGCTAGAAGATGGGGGGGTATGTTGCAAAAAAGACATCTTTTGGGCTTTACAAGACATTGTACTCATGAACTCACTGCAGTTGTTTGTCCCTGTACAAGACCTACCCAAGACCGGGCTGATCAGTGTTTCACTGTATAACAGGGAAAGCTAATGAGACTCCACCCCACCTTAAGAGACTACTCATAGCCATGGCTGTGGTCTTCATTAGTATAGCCACTGATAAATTGTCCATGGTCCAGTGAAAAACTATCCACCCATGCTAACACATGAAACCTTAATTGATACATTGATTCACACACAAAGGAAAGAACAAAAGTAGAGCAGGGTCCTAGGAAGAAAGTTTTCAGTGGGAGCATGAGGAAAGAGAGAAGAAGATTGAGAGTAAAAATTAATGCAATTTATTATATACACATATAAAATCGCCAAAGAATAAAAACGTAGAAAGTGGAAATAAGATTACATAAGGGATGGAGAAAAGAGTTTTCTGAAGACTTTGGGAGGGTGTCTTTTACTAGTTCCCTTCCTCTCTCTGGGAGTCCTTTTCCTCAATGATGAAATTCTGAGGCTGGTCTGAATCAATCTGGACTACAAGCAGTGGAGTACTTCAGCATTCTGTGAGGAGAACTCAGGATTGTTTGGGAACACTTTCTAAAATTTGCAGTTGGAGAAATTTGACTCACTGAATTTATTTTATAACATAGACTTCCTGATGAAGTTTACTTTACAGATTATGATTTAAAAAAAAATAAACATATTTAGTAGATTGGTTGGTGGCTGCATTTTTGCAGTCTTGATACTTTCTTCTCTAGTCCATGGTAAGTTTATGAAGCAGAGAGCTATGAACCAGGGAGTATTAAAGGCCAGAGCACACTTAGCATGAAGGTCATAGGATATAGGGTTAGAGAAGATAGGTTTGAGGCTTTATTTTAGTCCTTAGTAGTCACATTGCCATTGGTGGCTCCTTAACATTTTGTTTCTGTTTTTGCAGTAGTGAAGATGCTTCTGTAATGTCTTAGTTTGTCCATGATCTTGGTCTGATCATCATCTAATATTAGTCACTTTCTCATGAGAATTCTAGGTGCCATCAGGTTGACAGTCATGAATATGACTCACAAATTACCTTGCATCTAGCCAGCACTGGAAACAGAGAACTATTAAGGATGCTGTGTCTTTTCGTAGGAGTTTTATTACACACTAACTCCCAGTGGTCTTCATGGTACAGGCTTGGAGTTAAGAACACTTAGAGAGATGCTTAGATGTAGGACATTTCAAATATATATATATATATATATATATCCTGCTCTTGCTTTGCTGACTTATGACATGCATCAAATGATATTCTGGCTGTGTTGCCTGGTGAAAAATAAGAATATATAAACTCCCTTGGGCATCAGAGACAGGAGTCTAATAGCTCATGTTTCTGCTGCTATCCAGCTGGTTTGCTTTTAACATTTAGCTTCCCTTCTTTGCATGGCATTTATCTCTTCCACTAAGTAAGAGGCAGAAACATTTTCAAGGCTTGGGTGAGGTGTTACATCGCCCTTGTTTTTACATTTAAGAGGTGAACACAAGGGTCGTGTCTTCTTGCTGATTGTGGCTAAGACAAGGTGTGTCTTTGAAATAGTAAGCTAGAAGCCTGTGATGAAATGTGAATATCCCCATGGAAGAATGCTAAAATTCCTGACTTGTCTTTTCCTTGCTGTCCACTGACAAAGACATAAAGGACTATTTACAATCAGGTGTATTAATAATCACTCATCAAAGAAATTCTGCCTGTATGTCACCTACTGTGCACTCTTGGTCCTCTGACCATTCCTACATGTTAGGAAATAACATTGTCCCTATTTATTTAACTGAGCTACAGGCATTGGAAGTTGTATCAAGCTTTGGTTATGATGTAAAGAATTCAGTGAAGATTGCATATGTTGACGGAAGCCAAGATTTGTAGGGTACTTAGGAGATGACACTTTGAAAGAAGAAAATATTCAAGTGATATATTTGGCAATATTTTTTATAACAAAGAGTTGATATGTTGAAGAAAGAAGAGAAACTTCAAGTGAAGTGGATGAATGAATAAACATAAATGGACGTGGCAATAAGTACATGGACCAATGTAACACAGTGTTTCAGGGAGCCAGGAATATTTTCTATAAATACCACAATATTTAGGAATCTTATATTTTGGTCCAGATTTTAGACATAGTTTGTAAAGTGGTCCTCTTCTCGTCTCCTTTTTGCTCTTCTTTTCTTTTCTTTTTTTTTTTTCTTTATTTTTGATACTTTATTTACATTTCTGATGATTCCCCTTTTCTTTGGAAACCCCGTGTCCCCTCCCCC
>CM052718.1:38361397-38429449 GCA_028551405.1 Uromys caudimaculatus | reverse complement strand
AGGTATATGCCCAGGAGTGGTATAGCTGGGTCCTCAGGTAGTAGTATGTCCATTTTTCTGAGGGTCCGCCAAACTGATTTCCAGAGTGGTTGTACCAGCTTGCAATCCTACCAGCAATGGAGGAGTGTTCCTCTTTCTCCACATTCTCCCTAGCATCTGCTGTCACCTGAATTTTTGATCTTAGCCATTCTGACTGGTGTGAGGTGGAATCTCAGAGTTGTTTTGATTTGCATTTCCCTGATGACTAAGGATGTTGAACATTTCTTTTGGTGCTTCTCAGCCCTACTGGTTCTAGTTTTTAATGCTGGTCAAATCATTTTAATTGGCTTCAACTTACAGACTGAAAAATACTGAAACTTCAAAACAAAGTTAAGCTTTATGTTTGCATGTGGTGTTCTTAGAAGAGAGCTATGTAATCAATTCTTATGAAAATCTGTAATATTACAGTACACAGAAGTATCTTTTGGTATTTTTTTTACTCTGTCTTGAATGTTTATTGAGTGTGTGACTTTTCTAATGAACACTTTGTAGGCCGGAAATTCAAGTCTAGATAATTTTCCAGCCCCACCTCTGTCAAGTGGCTGAGTATGGAAAGAATCCAGGACCTTTTGTATATTTTACACTCTACATTCCTATGATATGTGCATCCCTGGATCTAAGGTGACCAATGCTCTGAAACAATAACAAGACTCATTCTGGGTAAGAAGAACATAGTATAGGAAATGAAAATTCTGCTGTTTTACAAACAAATACGATGTAGTATGCACATATCCATGTCTCTTCTATGGGTCCTAGACTTTTAGTGCTCTCTTAAAAAAAACCAGCACTGTCAGATTCATTCTAATGACCAGATGGTTGTTAAAAAGAAATTACAACCATGGGAAAGAAATCTTAATGAGGAAAAATAAAAAGCATCTCATTGAGGTATTCTGCCTCATGTGCACTGGGCCATTTTTGTCTTCTTGGTACTCATTAGTACATGTATTTTTTCCCAGATCTCTGTCCCTGGGTTGCTGTTATAGAGTACTCTGCTGTGTGCAGATGCATTTATACACATTAAAGCAGATCTGGAGGCCGGTGTGGCTAAAGCAGCTACAAAACTGAGGAGCATTCATGGCTGCCAAAACCATCATAAGTAAAGGATTTTTGGTTTTTGTTTTGTTTTTTGGTGTTAGAAATTTTAATTACAAATAAAAAATCCAGTGAATTTTGCCAAAATACTGGTTTCTACACCATCCTAAAGAAGTTGAGTGTTTGGGATAGAAAGCAATTAAAAGTGGGGATCTTACATTGTAAAAATAACTACAGAGTGAAGAGTTCTGAGGGCCGAACTCGTTTGTGCAATGAACATAAGGAAAGACTACTGTATAGCTTTTACTTTTGTTTCGTTTCGTTTTGTTTTGTTTCTTTTAAACGAAGAAAAGCTTTGCTTAAGGGTTGCATACTTTTATTGGAGTAAATCGGAATGATCCTACTCTTGGGGTAAAACTAGTGCTTATTGGTTTCCATTTGTATTTAGCTTCTGGTTGGAATCTGAAAAAAGAAAGAAACCTAAATAAAATAGGTGAAAGCTTAAAAAACAAAACAAAACAAACAAACAAAAAACAGACCTAAAGAACGAATGTGACTGCTCCCATTTCTAACTCAGAAGCAATCTGCAATTGTTTACTAAGCATATATAAAAATTTAGTTTCCACCAAGGGAGTCTTACTGGGAAAACTACTCTTTGTAATAGTATTTTTTATTTTCCTGTATCACTGTTCTCTCAGAGGCTTATTGCCTCTGACTGCTAGACTAGGCCTAGTCCTGGGAGATTCTAGCTTCTGTAGAATCTAATCTAGACCTAGAATGTTTTCAACCTCTGAGACTTGCAGCTGAATAAGCTCACCCTTTCTTGTTCTTTCTGATCTCTGGCTAGTTAATTCAACTCAACTATTCTGGCTCATCTCCTCTCCAAACTGACTGATTCGATCTGGCTCTTCTCTCTCTGCCTCTCCTGAATTGCTCTGCTTGATCTCATACTAGCTTTGGCAATGCGTAATAATCCATTGGCTCCTTTTCATTCTCTGTTTGCTCCGGTGTCTAGCTTTTTCTCTCTTCAACCTGTCTCTGTATAACTATTACATTGACTCCTTTTCCTTTTTCTTCTCATGAGAGTTGGGCCTATCCTATTCTGTCAAATGTCTCTGTGATTCATCACCTTGCCTGCCACTCAATTGGATATCACTTTCAAACATGGGTGCTTCCTTTTACAAACTAACTTTACCTTCATTATTTGGGATTAAAGGTGTATAACTAAGGACATGTCTATATTCCAGTGAGAGGGATTAAAGGTATGTGCTAATGGGGAGCCACACCACTACTAGAAACAGTTTTTTTTTTTTTCAGTAAATAACACAAAGTTGGAGTTCACAGTGTAATCAAATATCCTGCAACAACTCTTAAGTGTAGGCTGTATGACTATGAATAGATGGCCAACCTAAAACAAACTCAACAATATCTTTGGAGGTTCTATGTCCCTCAATGTCATGTCAAGGCTTTTTGCCTTTTAAAAATTATCTTATTTTTTGTTTTATGTTCATTCATGTTATATTCATATTTTTGTTTTTACCCTATAGGTCTTTGTGTATATATTATGGCTTCCAGTCTATGAAAATCCCAAATGTGCGTAAGATTGGATCTCTGATTCCTGTGCCCTCTCTTGAGTTCTTTTCCTTCTATTTGTTTGTTTTGTCCTAAACTGATTTATTAGTTTTTACTTTCTCCTATTTTATTATTATCCCTTAGAAGCCTATTTGTTTTCTAACGAAAAACAGAATAAAATGCATCTGGATGGAAGAGGAGGTGGAAGGAACTGGGAGGAATAAGCTGAGGGGGAAACCATAATTGGTGTATTATGTGATTTTAAAGTCTATTTTTTAACAAAGGGGAAGAAAAGAAAAAAGAATGTATATCATATTTAGTAAGCCTAGATATTAGAGGAAGAAACACCTGCCATTCTAAAACTCAGAGCCATCAAATTAGAGTTCACAATCAGAAACATAGCAATCATGGTGTACTTATTAATTTTCACCCTTTTTTTGTATCTTCTGTATACTCTGTGTATAATTTCTCCCTTTTGTCCAGCTTTAGTGTCATTTCTTCTGAACCGCTAATGTCACAGCCCAATTTGAGAGTTATTTCTCTTATCAACCTCCTACAAACCAGTCATAAAGAACTCAGCAATATCTAAGAAATGAGTACCCTTCAGCCAGTGTTTACACTGCCGTACACTTGTAGCACACATCTACCATTTTGCCTGCCCAGGATTGATTTGCCCATTATCTGGAGAAAACATCAGGGCTCAAGTCTGAGGACCTGATGCTCTTTCCTTGACAAAGTTGATCATCTGAATCTCTAGTGGAGTGACCAAAACACTGAAAGTGGTAAAATTTGCTAGTCTTTGTAATGAACAAGTGCCGAGTTATGTTAAATATTAAGACAAGGGATCACCATAATTCTAGTACTTGATTCTTGTTTGACCCCACAACCCTTTCTATCCCCATGTGACAATAACTCTGAACTACACTGAAAGATTCATAGCCAATCAAATGGTGCTGCTGAGTGACACGTCACCATATTAAACATGTTACATTTTGTTTAACTAATTAATTTGATAACAATGGGAAAATATACATACTAAAAATGTTCACTGGAAGACTTCATGAGAGCATAAAACTATTTTAGGAAATCCCAAAGCTTAAGGAAGAGAACTTTCATGACAAACATGATCTTGTCATTCTCTACTAAATACTCCAGGGAAAACCTTTGCTAGAGCGTCTCTCCATTTTCCTTTCTCAACCCTCCTTTCACCTTAGTGTTTTATGTTGATGGTCACCCTTTTCTCTCAATATAGACAGCCTCTCAGTCTAGAAAAATCCTCATTCTCTAGTCACATGGTTTGTGGGCCTTCCCCAGCTGGCATTCTTAGAGAAGAGAACTCATTTCTCACAGATTGACAGTGTCTGAACCTGTACGGGGAATGTGTCTGATTCGTCTCACCATCCCCAAGCCGATTTCCCGGAGCTGTCCATGAGAATCAACAAGGACAGCTCTTCCTTTGCAGAAACAGCACCATGCCCTCTTACTGGCTATTGAACAATGGGTAAGAGTGGCCTGTGTTGGCCATTGTCATATTACAATGTGGAGACATTAGCTGCAGGGTGACTTTGTGAAGTAGACGATGGTGTTATTCCTCATAATGGATCACAGCAACCACAATCCTAGGGGCATGTTGGACTACTCTGCTGTCATTGATCCTTAATCTCTAAAGTGCTTCCAGAGATGTCTAGCGCTGTCAAGGCTGTGTCTGTGAATGAACCTGTCTTCCTCCACTCAGAAAATCTCTAGTCCAACACAGATAACATTTGCAGATTATTTATATAGAGTTTTGAGACATGGTCTCTAAGTATCCCTGACTTTCTTAGAACTTACGGTATAGACCAGTAATTTGCCTTCTAATTTATGATACTTCCCCTTCCTATGCATTCTAAATACTGGGATTATATGCATGAGCTAGTGTACCTGGTCCCAGAGTTCTTTAAAAGTTAGGATGCAAGAAAGAAACTTATGAAGTGACTGCTATGTCAGCCACAGCTGTGTCTGATGTATCGGTGAATATGAGCGCATTAGTCAGGATATTCTACAGATAAAGTGACCAAGGCTCAGAAAAGAGAGGGGGCTGGATTAAGATCTCATATCTACAGAATAGGGGCAACTCGGGTCTGTTTAATGGAGCCCCGTGCTCTTTCCACTCCTTCCTTCTGGAGAGCTAGCTTGTAAAATTCCACTCCAGACTCTTGATTAAATCTCCATGGAAACTTACCCTTGACTTCTATGATCCATGGCAAAGTGACAAATGACTTGAAGGAAATAACAAATCATCTTTAATCATCTCTAAATCCATAAGCTGCTCCAGTGGCTTTTGGGAACAGCAATTGGAGGACAGGATAAAACGTGGCAGAGTACCATCTGTAAGGATAACAGAGCAGAGAAGTCAAAGGCTGTATGAGTGCTAGAAGGTCCTGGAAAGCACGGAAGCAGTGCATGCTCAGTGAGAGGCATTAACATTTTATGTTGGGTCTCCTTATCAGTCTAGACACCTTGAGGCCATTTAGAGACATTTTCTAGTTCTCAGCTTGGCAATCTTTTCCTGGAGGAAAGACATTTGGGGATTCCCAAAGCAGGATGGAAGCTCCCCTCTAAGTAACAGAGATGATTAGCAAGCTTATTGCCACTTATTACTTCAGAGATGTGTGTGTATGTGTGCGCGCGCATATGCACACACACGTGCACAAGCACACATGTGTCTATGTCTGTCTGTCTCTCTTTTTCTTTTCTTTCTTTCTTTCTTTCTTTCTTTCTTTCTTTCTTTCTTTCTTTCTTTCTTTTTTTTTTGGTTTTTTTGAGACAGGGTTTCTCTGTGTAGCCCTGGCTGTCCTGGAACTCACTCTGTAGACCAGGCTGGCCTCGAACTCAGAAATCCGCCTGCCTCTGCCTCCGAAGTGCTGTGATTAAAGGCGTGCGCCACCACTGCCCACTGTCTCTCTTTTTCTGTCTTCTTTCACACCCCAGCTCTAGGCTGATTCCCTTATAGTTTTAGAGATTCTATACCTCCATCCCACCAGTGTGTGGCCTGGCAAGAATATCTCCTTTATCACATTTCTTTCACAGCACGTCATAGACTCATACTTCATGACTATTTAAATCGAAAATGTATGTATTATTTTAAAACATTTATTTAATGATCATGTCTTTGTAAATTGGTATCTGGAGCACAGCATTGGACAAAAACCTATTCAATTAATAAATGAGTGACATCCAACCTGATCTCTTTACTCCTCCAATGAAGTAAGGTTATTTCCTCTGTGTTGTTCTTGCCTTCGGCTTTGTCATTGCCTTTCAGAGCTGGGAGGGATCTTTTTTATTATTGTTATTATTATTTATTTATATTTTGATACTTTATTTACATTTCCAATGTTTCCCCCTTTCCAGGTCTCCTCTTTGTAAACCCCCTATACCCTCCCCCTCCCCCGCCTCTATGAGGATATTCCCCTCCCACCCACCCACCCACCCACTCCCGTATTCCCACCTTGACATTCCCCTTTACTGGGGCTTCTAACACCCTCAGGTCCAAGGGCCTCTCCTCCCCCGATGACCAACAAGGCCCTCCTCTGCCACATATGTGGTCTGAGCCATGGGTCCCTCGATGTGTATTCTTTGGTTGGTGGTCCAGTCTCCAGGAGGATGGGAGGGGAGGGGTAGGGCCAATTGACACTGTTACTCCCTCCATGGGACTGCAAACTCCCTCAGCTCCTTCAGTCCCTTCTCCAACTCCTCCATCTGGGACCTCACTCTCACTCCAGCGGTTACTGTAAAGTGAAACTTGGGTATTCCGAACTTTTGGGCTAATATCCACTTATCAGTGAGTACATGCCATGTTCATTCTTTTGTGACTCAGTTACCTCACTCAGGATGATATTTTCAAGTTCCATCCATTTGCCTGCAAATTTCATTAAATTATTGTTTTTAATAGCTGAGTAGTATTCCACTGTATAAATGTACCATATTTTCTGTATCCATTCCTCTGTTGAAGTACATCTGGGTTGTTTCCAGCTTCTGGGTATTATAAATATGGCTGCTATGAACATAGTGGAGCATGTGTCCTTATTACATGTTGGAGCATCTTTTGGGTATATGCCCAGGCCTTTCTTCTAAAACACTCATGATTCAGAAGAGGGCTGTGATGCAAATAAATTAAGTTACTGCTGAGATCCTTAGGGAGGTGTGTGGCTCTACCTATCAGAGCAGCAGCATTTTAAAAAGCAGTATTATTATTGCTGTTGCTGCTATTTTTTTCCGGGAGCTCTTTCAGAGTGTTGTGAGCTCTCTTTCCTCTGTGTTCTGGAACTCAACTTTTCATCTTCTCCTTTATGACAATCTTCTTTTATTTACCCCTCTTTCCTCCCCTGTTCCATTTTTGTCGTTGTTATTGCTGTTTTTCCCTAGCTACAGGGAACAAATTCCATGTCCTGCAGGAATCTCCTCTATGTGCTTACAGTTGGAATATGGAGGAAACATAGACTTTCCCTATCACATTAAGCCTTCCATTTTAAGGTACAGCCTTTGAAATGATTAAAGAATATACTAGAATTCAAACTTCTGTGCAGATCCTTGCTATACCAATCTTAACTCACCCTGGTTTCCTCAGCTCCTAAGCAAGAACTTAATGCGAAATAAATAGTCTGGCAATGAATGTACTCTCAATCAGTGAATTTATATCTTCTCCTCCATAAGAATAAAATGTCCCTGCTCCTGTTAGACTGATAAATATTCAAAAGTCTGACTTCAGATAAAGGTAGGACTTGCCTGGTTGGTAAATGTGTTTCTAAAGAATTAAATTGAATTACTTTTAAATGTGCTAAGATTGCTATTTAAAGGGCTCATTTAGTGAACCGTTTCATGAAGCAGAGAATGTGATTACAAAAGTAAGCACTGCTTATTCTTACCAGCCTCTAAGGCTGCTAGGGCTATAGGATCCTCAGGGGGTTGAGTGTATCTGCTGGTATTGAGGGACAGTTCTCACTGGATTTGGGGGAAGATGAAACACAAGGTGGGTATGTTAGCCTAACTTCTATGGAACTTGGAAGACAGATTCTAACCTCTAAATACAGAGCTGTCTCATGGACATCAGTCTTATGAAAGAGCATCTTCTCTTGCTTTGAGGAAATCTAGTATGGATACATTGTCCCTGTGTGACAGAATGTCAGGATTGGAAAGGATTCTAATCCAACTGCTTATGGTATGACTAAGGAAAATAAGGTCCAGGTGGTAAGGAACCTGGCCAAAATGGAAAAAAAATCCTATTGATAAACTAGACTACAAACAGACCTTAGGACTCAGACCAGGGTTCTGTCTATTTGTGGGCTGATTTTCTTGTAATGAAGTTAATAAATTCCAAGATTCAGATTCACTTATTATACAAAGCATCTGAGATGACAATGTAAACTATAAAATCAAAAGATCTATAATTCTGTATAAGCTAATATATAAAATTTTAGTGACTTTATACTACCTCTGGGTACCTCAGTTTCCTTAACTTCAAAAATATAACCATAGTAGAACCAACCTAAAGTGTGGGTATCTTTCTTATGAAAGGATGCCCACGGGAAACTTTTATGAGAGCCAGGGACTTAGAGACTCATTAGTAATGACGTTCATGGTGATGACAATAATGAATGAGGTTGGATGAGAATCCCCTTTTAATCTTGACTTTCTGTCACACAATAATTTTAGGAACAATTTATCCATACTAGATTTCTGAAAAGCAAAATAGCATGTTGTTTCAGAAAAGTGATGCCAAAGAAATGTATTCAGAGGTCAGAATCTCTCTTCCAAGATGATGATGATGATGGTGGTGGTGGTGGTGGTGGTGGTGGTGGTGGTCCTACTGCTGCTGCTGAATGTAATGATAGATCCTTTTATATCTTCTTTGTTATTCCTCCTTTTCTTAGATAAAAGGAGTGCATGTTTATTTTCTCTCCTCTGAAAATAGCCATGAGTAAATATTGTTTGGCACTTAATTCAAAATCAGAAAACAACACTGAAATAACTCTCTAGAAAGAGGCTGTTTTAACATTGAATATAATAAAGAGAAAAGTGCTACATTTAAACTTCTTAAGGCTTAAGTTGATGCTCATGTTCCCAACTTAATTGAGGTGATGTCTAGCTCCTGCATTAGAAAAACTATTGAAGAGATTTGTTTGTTATCTCCCTCCCAGTTATCCTCTCACTTCTGCCTAAAGAGTAAACAAACCTTGAGGTCCCAAATTTACAGCTGACAAAGAAGAAAAAGGAGGAGGAGGAGGAAGAGAAGGAGAAGGGGAGGAGGAAAGGAAGGAGGAGGAGGAAGGGAAGAGGAGGAGGAAGGGAAGGAGGAGGAGAAGAAAGGTGAGGAGGAGGAGAAGAAGAGAAGGAAGAAGAAGAGGAGGGGGAGGAAGAGGAGGAGGAGGAGGAGGAGGAGGAGGAGAAGAAGAAGAAGAAGAAGAAAAAGAAGAAGAAGAAGAAGAAGAAGAAGAAGAAGAAGAAGAAGAAGAAGAAGAAGAAGAAGAAGAAGAAGAAGAAGAAGAAGAAGAAGAAGAAGAAGAAGCCACCACCACAGCAGCCCCAGCAAAGGTGTTTGGTCCTCTTTCTCCCTGCCAGTCTGAATAGATGTAGAATAGAAGACAGGAAGCTTTGAAATGAGTCAGTCCCTACATGCTGTATAGTTCCCAGGTGACATACTTTTAAGACAGCTGTTTATTTTCATTTGATCTCTATGAATTTTAAAATACATCTTCAGTTGTTTTTTCCCTATAGAATATAATATCGCATAGTATGGACTGGATGGAAATGCCTTGCCTCACAAGATCATAATTGATGTATTTGATTGTATTTCATATTTGATCGTGTCCATTGTCATTTTGAAGAGCACTAGAGTGAAATCAGCAGCAATGACTAAGATATGTTTGCTCCTGGTATCTGAACTACAGCATGGAGAATTAGGTAACTCATTGACTCACATGCTACCCATCAACCATGTGCCTGCTTTAATAACTGTTCTCTTGCTCTGGAGAAACACCATGACATGACAACTTATAAAAGAAAGCATTTAATATATGACTTGCTTAGAGTATCAGAGACTGAGGCCACAACCATCGTGATGGGGAATAATGCACCAGGCAAGCAGGCATGGTGCTGAAGGCCCTTGTCTTATCTACTAGTTGGATGCAGAAGGATAGGGGGAGAAAAGGATAGAGAGGGATAGTGGAGGAGAGAGAGAGAGAGAGAGAGAGAGAGAGAGAGAGAGAGAGAGAGAGAGAGAGAGAGAGAGAGAGAGAGAGAGAAAGAGAAAGAGAAGGAGAGAGACTGGACCTAATGAGGGTTTTGACACTTCAAAGCCACCCTCAGTAACATGCATCCTTCAACAACACCATACCTCCAAATCCGAATTCTTTCAACCAGTTCTATATTTTTGTGGGTTTGATTCTGCTATAGTTCTATAGTAAGGGAACAGGACTATATATTTCAGCTCGTCTACATGTGGTTTGCAGCTCATTTAAAACAAAGGGCCCCTGCGCAGAGCTTTGTCAGGGTCTTCTCTAAACAGTCCAAGGAGACATCCAATGTAAAGAAAACAACCCCAGATTGCCATCATTTCTAACATTCCCACCTTTGCTTTTCTATTTCATTCTTTCCCCTTTCTTTCCTTTCTTTTTCTAATTTTCAGAGGGACATAGAGCTAGATATTTTCAAAGACTTGTGTCACTCTAAGAAAAAGGTTGTGTGGAGTAAGGGGCCTTGTGTTGTGGGTAGGTGGGTCACTTTTGTCATATATAGGCATTGAAAGAAATGAAAGGAAAATGGACATGTGCAGAAATGCAGACGTTCTAACAGAGAGAAGGCTCGAGGACATGGAACAAGAGGATGGCCATCACACATGCACAGCATCAGCCTCTTGATGCCCAGGCTTGTGCTAAGATCTCAGGAAAGGAGCAACAGGAAATGTCCAGACTAGTGTCTTTCCTTACCCCCCTCTCTTCTCTCCTTTGCTTGAGTGGGTCCAGTGGGTTTATTTTTCTTAAGACAGTCTTCTGAAGTCCACATGTCACTCTTTCCCATAGGCCATTTCTTTGGTGAGGTCATTTCATTGCCAGTCTTGCTTTATGTCCATGCAAAGCCACATATTAGAACCACAGATATGTGCATGGCATCCTCGGGCTGGCTAAACCACTGACCAGTTTTTGTTTTCTTTCTATTACAGTTCATCCTGCATTAGAGCTTTCTATAAACTCAGCCTCAGCCCTTTCACTTTTGTACATGACCCACACTAATTGGGAAATAGTCTTTTCCCTTTCATTGCACATTCTTCATACAAGAAGGGATTGAGGAACATGTATCCATCCATGAGAATCAGATTTCAGCCCAGGTTAATGGATCTTGTCTTCTCCTCAGGAAACTCTTCTTATCTGATCCACTTTCATGGACCCATGCCCAACACTGTATTATCATACCTCAACGTGCTGGTTGATGCAGTGAACAAGTGAGAGGTTAAGAAGACTAGACCTCAGGTCTAGTCATCTTATTTGTGAAATGAATTTTGTATATAGTCAGTAAAACTCAATATACCCAGCAAGAGGAAGTATATGACACATGGTACTATATGAGACAATATTGCATCAGGACTATGAAATTTGTGAAAATGTGTGCAAGACAATGGAGCTCCATCATTGCTTATGTCGAGTGTGTCAGTAGGATTAGATGTGCTGGGAGGTATCCACTATTCGTATATTTTTTCTGGTATTTTTTTTTTTTTTTTTTTGGTCATGTATGACTGTGTGTCTGTAGTGGTGAATTCTAAAGAGACTATCTCAGTGGGTTGATGAAGGTAGAAAAAGTATTATAAGCCAAAGGATATAAAATTTCTTCAGGTGGTGTCTATACTTCGATCACTCTCCTCTTTTGGGCAAAGTTGGATTCAGGAGAAAAGGTAAAAGTAAATAAATGCAACCCACAATTTCAGGCTAAAAGATTGTATCTGGAGCACAGACTGATGGGGGATATCAGATTTGGGAAGTCATAGAACCATATCTAACACTTCTTTCTCAACCAAAGCCATGCTACTGGTGTTTTCTACTCATGGACTCTCTATGTGATGGCTTTCTCCATTCCAATGTGTCCTTCAGACTGTTTCCAAGTGATGTTTCCGGAATGTAAGTCCAGTTGCCATGGACTTTCTCAGCACCAGTTGCTCACTGCTTCAAAGCTGCAGCTTGCCAGCCTTGTCCCTGCTTGTACCACTTCGGCTCATAAATGGGCAGGGCTCTTCCCATCTCTGCACCTTTGGAAAAGCTGTCTTCTGAATGGAACCTTTTCCTCCTCTCCTCACTCTCCACTCCATGTCCGTGTGACCAACCAACTCACTTTCCACTGTGGCTAAAACACACCTTCCCCAAGCAGCCATTTCTCACACATCTCCTTCCAGGCGTCTCTGCCTATGGATTTGTCCTCTTCCTAGTTTATAAACCTTGTTTATTTGTGTATCTCTCTGCTTGTTTGTCAGACACTCTACAGCCTGGTTCATAGTGGGTGACAGTAATGCTTAATGACTGTATCAACTCAGGTAAGTAAATGTGTCTAGGCTGTAGAATGAACTGATTTATCTTGTTCACATGTTAAGAAACACATTGGTTCCCCAAGAGGAAATCTCTTTTTGAGATATCCCTAAATACCAAGAATTTGGCCTTCAGGTTATGAACAAGATCTAGGATATGTGGGAGGTTTGTTGCTGGTGGTATTGTGCTCACAAAATGTGGGAATTCGTGGAGCTGAGCAATTGGACTGGATTAGAATGATTACATCCTACCCGGCTAAAACCAAAAGGTAGCAAGTATCTTTTTCATGGTATTAGCAGCCTCCTTCCTGAAGTGTCATGAGAAGAGTGCACACAAAGTGGCAGTGGTCTTCAGGTACCATTTTCAGAACAATACTGGTATTTGTGTATCAATCTCTTTGACTCAGAGTTTAATGGTCTCTGCTCTCTCTCCCTCCCTTCATATCTGATATATAGATAAAAATATGGATACATGACAGACAATAATAATAAGACATTTCTGTCCCATGTCTTTTGCCTACAGATGTTACCTTTCCTGATTCCAGCTTCCTTCCTCACACCCTGGGTTCCTTTAGCTGTGTTCTCATAGTATGGAGAACTGTGTGTCTTATTGGGTAAAGTTGATTTATTGACACAAATTTGTACCTTCTGATTTCTTCCTCTGGTGGGGAACAAACAGTGTAGGGATTGGGCCATACTCCCAGTAACTCATGGTCAGAAACAAGCTCAGTGTCCCTGGCTGAGTGAAGTAGTACATGGAAGTCCTGATGATATACCATGTATATGTAAAAGTGCCCATATGAATGTGGAATGGGAAGTTGGAAATGGAAATGGGCAGGTGTGTAAATGGTTATTCATGTGAACATATGTATTTTTGTTCCATTCTAGCTGTTAAAGTCTTCATCCTAGCCTGGCCAATTCATGAGAGTATGCTTTGAACATTTGCTAATATTCCTGGCAAACATTTCTCAGTCTATGCTACCAGCACTGAACATTTCCCAAGATTTACTTTTGATTGGTTGTTTTATGAGAACAATAGGTGAGGCCTTTTTGCTCCACCCCTAAAAAACAGAAGTAAACAGGGAGAAAGGCTTGTGGGTGGTAGATTTCACTTCCCTTGTTATGCTTGGCAGCAACAGCCAGTTGGGCACAGCAACAGACAGGTGGGAGCAGTACACCCACCTATTGTTACTGCCCGTGCTAGCTGGTTTAGTGTCAAGTTGACACAGGCTTAAAGAAGGAAGCTTCAATTGAGAAAATGCCTCCAAAATATTGGCCTGTAGGGCATTTCCTTATTAGTGATTGATGGGGGCGGGCCTAGCCCATTGTGGGTGGTGCTATGCTTTGAGTGGTGGTTCTGGATTATATAAGAAAGCAGGATGATAGGCAGTCATGATGACCAAGCCAGTAAGAAGCACTCCTCCATGGTCTCTGCATCAGCTACTGCCTACAGGTTCTTTCTCTGAGTTCATATCTTGACTCTCTTGGTTGATGACCAGTGATATGGAAACGTAAGCTAAATAAACCCTCTCCTCCTCAAATTGCTTTGGCCATGGTGTTTCATCACAGCAATACTAATCCTAAGACAGTTGGTACCAGGATGGTGGGGTACTGCTATGACAAATCTGATCATTTGATTTTGGGGAAGACTATGGAAGGATTTTGGAAGGTTGGGCTAGAAAAGCCATTGAGTGTTGAGAGCTCAGTGAGGTGTTCTGTAGGAGGTTGGACGATAAGAATGTTGAAAGCAGTGGAGAAGATGGAGGTCTGGCTTGTGAAGTTTCAGAGAAAAGCAAATACTCTACTGGTTTTTTTATGTGAAGAATCTGTGGTGTCTGCATAGCTGGGGCTGAAGAATTGACTGTGCTTAAAAAGAGACCAGAACCGTTATGGAAAAACCTTTGCTTTGCTGGGACAATAGATGCTGATCATCTGAGGCTTAAGAATCAGCTGTGATTAAGAAGACTAGTATCACTGAGGTGACATCTACTGGGAAGTATTTCCTCAGGGTGAGGACACAGAAACTGTGTTCCAGAAGCAGTCAAAATTGTATCTTGTGCTAGCAGCCAAACTTGGTAGTGTAAGAGTCACCCAGGTGGTTCTTGTTTTGAAGGTATGAACGGGTTATGAACAGCAGCTGCAACTTGGCACTGTGTGGCAGGGCTAGATTCCCCAGTGAGCCTAGGAGAGGCTATTGGTGAAAGTGCAGCCCAGTTGCAGCAAGGGGGCCCTACCAGTTTGGGAAGTGCCAGTATCATGGGATGACCACCAAGAACAGCAACAGCTGTGGAGCAGAGCCAGCTATAGTCTTGAAGACAAGCTGTGAGTGCTGCAGAGGGAAGTGCTGGAGAATTGACCCAAGCCCTTTGGAGGAGCCCAGACAAACGTGAGTGAATCCCATATAATTGGACATTACACTTTGGAGCTTGGTTTTGCTTTGTTAAAATTCTGCCTGTGTCCTCGTTCTTCCAGCTTGGAGACAGAAAGTATTTAATTTAATTTTGATTTTCTAGTAGCCCATCATTGATAGACTTTAAATTTTAAAAGACTCTAAAAACCCTTTCCTCCCCAAGTTGCTTTGTTCATCATGTTTCATCGTAGCCATGGGAACCCTAACTAAGACACAGTCACTGTGCAGGTCTTGGGTTTCAGGGTTGATATTCTTAGACCTTTTACAGCTCTTATACAGTCTGATGAGGTCAGGGTTCCTCAGGACATGGGGACTGCTGACATGGCAGCTTCCAGGTAGCCCTAGATACATAGATTGCTCAACTCTTGTCAGTAGCCAGTGTTACAGCTTTGAGCCCTTGGCCCCAAATCTTGATAGCTCTTTGGAACCTTTCCAGTGATCAGAACCCACAGTTTCTCTTCTCTGACTTTTGAGCATCCTTCGTCCTTCTGTAGTCTCAGTTCCTCTCTTACTGTTTTATGCTTCTTCCTGCCCTCGCCACTCTGAAGCCAGAGCAGAAAGTTTCTTTCTCAGTTGTCCCAAAGCCAGCAATCAATCTCCCTTCACAACCCACCTGTACTTTTATTGACTCTGATGTTGCAACTCCAGGGAAGTCATCGATGGAGAATCTTTCACTGCATGATCTGAACAACCTCATTTTGTACTCCAGAAGGGTCACAGCCATGGAGGCTTGTGTTTGAATCAAGCAAAGCTTTACCTGCTCAGTCAGCCCTAGGCAAAGCAGTCTCTTTGCTAACTATGAAGAGAAAGTGCTTTCTTACTGTCATAGGTGTCAAAGGTTACAAAGTCATCTTGAGATCTTAAGACTTGTCTCTAATAGCCCAGGCTGAGGCTGTACCTTCAGGAGCTTGGCAAATTGTAGCTATCATTGGACTTCAAGGCATCTATGGAGTGTTTCAGGTGGGTGGCACTGGTATACGATCTGGCTTTTTGACTGGCAACTTGTGTGTTCAAGGCAGCTAAGGGAGCAAAGGGAGGGTCCAATAACTGCTAATTGGGAAGTCAGATTGCTTCATCCCTCACAGTCTTTACTTATTAAAGGAAAGAGACCATCAGAAAGCACGCACACAATAAGAACAGAAAGACCTTCATGAATGCTCATAGTGGTTTTAACAGTTTAACAGTGTTAGCATTGTGTTAGTCATTTGTCCTTTGCCCCAGGCAAAGATATATTCCCCCATCTCTCTCACAAATAATACACAGGAGCATTTGGAACATGATTTTTAAATGTTAGACTTTTTTTTCTGAAAAAAAGTAAACAAATTCTGAAGAAGTGTGTGCTCTCTACTCTGTAGCCATTCCAGGTTATTGCTAAAGGCAGACTCTATAGCCTTCAAACAAATGAATTATTTCATGTGCCTTCTTCTCATTGGCTTATTCTTAGTGCTTAACTTGAAGTATAAAATCCTTTCCTTGGGTTGTGTATCAGCTAGGATTCTCCAGAGAAATAAATATACATGAATACATATATGCCCAAACACATGCGGATGCAAGGAGAAATATTTTAAGAACCTGTTTATGTGCTTATGGGTCCTTGGCAAGTCTGATATTTGTAGTTGCACTGGCAATCAGGGGTGAGCCAACATTGTAATTCAAGTTCAAAGGCTATCTTCAGCAGGTTACTTTCTTGCTCATGGGGAGGTCATATTTTTGTTCTGTTTTGCCTTCACCTGATTAGATGGGACTCAATCACATTATGAAGGACAAATTGCTTCTCTCACAGGGCACAGGTTTATGTGTTAATCTCATCTAAAAGTCTTCTCAGTACTTTTGGCTACATGTTGAAAGCCTAGCCCTGTAATATTAGATGTACTAAGTAACTCAGTATCTCAGTTCCTTCCAAAATAAATAAATGACAGATAGATAGGTAGATAGGTGGCGAGGTAGATAGATAGATAGATAGATAGATAGATAGATAGATAGATAGATATAGGCTGAATTTGATATATTTAACATGACTCCTGGGACTAGATTCTGGGACAGATTGTTTCTCTACTTGTAGCCTTGATACCTGATATTTGACATATGACTTCAATGGGAACCATTAATGGTTTAGGGTGCAGCATAAAAACCCATTTGGCTTTGAAAGAAGCTCATGCATACTTTTCTTCTTCTCAATGTTAGTGGGTAACATCATTCTGTAATAAAGGAACAATATACCAAAATTTAATTTTAGATACTTTGTAACATTGGGTTTATCATTATAATTACTGGACTTGTATATAGGTCATTAATTTTCACATGACTGAGTGACCTTTTGGACTTTGAAATCATGCTGTTCTATCTCAGGGTCCTGCCAAAATATGGTAGTGGTTTGGAGTACATACATGGTGACTCTCCTAGAAAAGAAAAGTGATCAGTGATTAATAGGGCAATATTTGTCCATCATTGGTCACCCATGAAGAACCACTGAATTAATGGGAAATGGATTTATGAATAGTTGTTAGCTTGCATTGAAATATAACTATATTAGCATGGTTTCCACTATTACCTGAACTTCCCATAGAGCCATTGGGGATCAAAAGGGTAACTTTTATACACGATAACATTGTTAAATATTTGAACAATTTTCTATCCACAGTAGCCACCTGATACCAAACGCCAGCCTTATGGTTGCAAATACTTGGGCAGAGAGAGCAGGGGATTGGCTGGGTGAGGTGTTAAGCAAACTGAAAAAGAAAAAAAAAGCATCTGGTGTCAGATGGGAAGAGGAGGGTAGACCTGCGAGCTCAGCCAATACCTAAATCTGGAGTCCTATAGCATATGTTACAATTTTGGAGCTGGAAATTTATTCAAATTGTTTAAAATATTGAAATAACCAATAAATTTGAAGGATTGAGGTGGTCAGCAGGTAATACGCTGCCAAGCCTGACAGCTTGAGTTAAATCCCCAGAACCCACTTCATAAGGGGAGAGGACAAACTCTGGCCCTTTATCTGCTCACCCCCATATGTACATCCATATACATACACACAGAGAATAAATAAATACATGTAAAAATTAATGAGAAAATTACATTTGCATATCAAGCCCTACCTAGTCTATCAATGGGCATTGGTGGTCTCTACTTCTTCTCTTACAAAACTGAGGTAACACCTCCCTCCCTCTCTCTCTCTCTCTCTCTCTCTCTCTCTCTCTCACACACACACACACACACACACACACACACACACAAATACACATAGATACATACACATACATACACACCACACATACACACACACACACACACACACACACACACACACACACACACCCCTAAAGCTTGCCCATTCAGGACAATATGTATTGCCACAGGAGTGGAAGGATGGGGTGTATTAGCAGAGGTGGATTTATTCTTAGATGAAATGGAAACTTCAGGAAATAATTGTTGGGCCCTTCTGAAAACCCCGAGAGAGACCCAGAAATGTACATGATTACATAATCAGTTTCTTTGCAAAATTTGTAGAAAGGAAGGACCACAGTGTCTTGGGATGCTAATGTACACCTACTTCAAAGTCTGAATTGTCATTAAACACTGTGATGACTAGGGCACCTTTCTGAGACTCAGGTATCAGGGTACAGCTAGTAACCACAATCAAGTCACTGCTGATATTTTGTACTAGACAGTTCTTTTCACTTGTTGCTCCACGTCTACCAGTACTTCTGGTATCAGCTGCCAATAGAGACAACCATTCTTTCCACAGTTGAGATAAAGTTTCTTGGGAAGACAACATTGGACCTTCCCAACCCACAAAGAACTGTTGAATTAATGGGAAGTTGATTTATGAATAGTTGTTAGCTTGCACTAAAATATACCTATATTAGCATGTTTTCCACAATTACCTGAACTTCCCATAGAGCCAGGTGTATGACATGCAGTGTCACTGAGAGAAACATCAGCAGGACCTGCTTCAGTTGTCTGTGGCCCTCCATCCTGGGACCTGTTCAGAAAGAAACTACAGGAAATTCCTCTCTTTCCTGGTGCTTGAATGATTCTAACTCACCAATAATAAACATAAATTCTAAACAACTGAGCTAGAGGACAGACTGGTTTATTTGTCTTTGACATTATTGATAATATTGAAATACTGCTGACTTATAAGGAGGAAATCTGAGAGTCCCTGTCTGAAACAGTACTAGAATAGGTATCACAGGGGAGTGCTATGTCATAATTAATGTTACAGGATTTGTTAGCTCCTTTAAATTCTTTTCTCCTTATGTTATTTAAAAGGAAAGTACATTTATTTATAAAACAATGATACAATTTAGAATTAAAGCATCCAGTGGAAAAATGAACAAGGCTTTCAGTGTTTTCAAATTCCTGACATGTTTGAAATTTAGGGACAAGAAATTGTAATTCTTAGAAATTATGATATTTTGGACATACTTCTAAGAATCTTCACCATCTAAAATTTGAATAGCTCAAAATAGTGTAACATGTAGAAAGGATAACAGGAACGGACAGTTACAAAAGAAAATGCTCACCAATGCTCACATACATAGTGTATTCTGTATATGATGTCCTTAGGATGTTCTTCCAATGTCATATGTCTCCAATATAAAAGGAGTCCTTAAATAAATGTTATCAACACAGGAATTCATGAGAGGCTATTACCTTACTGGAAGGCCTGAGTTTTAAATTACGTTTTCATGTTTCCTGTACTATGGTGTTCTTAGTAAGCACTATTAAATTACTCTTTTTTGTGGTTTATCATGTCATTTAAAAATACTTATTAGAGCAGGGCATAGTATTGTGTGCCTTTAATTACAGCTCTTGGGAGGCAGAGATGGATGTATCCCTGTGAGTTCAAGGCCAACCTGATCTACACAGTGAGTTCCAGGACAGCCAGAGTTAAATAGGGAGACCATGTATCAAAACAACAATAAGAACAAAATGTCTATTTAGAACTTAGCCTTGAATCTTAACGACATATTCATATGAATATGTACAAGTATATGTGCACATATGAGAGAGAGAGATTGTGTGTGTGTGGGTGGGTGTGTTTTATCTTTTTGTAAAGAAGCACATATTTTTCCAAGCTATATAGGTTTCAGGACTCATAGTAATTCAAAGCTGAATTTGAGATATCAAAGTGAGTCCTGAGAGAAATCACTTTTTAAGTCATTTCTGGCGAGAGCTCCTATGAACAACTCCGTCTCTCTGATTCAACCCCCTTCATCACTAAGGTGAACGAGGCTACTCTCATTTTACATCAAGAAAGTAGGGGTGCATCGACAGGACAACTCGGGAATTCTGATCTTGACCCTGAGTCTCAGGGAACAGCTGGACAGTATCTGACTCTCAGATGAAAACCTAAAAGAGAGAGATGGGCTAGCTGGATGCTCTGGCCACTTCAGAGAAGAAGAGGTGACTGCAAAAGGTCATTAGAATGCTTATTCAGACAGCAATGTAGAATGTTTCTGGTGAGCCAGATGTGTGTTGCCCACAAGTAAGAAATCACATTCAATTCTGTTTAGGAGGGGACATGATGACGACTCTACAAAAACCATCTGTATGAAATATTCTGAAATCCCAGGGTCTAAAATGCTACCATAAGCCAAGGAAATATGCCATTACAAAGAGTCCTGCTCAACCCAGAGAACTCCAAAGCACTCACAGGGATGTCACCACTGTAACACAGTGCCAATATTTAAAAGGCAGCCAGATTCACATGTATGTAATAAGGTTAGATAAGAGTCAGAAGTGCAGACCTCTTCTTCTCCTCCGGACCCAGCCCCTCCATACAAAAATAGCTAGGTGGCTAGGAGAAAATGCGGAAAGAAAAGGGGAGACACATATTCTTTAGCATTGGTGGCCAACTAGCCTGCAGAAGTAACCTGAGAGACAGTGTCTCTTCCTCAAAAAGCCCTGCTCATGAAGCTAGCCTTGCTGGCTGGTAGCCTTAATTTCAAGATGGTACCCATCTTAACTGATAAGGATAGCTTACTGTGTCTTCATTGTTCATCTTGTAGACATGTTTGATGTTAAATTCCTGCTCTCTTTCTAGGATTTTTTGCTACGTTAAAGTGGACTAGGCCCATGTGATAAGATTTTGATGGAGACTTTTGTGCTGAACTTCTCCTAAATCTCCTGATTATCAAACTTTCACTTGCATTGTCAAAACTAATGATTATGCAGGGGCCATCAAAGTTTGTGTCTAATTGCTCTGAAGACTGTGCCCACAGGGTTTTCCCCTTTGTTGATTTTGTTTTGTGCCTTTTTTTTTTTTTCTAAAATAAATTACAACTACAAATGCCATAATAAGCTCAATCCTGTAGATTGCTCTGGCAATTTGTCAAAATTAGGGATAATTTCAGGAACACCCCTCATAAAGGTCCAACTCATGGGTTGTAGAGTAAGCAGTCTTATGTTTTAGAAATGCAGGAAGCTGTGATTATTTCAGCATGTGATATTTTTGGCTTAAAGTATATGGGGAAAGCCACAAGGCTAATCTTTTTATTCAGACATAGCACAATCACACTCAGTCGATGAGTGCAATAAGTCTAATTGGAGGTCACAGAAAGTAAAAATAAGCATACATTCTGATAACATTCCACGAGGCATAATTCCTTGGCACATCAATACCATATACACCCTTATACTGATTTTTCGTAGTAACCACTGGAGACAGGAAGGGATTTGTTTGTTTATTTTTCTGTTTATAAAAATAAAAAAAACAAAAAGAAACCCCACAAAACTCACTTTGGAAAAGAGGTAGGGGCTGAGTCATGTCTTCTGATTCTGGGACCTGTCTGAACTTGCTTATTTTGCCATGGTGATTTTTTCCTTAACAGAGACTGATAGGCTCACCTGAAAATCCATCGCTTTGTTCTCAGAATAAAAATGGCTCCATTACACCACAAATTTGTGCTTCATTCCCATCTCTCATGTGTCCTTCGAGATATTTGACTTGTCAGGAGGGGGGAGTTTTTGTTTAAACAAAGTATTTTTTTCACATACAATCTTGGAGCAAACTAACCCAGGAGAATATTTAGACTGTATCTCTATTCTCTTAGATCCCAAAGAGCTCTATCAGTGGCCTGAGTATACCTCTTGCTTTACTTCATAGTATTTTAATTAAGCATTTGTTTCCTAGCTTGCAATGAGTACCAAGCCTAGTCTTCTGTCCTTTCAAACACACTGAATTTTAAGCATTTTTGAGATCCATCTAATTAAGAACCACAAGCTTTTCTCCAGCTCTAACAATTCTTTTCTTATGCTTTAGGGTTTTGTCCTTCACCGTGTCTATCTACTGTCTCTAAGCCATTTCCATTTATATAAATGTTGAACATCTATATAAGACCCATTGTGTGAAAAGACAAGAATATACAGCTTCAATGTGTGTGGTGTGTGTGTGTGTGTGTGTGTGTGTGTGTATGAGAGAAGGAGGGGTGTGGAAGAGAGGGAGAGACACAGAGGGGAGAGAGAGATGGAGAGAGAGAGAGAGAGAGAGAGAGAGAGAGAGAGACAGAGAGAGACAGAGAGAGACAGAGAGAAACAAAGAGAGAGAGGGGGTTTCTTTTTAGATGGTTAATGTTAGAAGCCTGTTTGCAACATTACAACGATGGTCCCATAAGTACAACCTTTTATCTTCAAACTACAAAGTTGTATAATTAAATATGTAGTATTTTTAATGTTAAATATACCTTATTCCTATAAAAATGATTCAATGTTACAAATGGTCCATACGACAGAAATATTAGAATAAGGAATGGTAGACATACTATTTATCTCTGTAAAATTAGTGGGTCCAAGATACATGGATTTGCTAGATGGACTGTGAGGTCATTTTCCCCTTGTGAACATATAACAGACATCTTTTAGTGAAATTCTTCTACATTATAATAAAGCCTTGGTCTTGGAAATGTATCCAGTCATTATATGTCTTCACACAGCATTCTGTCACCTGGAGATTGTCCAGATCCTACTTATAGGCTATTGTAGGCCCACCTCAAAAAAGACTTTTTATCTAGAGAATGTTGGAGTGTATCAAGCACAAAAATGTTATCTAGCACAGTTTGTGAAATTATTTTTTATTTTATTTTTTGAGACAGGGTATCATGTTTCCCAGATTTGTCTCAAACTCCCTATGAAACCATAGATAATGTTTAACTCCTCTGCTTCCAACCTCTGAAGTGGTGGGATTACAGCTGTGTACCCTCACACCTGGTTATTATTGTCTTAAAGGGTTTACCAATGAATATTTGAATATGAGATTAAATTTGCTTAGAGGATACTGCTTCTGAAAGCTAGGAAGTTGGTAATAGGTAGGAGAAAAGACACGTACTACAGTAATGCCCAAAAATTAACCTGTAAACACCACCTGCCCAGGAAATAGGCAACTTCCTGGAATGCTAGGAACTGTCCTTGGGAAACAACAAAGCCTCATGGGAAAGTATATTAGCCTATAGGTTTGTCCTTATATATATCCTTAAATGTATGGCTCAAGGCCGTTCTCAGGTGGGAAATTCTGGAGAATGTTCCTGACCAAAGTCCATCTCTTGGTCAGTATTTACTAGTTAATAAATTCTTGCTTTAAATTTGATCCAAAATGGTAGAGTTGTAGTTTTGTGCTTTGTTTTTTGGTTTTTGTTTTTCTGGGAATTGCAGGATTAACACTATTCACCAAATCCCACCACTGGAAGGCACTCATCAGCTCAAATGCATTCCCGAGTAATCCATTTGCTTCCTGCCAGTGAAGTTATGTTCCACACACTCATTTCAAGGAGTCAACAATCCTAGCAGTTCAAGTACATGAAAATAATCACAAACATTTTCCAAAAAATAAATAAAAATCCAACTCTTGGAGGTATATGATGTAGTCTATCATGTGACTTCTGAATTTTAAAATCAGTTAACATAGTTATTCCTCAGCATTAGACTGATTCCAAGACCCGCATGGATACCAAAGTATACAGAGAATCAAGTCTCTGAGATAGAACGATTTATCATTAACATATTTCCATAGAATCTATGCTACCCTTTTCTATATAGTTTTATTTTTTAAGATTTATTTTTATATTTTTGTATGAGTACATGGGTATGGTACATGTGTGCATGTGTACAAGTGGATGCGGAGGCTAAAAGAAGGCTCCCAGTCTGTTGAAGCAGCAGTTAAGAGCAGTCATGAGCAGCCTGAGGTGAGGGTTGGGAACCAACCTCAGACCTTGGGAAGAGTAGTACGTACAGCTAGCCACTGGGTCACTCTGCAGCCCCACTGCTCTGCATTTTCAATCATCTCCAAGTTACTCATATTGTCTAAAACAATGCAAATGCTTTGTAGGAAGTTATTTCACTTTATTATTTAGGGAATAATTATCAGAAAACAAATCCTGTAGATGTTCAGAATAGACTTAGCTTTTTCTGAATATTTTTGATTGCTTGTTGTTGAGTTCATGAATTTGAGATCTCCAGATCTGAAAGGGAATTCTACTTTATATCCAGGTAGAACTATCATTCAAATAACTTACGTTCTAAATATGCAATTATGTGTTGGTTGTCTAAAATTTAACACTTCATACCTATGTAAATATTATTATGAATTGTTGTTATATATTGTATTCAGGTCATAAACCTGCCTAAGTGTAATGAAAACAGAAATAACATTGCTACAAAAACAAATCAGCTAATTTTTAACAAATCTGTAAGAGGCTCTCAAAACTTACTAAATAACAAGAAAATATGTAAGTCTGTTTTTATATTTCAATAATTTTTACACATTTTTATTAAGTTTTTGTTACTGTACAAAATAATGGGCTTCATTATGACATTTTCTTACATGTATATCATTGTTTGCTCAAAATATGTAAGTCTTAATGAAGAAATATAATTTCATTTGTCTGAATAACTGAATTCATTTAGTTGAACCATGACCTTGAAGAAAAACAGAGAATGATATTTCCAAGGCAAATTTTTTGCAAACTATTGCGAACACCATAAGTTACGCTGATTTTGATATAAGTCTTGGGCCCTTTTTGTTATCTGACAGCCCTATTCACATAAAACTTAAGGAGCTAGGTTTCTTCGATTTTCAGAAAGGTACCAGTATAGGAATGCAAATAGGGCTCTTTATTAGCTGAATGAAATGTGAAGAAAGAATCACCAAAGAGGAATGAGAAGAGGTAGCAGTGACTGAATGAACATGGCTGTGACTGGACTGAAAAAGGAACAACAGCGTGACTAACCTTGTAAGAAGGGGAGAAACAAACAAAACCAAAATCCAACTATACAACAAAATCTTCCAACTGAATAGACTCTACTCTTGTAGGTGGGGTGGAATGTGCTGGCTGAAGGAAGCTAATTGCTCTCAAGCATGACACCTGTCCATTGGGACATAATGATTTTTTCCCCTTTGACACCCAATTCCATTGCTTGGGTCTGTAACTCAGACTTTTAGGATAACTGTGGTATCGATAGTACAACTTCTCTGCTCTCCAATCCACCATTTCAAACCCAGGGGTTCTCAACTTTTAGAGTAGTTTTACCTCTAAAACAAACCCTAGCTGATGTGATCATCTTGGGGGGCAAGAAACATACAATATAATAAAACCAACAAAACAAGGTACTTACCAACCTAACTTAGGAATGAATATACTTGTTTCCAAAAGCAGCATTGTCCTGTGGAGAGGAGGAAGCAACTCAGTGACTGAGTAATGGTTTTCCACCACAGTCCACTAGAGATGTTATTAATGCTTCTTTACTTAAAAATTCTATGACAAAGACATTGCTTTTCTCTGCCTTGGGAGCAATGGACCAGAGTATCAAGCATGTGTTCTCTAGAACACAGAAAGGCTCTCTGAGTGAATGGTGCATCTTGGCTCCAAAGCTCAGTTTCTGTGCCATTAACTGGCTGCTCTCTGAGGCATTAAGTCATTTAGTTTATAACCTAAAAGGTATCACACCTATGGGAGGAACAGATTTGTCAAACTTAACGTTAAAAGATGAGAGAATTAGTCAGGTTTTAGATTTGGCAAGTTGAATCATGAAAGGGATGGCAATTGCTGGTCATGCTATCTGGTACTGTTGCCAAAGGTCACAGTCAGACAAGAATTCCATCCAAATGTCTCAAATATCAAATAGAGAAAGAGGCTGACCCTATCAGAAGCTGGGCTGGTGAATAAGTTCTGTTCTTATCCGTCCACAGTACCCATGGTTATTGATATCAAAGGCACCATACAACTGACGCTGCAGCATCTCAGCTGCAGAGCTCATGTGCTGATACAACTCATAACAAAGATAATTCTTCATATACCATGCACCCTGCAGGAAACTAACATTCGGAACAACACACCAAATGCATCTTATGTTTACAGCTAGACAGCTTTTACCTAAGCACAAAGAGAATCTCACTACATATACTGATGGGAACCAAGTTTTATTTCTACTTATTTCTGGATTCATTTTCTGAGACTACAAAAGAAATGGATAGATAGACAGATAGACAGACAGACAAATAGATATACAGACAGACAAGCAGATATGAGGTTCATTCTCTTTCATCAAGAAGTGATGACAGAAAATCCAATCCAAAAGTTAATAACAATCCATTGCTACAAGCCTATATTAAATAGTGCTCATTCTCTCAGCAAACGTGTATTAACACCTATTGTATGCAAATACCTCTGAGGATACAAATATGAATAGAATTGGGATTATGCCTTTGAGAATTCCAGACTGAAAAGGAGATGGAGAAATTTACTCAAATGGTTCTAGTAGTCTGTCCAAATGAAATCAGCATCAGGGAAAAGGCAGGAATAAAACAGTGGCCTGTGTGGTAAACTTTGAGTTTAAAAGGCAGTGCATAGCTTTGGGGCTTTAAACTCTTCAAATCAGAATCCTGGCTAGGTCATCACTGAATATATATTCTTATGCGTAAAATTATCCTGACAATGCCTATTTGATCATCTCAGACTTAAAGGGTATAGTGCATGCAGATTGCTTAACAGAGACCTATGAAGTGTTGTTATTACAAGAAAAAGGCTACTGTTGTAAGCTAAGATAACCAGGAAAATGCTCCCAACACAAATGGACATTTGAAAGCTAGTTGGGAGAAATGGCAACATCAAACCAGATAAAATGTTTGACTGCAGGTCACATTCATACAAGAAGTTACCTAAAATAGAATGTGGAAATGATGGAAAAGGTGGGATCAAATTCGGAAGAGATGACTACATCATGACCTTAGATTAAATCAGATGTTAGAGACAACTGTAGACCGGGAAATCTGTGAATTCGCACGGAGCCACAGGTCAAAACAAGTCTCTGAGGAATGCTCGGCTCTACATGGAACATATAAGCCACAGCCCCTCCTTGAAAGTCTCAGGGATCATTGAGGAAAAGAAGACAGAAAGAATGTAGCAACTAGACTTGGTGGGTGGCTACAAGACAACTGTGTTCTGGATACAACAGGACAGGTGTATATACAAAGTCACAGCAGGTGTGACAGCATGCATGAGCCCTGGGCAAGCTCAAGCCAGACCAAATCACAGAATGGGGCGGGGGAGGTGGACGTGTGGAGTCTCTTACCTTGCCAAGGGATTATGGAATTTGATAGCTTCTGAGAGGAGAACTAGCTTTATATAAGAGTATAGTCATGGGTAAGTTGGCCATACTCTGGTGGAAGACCACACATCCAAAAATTAGTCTTGATGGGTCTAAACAGAAAAAAAAAGAAAAAAAAATTGGAAAAAGTCACATAGGCTGGTAGAGAAGGGGTTGGTGGGGCTGGATCAGGGAAAAGTTGAGGAAGGGGGTTAATATCAAAACAAAATTCTCAAAGGATTAAAAAATATTTTTAAACAACTTGTATAATTATGACAAAAGATGAGTTTTTCTATCTTCATGTGGTTGGTTATAAAAGGAACAAAGGTAAAATATTGTGAACACAGCATACAGGTTTTGAATGTTCATAAACAGGTTTGTTTGAAAATAGTACACACGTTTGTTTTCGCATTGCCTGTAGCTGTTGCAGACTGACAGAGGGCTGGGTGGAGTAGCCTCAGCAGAGACCAGACCATGTGATCTCACAGCCAAGAACATTCACCCTTTAACTCTTCACAGGGGAAGCTTCCCAGTTCCTGATTGAGAATGCTTTTTGCAGGCAATGGGATTACAAAGAAGGATTTTAAGTAGGAAGACACTGACGCAGATGTTTACAAAACTAAACTTGCAGCTGAATTCCTGACAGGAAGATCAAGAGTCTATAACATCTCAGATGAAAGAGATAAGACTGACCAAGAGTGGGAACAGAGGGACATTTACAGGGAAATGATGCTGGCTACCCTGTAATCTCATTTAGGCATGTTAATTTAATTAATTTTTTTCTCTTTCTTTTACACAGTATTGGGTTTCATGAGGATATTTTTTAATTTGAGATAGAGTTTTTTATAGCCCAAAGATGTCCTTGAACTTCTAATCCTCTAGCCTCTCCCTTTCAAGTGTTGAGATGAAATGCAAGTACCCACTATTCTCAGTTTACAATTTTGGGAATTGGATACGGGGTTTTATGCATGCTAGGGAAGCGCTCTTCCAACGGAACCCTACCCTTAGCCTTATCCTGATGCTTTTAGATAGGAATGTAATCTATCTTGACCATATTACCCCATCACTCTTTATCCTTACTAATATATACCAATTAAAATGAGTATAAATGAAAATTTATATTTCATATTTTATAGGATCTTTCATTCATCAAAGATTGGCTGAGCATCTACTGAGAGAAGGAGGGAGGGAACGGTTTCATTGTTTGTGTTCCTTGCTTGTTTTTCTGCTCTATGCTCAGAGCTGGACGTGGTCCTAATGGGTTTAGTGGCCCAGCTGAGAATATCAGAGACAGGAACTGGGGGGGTTATATTCCAAAATGTGAATTTCCTGGCTTATTTCCTTCTGTATAACAAACTAGAGTTGATTTCTGGACAGCTCTGCTGTCTCAGGCAGCCACGCCTCATCTCTCTTCCCATGGAACAAAATCTCTTTGTGTACATAGGATGTTTGTCTCTACAGCACTGGACTGAGCTTAGATGGGGGAGTAAATATTTTGGAATCAAGATCTGAACTTAAAGGAGGCCAGTACCTAGCCAGCTTCTCTTTGTCCCAGTGTTAAATATTTTAGACACCAGATACTGAGGCAGCATTATTTACAGACCATTATCAGTGGCAGCCAGAAGAAATTAGAGAGGCCTTATCAGGCACAGGCGCTTTGTTTATGACTAGTCATTTGAGAAGTTATAATCACTTTCCGTACTTCTGGCAGGTTCTGAGTGCTGTTTTCCAATGAACAAATACCAATAATGCCAAGTTGGACTAAACAGCACATCAATATTTATTATTATACAGATATTTTTATTGTGGATTCAGAGCTCAGTTGACTCATTTACGGTTTCTCTATGAATGACATTGAATGTGTTGGATATTTCTGATTTCCTGGACCTCAAATGTTGATTCAATTGTTGTAAGTCTCTATTCTAGGTGATTTGATATTCTTTTTGTATTATTGATGTTGCTGGGCATACAGGTTGTCATGTACCTTTTGGGTGTATAAACTTATTTTATTTTGGGGGAATTTTAGAATGGCCTGATGATATAGCAAGTGGTTTTTCTCCCTTGTAGAAATTAGTCTATGGTTTTATAGGTTATTTAACTGATTCAGTGCTGGCCCTGCAACTGTCAACCATTCAACTAGTAACAAATGTAATGACCCTATTGTTTGCCTACCCACTGTGCATTTCTCCCTTTCTCCTCATATAAGGTCCAACTCTCTGTTCCCACATACACTTTTACCTGCTCAATTTATAGAAAAGGTTTTTTTTTTAACTGCTTTTAGCACTCTTATGCATGATATAAGGAGCAACTCAACTAAGAGTTTGTACAAGTTGACCCACTTTGCTTGAAGGGAAGGATATATAGCCCGTGTTTAGGAGAAGAGGAGGACTTTCCTCATGATGGGCAGAAAGAAAGACACACTGGGCTCAGATAGTCACTGTTGCCATCTTGTGTGAACCCTGGATGATGTAAATAGAGGATGCCTCTGCTATTGACAGTGAAGAGAACTGGGTTCTTGTGTGGCATCTGGAGGGAGGTGGGACACTGCCTGCTTTGCATCCATAGGGTCTGAGAAGGAATCTTTTCTCTCCTTTGTAACCAAACCAGACTATGGGATTTAAAGTGCCTCAGACTGAGCTTGCTCAGGATGTGGTAGGTGATGCAAGGATTTTGTTAAGATTTCAAGTAAATGTTCAGTTCCTTTAGCAAATTCTCTGTATTATGGTGCTTGTATTACTCATATAATTTTAGACCCAAATAAGCATTTAATCTTCTTTGGCTATTTGCATTTGCTTTGCTTTTCTATTAGTTTCTAGGTTGGCTTACACACTTTTACTTGATTAGAGAGTAGTGGGATTAGCATCAAGTTTCAGAAATAAACATATTCCTTTCTTTCTGAGCCTTTTCCCCTTTTAACTCTCTCTTATTATTTAAGCTGAGATAGAAATCTGGGCAAGGAGGCAACATGGCTTGTCCAGGAGAAAGAAAATAGTAGTGGGAAAAAAGACAGGTTTCATATTTTGTTGTTTGTTAGTGAGAATATTTTCACTTATCATCATTGACAAACAAAACTCATTTAGCATTCATTTGATAAACAATGAAGTTGAAAGCTAGGATCCAGTTTTACAGGATTTTGCTTTGTTTGTTCATGTTTTCCTTGTCTCCCTACTTTTCTTACAGGGAAAGAAGTTAACAATCTAATGCTCGGGGAACAGTGCTATTGCTCCGCACACTGATTCTCCTTTTCTGAATTTGCCAAATGCATAGTTTATTATTCAGGATATGTTAATCTGTCATCACCAATGCCTCTCTCTATGTTTAAGCTGTTGTATTTTTTTCATTAATCTTTCTTTATTAGCTCACATCTGGGGCTGACTGTGGGTACGTGATCCTAATGATCTTATTAGGCTTATGGGTGCAGTCCTCAGTGCCCAGGTGGCATGGCCCTGGATAATGTATTTAATTGCTTTGTTAAATGATATACGTCTTTTAGATCTTTCATTAAGTATGTTCCCTTTGTTACGTGATTGTACCACTTGCTCCAAGTCTGCCTCACTCCAGGGATCTTTAGAGTACACTGGGGAGTCATAAAGGAAAATGAGGTAGAAATTGAGGTTGGGGGTGCTGCCTGGTAGATGCCGCCATAGAATGTATCTCAACCCTGCTTTTGTGATACTATCGTTAGAAAATTGGAAGCAGCTCACATATGAAACCTATCTTCCAGTCTGGATATAAAATTATTATTTTATAGATATGTGCTTCTGTACCCAGCTTTTTCCATGCCTCCTATCTAAAAGAAATGTAGGGACAAAAATGGAGCAGAGAATGGCCAATCAGTGACTGGCCCAACTTGGGATCCATCCAGTGTGTGGGCACCAATCCCTGACACTATTACTGATACTGTGTTGTGCTGGAGGACAGGAGCTTAGCATGGCTGTCCTCTGAGAGGCTTTACCAGCAGCTGACTGAGCCAGATGCAGTTACCCATAGCCAAGCATTGGCCTGAGGTGGCAGACTACATGGGAGAGCTAGCAGAAGGATTGAAGGAAATGAAGGGGATAGAAGTCACATAGAAAGAACAGCAGTGTTATTTAATCTGGACCCCTGGTTGCTCCCAGAGAGTGAGACACCAAAGAGCATACAGGGGCTGGTCCGAGGCCCCAGGCACATATGTAGCAGAGGAGGGCCTTGTCTGGCATCAGTGGGAGAGGGTGGGCCTAATCTTGTAGAGATGTGATATCCGAAGGTAGGGATATACCCGGAGAGACATTCTCTCAGAGGCAAAGGGGTGGTGGCATGGGGGGAAGAACTCTGCAAGGGGGGATGGGGAGGAAGGCAATATTTGGGATGTGAATAAATAAAGTAATTTATATAAAAAAGGAAATCCTAGTCAAATATGTGTTTTCCTATACCAATAAGGAAGGAAAAAAATAGAGGACCAGGCATGTGTAGAAACTCATGTTACACATCTTCTTTGTCTGCATCCCATTTACATCTCACTTTACCATACACACATCCCTGTCCCTTATGGCACTTCTCTCAAGTGTCTGAACTTAAAGCTATTAATCAGTGAGATGGATAGCATAAGATAATCCATCATGTCTCCTCTATATTAACCACCCTGTTTAATCCCTCCTCAATCACTTAGTAGCTCATGAACTGTTCTGATGTTTTAGTCTATCTTGTGCTACTGTAACACAGTAACTAAGATTGGATGACTTATAAAGGGTATGATTTTGTTTCTTACAATTCTGAAGTTTGGAAAGTTCTAGATTTAGTCTCTGACATTTAGGGAGGACATCCTCATATGGCAGGGGAAAGGACAAGAAAGAATAAACTCCTTGTGTATCTTTGTCAGGTTACCCATTCCCTTGATGGCTAAGAAACTATTATATTCTGACTGTCTCTTACATGGTCAAAGTCTTAATATGTTGGTAGCTCTTGAATTTTGGTGAGGAATCTTTTAAATCACAGCACCTGGAAAGACAAAGACTGAACAAATTAGTGCGTAATTTAACTAATGATATGCACACCCACCCCTTGCTATTCATAGATATAACCCTAGGGACGTACCCCATGCTCCAGTCATGCACTATATATTAAAATAAGTCACTATTTAAATATTCTCTATCTCCAATTTTCTTCTTAAGTTGCATTTCATACCTCTCTCCTTCATTGACTTTGGAATAGAAAATCTTTCTTTCTATACTGGTAGTGGATAGGAGTGGAGAAGAAAGTTAATATTGTCTGCAGGGGACCAAAGGAGAGGTGATGAAGTTCTGTTCCAGTAGAAGATATGGGTAGAGTTTCTCTGCTATTGACATGGTGGCCACAGTGCTGAGCACAGGCAGGCAGGCAGATAAAGAGCTGAGTAGACAGGGCTAAATTTTCAATCTCCTGAATGCCAAGAGAGTATCCTTAGGCATCTGTCACATGTCTAAGCCTCACGTTGTTCATGTGTACATGGTGATGTCCCTTTCTATCACTTGTGGCAGGGTATACTAGTTTTCTGTTGTTGTGGCACATATTAACCAAGCAATATGGAGGAGAGGTTTATCTTGGCTCACATTTTCTGAGGTTACAGTGCAAGATTGGTTTACTCTGCTGCTTTTGGTCCTTTAGGATAGCAGGAGCCTGTGAAACATTAAAGTAACTAGACATATTGCCTTTGAATTTATTTATTTATTTTCAATGCAAAAGCAAGAGGTTTATCTTCCAGTGCATCCGGATCAACCTTCAATTAGTCCCTCAGGTTGAGTGACTAGAAGGCGACTCCAAATGGCTATTACAAGCAGTTTTTATACTTTTGGGGGGCATAGGTTACATCAGCAAGGTTACAGTTCAAACTTATTGGCTAAGCATATTGACCTTCAAATCTATTGGCTAGTATGACACACATTTGAACTCTACCAGGGATTTTCCAGAGGGTCAGGTGACTATTAGTCAGTAAATTCTAAGAAATTTTTACTCAAGAGTGTTCCTGTGGGTGAAGAATGGAACTTGGCCTAGCCTTGACCCCAGGTGGGAGGGGGAGGCTGTAAGGAGGGGGTGGGACTGAATAAAGCCCTTAGGGTCCCTCCTTTTCCCCTTTTTCTTGTACAAGCTCCAATCCTGGCGCACACTCAGGGGTCTTGGGTAATTAACTCATATTCTTCAGGTCCTGTCCTCAGGGTCTCATGTTGTTGGCGCAGGACCATCAGCTGAACTGCACCTATTCTCTCTTTTATGAAGGCCATAAGCTTGTTCAATATGCATGGTCCAAAGGTCAACAATAGCAGGAGAACAATTAGGGGTCCTAACAAGGTGGATATGAGGGTGGTTAACCAAGGGGAGGAGTTAAGCCAAGACTCGAACCAGCCCTGACCCTGTTCTCTTTCTCTCTTCTGCTTGGCTAGCCCTTCTCTCACCTTGGTCATTGAATCTTTAACTATACCCAGAATGGTCTCCAGTATGTGCTTTCCAAAGCTTCACAGCCCCAGGTAGAACAGAAAAAGTGGTTGGCCCCTCCACACTGATCTGTCTGCTGTTGGCTTCTCCCATCTCGGAGGCACACATATATGGGGGTTTCCCACAGGACACCCCTCAACACAGTTTAGATTTGCAGCACAAGTCCCTTGTCCCCTACATTCGGATAATCCCTCCCCCTGTGTCTCTAGGGTAGGGATATCCCAGGAGTCAAGGCCTGCTGCTAACTTACAGAGATTAAAGACAAGGTCTAGCCACCAGGTATAAGGCAGGTGTTCCTCTGTACTGGACCAAGCTACATCCCCGGTGACTGAGAGTGGGAGGTGCTGAGGCTCAGGGCAGGAAGGAAGATACACCATAGCCATCACATGATTTCTCTAGCTTTGCAGAAGGATGAGTGATCTTGAGCTTGAGGAGTTACTCAGATGTCTGGCTGCTATCCAGTTGGCATCAGGTGCAGGTGCTGGTCTGACATGGTTATGTGAATCCAGGCAGTTACTCCATCCACTTTAGCGGCAGTCAGGGTGGTCAACAATACCAGGAACAGCCCTTTCCACTTTGCTTCCAAGTTTTCAGCATGATGCCTCTTAACATATACCCAATCTCCAACTTGGTACTCTGTGGAACCTCTGGGGTACCTGCATTATACAGGGCACTAAGTTTAGGCCACAATTCCTGGTGACTGATCTGGAAAGCTTGCAATAGAGCCATAAGATCCTTGTCAGCCTGAGAAGTCACTCAGGGGGGTGGGGGGGAACACAAGAGCTGAGGTCAAGGAAGTGGGGGTCCCATAAAGGATCTCAAAAGGGGTCTGGTTAAAATGGAAGGGGTGTTTCAGGCTCGGAACAGGGCCAGGGAATGGAGCACCACCCAGTCAGTGCCAGTCTCCAAGGACAATTTAGTTAAGGTCTCTTTTAGGGTTCTGTTCATTCTCACTACCTACTCTGAGCTCTGGGGATGGTACACACAATGGAGCTTCCAATTAGTCCCCAGTATCTCTGCCAATCCCTGACTTACCTTAGAGACAAAAGCAGGACCATTGTCTGATCCAATTACCTTGGGCACTCAAAACCTCGGGAAAATTTCCTTTAATATCTTCTTGGCTACCATGGTAGCTGTTTCCTGCTTGGTTGGGAAAGTATCCACAAATACTATAAGGTGTTTGTTGCCATATTTTCATGGCTTAGCTTCTGTAAAATCGACCTCCCAATATACTCCAGGCCATTCTCCCCTAGGTCTTTTGCCCTGTGTACTCTTGGCCACATAAGCATTCACTTGCAGGCATACCTTACACTGTTCTACTATCTCTCTGGCCCAAAACCTGAGGTCCATTATATATACTTTAGATCCCTTAACTGCTTGGACAAGCTTTTTAACCCCTTAATGAGTCCATCTGTGCATTTAGCGTGGTAAGTCTTTTGCTTGCTTTCTGAGGAGTATAGTTTTTCTTTCTTGTGTGCGCCATTGCCCTTCCTTCTCTAGGTAATAGTTGGTATGGTGGCTAGAAATCTGAGTCCTTTCTTCTTCCACATATTTTAAGTGAGGCCATTCCTTAGTCCAGTCCCCTTCCCCAAAGGGTATCTCTTGCAGGCTCATAACCAGGATAGGCTCCAGCATAGCCACTTCTCGAGCCACTTGATCTGCCTGGTTATTGCCTTGGGTCACTGAGTCTCTTCCCTTCTGATGTCCTGAGCAATGAATAATACAGTCACTGGCTTCATCAGGGCATCCAAGAGACCCAAGATTGCCTGCTTGTTTTTATTTCTTTTCCCTCTGATGTGAGCAGTCTTCTCACTTGGTATATAGCCTTGTGGATGTGGGCTGTGGCAAAGGCATTCCTGCTATCCATGTAGATGTTAATTTTCTTGCCAGCCCCAAGTTCTAAGGTTTTGGTGAGGGCAATTAGCTCCACTTTCTGAGCTGACGTGCAGGGGGGTAGAAGTTCAGCCCAGATGACATTTGTGCCTTCCACCATGGCGGCACCCCCTTATCTCTGACCTTCATGGAGAAAACTGCCCCCCTCCATAAACCAGGTAGCCCTGGCTCTCAGCAAGGGTCAGTCAGAGAGGTCTTTCCTCCACCGTTGGGCTCTCCTTTTAGGCCAGTTAGTTTTGGCCCATTGGGCAGGAAGTGTATCTGGGCCCCCCATCTTGGAGAGTAAGTCTTGCCCCATCAGAGGGTAGGGACAGTCTTGGGTGACCATAAATGAATGGGATACCGGGCCCATCCCCAGGTCCACTGTTCTTCGGGTAGTCCATGAATACATTTTGGTGCCAGTGGCTCCTTAGATCCAATTTTTTTTTTTTTTTTTTTGGAAATGGGGCCATTGACTTGGAGGAGGACTGAATGGTGAGCTCCCAGGTCCACCAAGAATTGAGCAGGTTTCCACTCCACTCTGAGTTACCCTGGGTTCAGGGAGGGGATCTGAACCCTATCTACTCTCATCACTGTCTTCACCCAGGGCTAACACCTTTGCTGTTTGGTGGTTCTTCTCTCAAGGCCTGGTATTTCCTGCCCCCGGCTTCTTTTTGTTGGGGCACTCTGAGGCCCAGTGGCTCGTTTCCTTGCAATATGAAAATTCCTTTTCAAAGGGTTTTCTGTCTCTCTTTTCTTGGAGTCTCTCTTCTCTGCTTTCCCTAACTACTGTAACCAAGATTCTCTGTAAATTCCTTTCCTGTCCTTTTTCCTTTTTTCATCTCCCTTTTGTCTTCTTCCTTTCTCTTTCTTTGTTCCTTCTCCTCCTCTGTCTCCCTGTTATTCTCAGCAACCTACACTAAATCCCTCAACATCTTATCCTGTAGTCCCTCTAGCCTCTGGAGCTTTTTTCTAATATCTCTACTAGCCTGGCCTATAAAAGCCATAGTCACAGTAGCTTTGTGCTCCTTGCTGCTGGGTCATAGGGTATATATTGATGGAATGCCTCCATGAGTTGCTCTAGAAAGGCTGTGAGCGACTCATCTGGTCCCTGCTTAATTTCACCTACCTTGGTCAAATTGGTGGGTTGTCGTGCAGCCCCCTTGAGACCTGCCAACGGAGCCTGGCAGTAGGCCCTCATGTGCCCCCTTACCTTCTGCCATATTAAAATCCCAGTCAGGTCTAGTCAGGGGAAGCCTACAGTCAATGACAGCCTGGTCAATTGATGGTGCCCCCTTGTCTGAGGGGGCATTCTTTCTGGCTTCCTTAATTATCCTCTCTTGCTCTTCAGTTATGAAGAGCACTTTCATGAGTTGTTGGACATCATCCCAGGTGGGCTGATGAGTAAATGAAACAGTCTCAAAGAGATTAATCAGCCCCTTGGGGTTATCTGAAGGGAGGTGTTGGGCCTTCCAATTATATAAGTTGACCTAAGAGAAGGGCCAATATTGCATAGCCAAATTGCCCTTATCATCTAGAGGTCCATGTGTCCTAAGCAGGCGAGCCACCATGGTATTAGGGGAGGTGGTTCTCTGACTTCAGGTCCCATGATGGGACCAGGAAGTTAGGGGTCTCCTCCTGCTCCTCTCTCTGGTAAAGGGAGGTACGACAGCCCTGGTCTCATATGGGCTGAGGATCCCAGCACTGGTGGGGCCATGGAGTCAAGAGTAGGGGGATATGGAGGAGGAGGGTCTTGGAACAACAGGTCCACTGCTGAAGGGTCTTGGAGGATTGACTTCTTTTCAGGTCCGGATTCCTCCTCCTGTATTTCCTTTTGCCTGATGGCCAGAACCTACAAGGTGGGTCTTGGGAAAAGAAAGGCTTTTATCCCTGGGGGTGGTGGGGTCCTCCAGTAGATTCTTCCAGATAACTATATAGGGCAATTGGACTGGATGCCCAAGGGATCCTGGCCTAAAGACTCTTTCCACTACCGCTTTGATTCCCTGCAAGTCGAAGTTCCCTACAGGTGGCCACCCTACTCCGAAGGTGGGCCATTCAAAGCAGAGAGTAACTAACTTGTCCTTCTTTACTACTATTGACAAGTTTTCTCCTCTTTCCCTAACTTCCCTCCAGTGGTTAACTAGGATGTTTAACAGGATAAATTCAGTCTGTCCATGTCCAAAAATAAAGTCACTTCAAGTCTAAGAACACAGAGAAAGGCAATCAACACACAGTTTGTCCCTGCCATGGATGCAGAAACTAGATTATATAGACAGTTTGCCCCTGCCACGGGTGCAGAAACCAGGTTATAGCAAGACTCAGTCAGCTCTTGCTGATACTTTGTCTTGCCATTTCCAAAAAGAGCAGGGTCTTCCCAATTTCCTCCGAGGAGTTTGAAGCATCCTCCAGACTCCCCATGGTGATGGCATTAAGGTACATCTGCCCACCGCAATTGACCATACCAAACTAGAGGCTTCTAGCCAGCACCATGCTCATGAGCCAAAAGTGAAAGCAGAAGACAGAGAGACACTTACTTAGGTAGGTGCCTTTTGCTTTTGCGGAGCTTGGTCTTTTTCCCTCCTATCAGCCTAATCAGTGGTTGCTCGGGGTCTCCTCAAATCCCGGACCACCAAATGTAAGACTCCTGACCCTCAGTCAGTAGTACTTACTTCAAGATGCCCCCAAGTGAGACAGACACCAAGATGCAGATCAATGCAAAAACAAGAGGTTTATTTTCCAGCACATAGGGGTCAACCTTCAATTAGTCCCTCAGGGCTAGTGACTAGAAGGTGACTGAATTTATTTTTCTATGTGCCAAGTACAAAATGATATTCTAATGATTGAGCATAAAACAGATATAAGCCCACAGTCTACTAGTCTTATGAGAGCTTCCAAGTTGCAATGTGAAAGCTACAGAAGAAAAAAAAAAGAAATAACTGTGGTTTTTTGTTTTATTTTGTTTTGTTTTGCTTTCATTTAATGGTAAGTGGTAGCAATCAAAATCAAGCAGCCTGAAGGTATGGACTGAAAGAAAGTGTTGATTTCGCTTATTCATTTTAAATGTTTAAGCTAAACATAACATGAAAAATAACATTATTATAAAAACTATGAAATTATGTATATGTATACCATAGAACTACAAAATCATGATGGAAAAACAAGAGGAAAACATTAAAATGCTGACCTCATCAAGTCATTAACCATTAGAATTTTCAAACAATTTTTGATAATGTGCATGGCTATATTCTGTCTTTAACTTACATCTGAATGGTTCCTCAACTTCTATTCATGTAAGCTTGCATTTAGAGCATACACTATCTCAACTGCATGAAAGATCAATATATTTCTTCTCTGTCAACATCTGCCTTTTCCTATAGGATATGGAGTTTCCAGTATGTCCTACTGCATACCTTCCATGTCATGTGGGCACTCCTAGTGTTGTCTTTTGCAAGCATGTCAAACTTGGAGCAAAGATGTAAGTACAAGAGAAAGGGGGTTTCCCCAAAGCATCTACATTTCTAGTTTGAAGTCCCATCCCCTTGAATTATTTAATGTACATTTGCAATACACAACATTCTTCTACATACCCAAAACTCAATGATTAAATCAGAATTAACAACGCTACATGAAAGCTTGCTCGTCTTTAGATTATTAAAAATGGAAACTTCACCAATTGTCTCAATAATGTCTTTTCGTCAAAAAACATTCACTTCTGAATCTCATCATGCACCTTCTTGTCATGACTGCTGAATTTCCTAGGAGCTACAGCAGAGTTTTGGTCTTTATGACCAAACTTCACAACAACCTCACCTTTATTACGCTTTGCATCAGGCGCTTTGTAAAGAACATGTTATTTCTGGTTGATGAAATATTTCTTTATAATTAAATTGAAATTATTTATCTTTTTAAGAATATTACAGATGAAGTAATATGTTTCTTCCTGTATCTTATCAGAGAATCCATGGTATTGATTTGTCTGATTACAAATGATATTGGCTTTGAGGAAGGGATTCAGATGTTGTCCACCAGTCTCTCCACTACAATGTTACACTATCCTTCTTTGTTGAATATAAATGTATAAAAGGTTTATTTGATACTAATATCCCATTTCCAATCAACCTTTAGTCATTAGCACACTACTTATCATATAGTCATATACATTTGTAAGGCTCTATGTTTTCTTTTATCGAATGAGCCTAATAAGTTGCTCTCAATATTTGAATACTACAGTTGTGTCCAGTACAACCAGAGGAACTTTCCATACTCACTTTATTTAGAATCTTCCCACAACTTCTTGAACTCCTCCATTCTTCTTGGTTCATGTCATTTCAGGGCCTTCTTGTGCTTTATTGCACTTTTCTCTTTGTGAACTATCCAACACACATATCTTCTAAACAGCAGCTTCTTAGGAATCCTTAAGGAAAAATGGTAATTAACAATGATGGTGTGGTAATCACTATTGAGATGTTACTGCTCTTTATGAACATTCAGTAGAGAGAAGTATGGCGATAGATTTAATTGCAGCTGAAGGAGCAGAAGGTCTTGGTTTCATCTAGAGAAGCCCAGGGAACTATAGTCAAAAGAAGAATAATCTATCTTGGACAGCATTAATAGCAAGCACTGACGAACACTTAGAAGCTGGAGTAGGCAGTTGAGCGTATATGATAGAGAGCACAATGATCTGTTCTTCAGGCTGTCATGCCAATATAAAGAAGAGACCGGTGACTTTTTGATTCTTGTAGTTCTGTAAGGTCATGAAGATATATCTGCTGATTATTTCTATCTTTTAAGAATAGGAAAAGTGCCAAAACTTAAAGACTAAGTCAAGAAATCACACTCAGAAAATCTAGATCTATACCCACATAGAAAGCAGAATATATACCTAACCAAGAACCTAGACAAAAGAATGAACTACACATTTCTTTCTCAAAAGTTAAATATTAACAAGAAATGTTCTAAATCCAGATGTCCATATGTTATTTTCTGTTTCTTTGGGTTCCCAAAGTTTTCAAAACATGTGCAAACCAGGGGCTATATATTATTAGATTTTCTTGTACAAGATTATAGTTTTTATACATTCTTTAATTCATTGACTCAAATATATATGCAACACATTTTATCTGCTGCTAATAAATAAGCTTTCTATATACAAATAAATTTATATCTCAATATTGAATATAATTTTACATATTCATAATTATTACTTAAATATAAATACTTATAATTTTTCATATAGTAAATAATAACATTTATGTAATATATATTTGTCTGATCACTTCACTTCTTTAATTAATTGTTATAATTCAAGCTATATTTATGGTTGACACATAAGTGCTAGTCACATATATATCAGTTGGTATATTTTTATCATTTCTATATTACAAACAAGGAAATTAAAATTCAGGCACTGTCAATGAAATCTGGAAATCAAACTATTATTCATGACTAAATTTAATCTGTTTTATTGTAATGAAGTTACCAATTGGGTTTTTATCTAAAGCTACTATGGTTTAGTATTGAACTAAATACTAAGGCTGTGTGGTACTAAAGTGTGTGTTCTTTAATCCAGAAGTGGCCTTCAAGTCCCTGAGTTGGCCTGCTGTATAATTCTAATTGTCTCACCCTCAGTCTTTTTTTTTCTTTTATTCTTTTCTCTATTCTAGTAGCTTAGTTGATATTCAAATCTCTAGGAAGTTGAAGACAGATTTCATTTCTGTTAATAAAGCAATGTAGGGTTTGAAATGATTGAAGGGACATCCAATATCCTTTTTAAAAATTTCAAGAAGAAAAAAATTACTTAGGCAGTGTCTGTATTAAAAGGGTGAAACTTTGATTTTTGAGGTAAAGTTCACCGTGTTTAAGGAGGGATAGCACTTGCCAATCAAAACACCCTTGCCAATCAAAACACCAATTTCCTCACCACTAGGAATAGTTTTCCAAACACATCTCTCAGTGTTAGCCTACTAGGAGGTGCAAACACCCAGAAAATGATTGTGAATGGTCATATCAGCGTTTCGTTACATTCCTATATAAAGTGCTAAGTAAGATATACTTAAAAATTTTCTTTTTCATCTGGACCTGACATATGCTGGTATGGAAGGATGAGGGAACTCTTCTATCCTCATGTGAGAGTAGCATATTATCATTTGTCTGATGAACAGCACAATCTGTTGTCCTACCGACTGTCTTGAGAGAGGGGAATGAGATGCTTCATCAGGTGAGCCGATATAATCCCAACTATCGTCAAGTGAATAGGGGCTGTGGAATTCTATTCTTGGATGATTACCAGATACGGAGGTTGAACCTATATTGTACAAGTAACATAATATTAGAAACGAAATATAAAGCTCAAAGACAATTCCACACAAAATGTTGCTGAGTGCAGTACAGTAACTGAGCTGCAATAACAGCTTTATTTGCAAGGCATATAAATTTTAACAACTTTAGGATACAACCTGCTAATCAAACAAAGCTGATTGCTGTCTTATATGCTTTAATGTCTTACAGGGTCCTTGAAACCTGAGGGCGTCAGAGAACACATGATCCCAAAGAACTCTTGTATACCATGGGTTTGTTCAAGGAATCATGTTATCTGACAGAGATGCAGTTGCTAGAATGAGACCAGTAAAGAGCAGAGTTCTGAGAGGTCCAGTCTTCTATGCTGTGAACACTGCAATGGAGAACAGAAGGAAATATCTTATTTGTAAAATAAGATTGTATCTTATGTATTCCATGGTGGTGACAAGAAGCAGGTCACACTGATAAGTCAATATTCGTTGATTTAATATTGGCCCTGAGTGTCATGGAACCTCGTCACACCTGCATCTCTGCATCCCAGCATTTCAGTTCTTTCTTCCACTTGTTCTGAGTAACCTGAATATTTCTCTTGCCTTCTACTGCATGTCTTAACCTCCATTAGATCATTCTTTTCACTTAATTCACATAAAATAGAATACAACTTTTGCTCCTCATAGGCCTTCTTTTCCTAAGGTCTCATAAAGCAATACCCTGCCTTCATCGCTAAAGATAAAAAATGAAAATTAATTTCCCCTATGTTTTTCTGAATATAACATTTATGCCTCCTGTACGTATTGCACAAACATAACATTATATAAATTATGATTCTGCATCAGAGTATAATTTCATCAACATGACTAGTATTAATTTCTATCAATTATACTTAAATGTAAGTGGAATAATGGGACTGTCTGGCATCATAGATATTCATGATTCATGAGATTCTAGATTATATTACTAAAACCTTCCCTCAAATATTCTACTAAAATTAAAAATAAATTATAAATATATACTGATCATATTGCCCACAGTTGAGCTAAGTAATGGCCAAATGAAAACCATAACCATGCCAAGCCACAGGAAGGTACCAGTGCTGGGGTATCTATGACTAGCAACACTCAGGAGAAAACAGTTTTTTAAGAATCATCATAATTTTGAAGAAAACCATACACTGAGATATGTTTGACGGAGCTGAGTAAATATGGTGCCTGTAATCACTAGGTGATGGGCCATGGGCAGTGCATTTTTCTTTACATTGCTTTGTTGTCATTTTCAGTATTATTTCTAGGCTAATCATAAATTAATTGAGTTTTCAGAAATAATTTTTAAACCGCTTGAATATTATATTAGGACAGACTATAAACTATAGTTAGAATATTATATTAGGATATACTATAAAGTACAGTTATCTAACCTGTTTCACTTCTTAAACAAATTAACTTACTGTTTTTAAATGCAAGGAGAGAGGGTTGAGAGTCTGATAAATCTGAGTTCAAATTTTGCCTGCTATATCCTGGGCACGATTCCCTAGGAAACATTTCATTTTTCTTTTGCTTACTTCACTCGCCTGTAAAATGTATAATCATAACATCTTCTCAGCATCATTCTTCATCTTTTCCATTTGCTCACTCAAATATTTAGGGTGCATCTGTATTGTTGCAGATGTCATGCTAGGGCACAGTAGGCAGTACATTTACTTCTGTCTTCTCCTTTAAAGAGCTTACAGTTTATAGAGTTACAAAGTCAAACTATTATTAAACAGTTCCACAAATACTCAAGTACAGACTCTGATAATCAGTTTGAATAAGAACTGAGAGTTCTGACAGAATAGGAAGGTACTGCGGTATGTGACGGATGAATGTGAATTTGGAATAGAGCAGGGGCTGACTTCAAATGATATTCTTTATGTGTCATGATATCAGACTAATTTTTAAAATTTATTCTTCTCTTATACAATACATCCCATCCACAGCGTCCCCTCCCTCCCATCCTCACAGCACCCCTTCTCTTTCCCCAGATCAACTGCTCCTCCATTTCAATTCATAAAAGAATAATAGGCTTCCTAATGATAACAACTGAACATGGCATAAAAATATGCAATAAGACTAGGCATGAACATTCATATCAAGGCTGAACAAGGCAACCTGGTAGAAGGAAAAATTCCTACAAGCAAGCAGAAGAGCTAGAGACATGCCTACTCCAATTGTTAGAAGTCTAACAAAAACCCCAAGCTAAAAATCCACAACATATAAGTAGAGGACCTAGTACAGACCCATGCAGGTTCTGTGATTGCCACTTCAGCCTCTCTGAGCCCCTATGAGCTTAGTTGATTTAGTGGGTCTAGTGCTTGTGGTGTCCTTGACCCCTCCCATCCCCCAGTTCCTACAATCCTTCCTGCCTTCTTCTGAGTGGTTCCTTTCTTAATGTTTAGCTGTGGTTCTCTGTATCTGTCTCCATCAGCTGCTTGAGGAAGCATCTCTGTTGATGATTAGACTAAGCACCAATCCTATCAGTATATCAGAATATCATGAGGGATAATTTCACCAACTTCTATGAAACTAGAAACAATTATACTCAATAAGGCAATTTAGATCCAGAAAGACAAATAAGGTATGTATTCATATATTAGTGGGTATCAGCTCTTAAGTAAAGGATAATCACACTCTGCTCCACAGATCCATAGGCGTTAGATAAAGAGAAGAGGTCTAGGTAGTGGATGCTTGGTTCTCCCTGGGAAAGGAAAATAGAACCAATTTTGAGGGTGGACTGGGAGTTGGTGGGCATGGGAACAGGAATGATTAGGTTGGGGAGACAGGGACAAAGGGAAAGACTGAAGTAGATAAGAATTTAGAGGTGATGTGGAAACTTAGTATAGTGGAAACTTCCTGGAACCTATGATGTTGACCCTAGTGAGTATTCCAAGTAATGGATGACATGGAGCCTCAACCAGCCATCTTCTGTAACCAGGCCAGGTTTCCAGTAGTGGAACTGGAATACCAGCTGAGTCACAAAATCTACAACCTATAAGCTGCCCTGCCTACAAGATACACTGCAGTGATGCTAGCTCAGAGTTTGTGGAAATGGAAAACCAATGACTGACTTACCCGAAGGCCCACACAAGAGAAAACCCATGCTCAGCACTGCCTAGGTGGCCAGGATCTGGAAGCTGTGTGGCTCAGAGACCTAGAATAAAACCAAACAAGACTGAGAAAAAGAAAAAAGACAAACACTATTCTAAGAGGAGGAGGTAGTGTGTGCAAATGATTAAAGTTAAAGAAAAAAGTGGCATTCAAGACACTAGTGTCAGGAACAGAGTTCAGAGAGAGGTGGACTCTGATGGGTAATGAAACTGGCGAGATGATAAAGATAAAATTATGAAGGCCTTGCAAAAGAAGTCTTTGACAGTTTCTCAGAGCCAGTGGGAAGTTAACCAAGGGTTGTAGGCATATATGTAACATAACTGAGTTGGCATTTTAATTTGATTTGCAGTATGGAAACCAATGAGAACAGAATAAGAGTAGACCCAGAAGTCCCTGAAGACACAAAAAGACTTCGAATTAAGAGAGTGGCCCTAATGGTGGAGAAAAGTAGATCAAGTCAAGAACAATGAGACAATTAAATTGACTGGATGTGGTAAAGGAATAATTGTAGAAGATTAAGACGGTTTCAATGATAGGATTTGCAAACTTCTGACTTGTTCAACCAGATACATGGTGGTTTATAACTTATACATGGACACTTCATCTTTTTTATTATTTATTATTACATCTGCAAGAGGGGTATATGAGAGGGTTTGAAGTGGGGAAAGGAAGAAAATTATGTAGTCCTATTATAATCTAAAAAAAAAAAAAACAGAAATATTTTGAAAGAGAGTAGAGACTTGGGAAGATGGAGATCTAGGGATTCTGGGTAAGAATAATTTTTGGATATAGTTTAAAACTGATGAGCAAGTGCTGTGCATAGCTTTGCCACATATTAGATTAATCAATCATGTAGATAGATACAAATCTCTCACTCAAAATCACATGTACAACTAAAGACAGGAGTTTGTAACATTCGATACAGTTAGCTATTGAATATTGGAACCAATGTATTAAAAGATGAATATCAGACCAATGAGAAAGTATTGTATGTAAAGCATTTACCACCAAGCCTGACAACCTAGAATAAATCCTCAGGGCAAACATGGTAGAAGGAGAGAACCAAATTCTACAAGGGCCTTCTGACCTCCATATACCTGCTGTGGCATGTACATACACACACACACACACACACACACTCAGAAAGAGAGACAGACAGACAAACACAGATAGACATACAGACAAAGAGAAACAGAGACAAAGATAGACAGAGACAGAGAAACAGAGAGTCAGAGAAAGAAATAAATCTGTGATGAAAGGTAAGCTTTCCTAAAAAAAAGAGAAGAGGAGCCATGCACATATTTGTGCTTCTTAACGAGTACTTCAGAGAAATAGCTTTGGTATTATATATCAGATGTGAAAAATGAAGAATATTGTGGAGTAAAACACAATATTCCCATAAAATATAATTTAAAAATCCATTATTTGAAATTGCTACCTTAGGCTAAAACTTCAGCAAACCAACTAACAAAGAAGTGGACTCCTAGTTATTAGTGTCTAATATTAGCTCCTTTGATTTCCATGCATATAGTCTCTGATTTAAAATGGGAAGACAAGAAAAACCTTCTAGATTTTTGTCATACTTCCACGGCCAATGCTAGAGTTAGCTCCTCTGGTAGTGCTCGAGTAAGACAGAAAGAGGACAGAAAAGAGAGAGAGAAGAAAAGAGAGAGCCTGAATTTGTGACAATCCATTGCTTTATCAAATTAAATTCCAAATTATGCTTCCTAGTTGGCACTGCTGTAAGACTGAAGTTCACTGGGAATGGGAAAGCTTAGTACAATCAGCTCCATTTTCAGACACACCACTTCTCAGGAGGCACTCAGCTGCAAATAATAGATGAGTTGTACTTAATAGTTCTATTCACACTAACACATATATAGTTCTTCTCTGTGCCAAGTCTAGTTTGTCTTGTCTGGATCTATTGAAGTATAATTGAAAGCTAAGTGAATTTTGTCTGTGTTCAGGTTCATAAGAATGATTTTATATAAGTATACTTTGTGAAATGATCTTCAAAACCAAGATAATTAACATATCCACCACTTCACATGATTATCCCTTTTTCTGGTGGTGAAAATATTGAAAATCTACTCTCAGAAACATTCAATTACACAAGTCGTTGATTATGGTCACTATCATGAACAATAAGTCTCAAGAGCTTAATCATCCTGTCATTCCAACTTCAGACATACTGGACAAAATTTCCCAATTACTTCTACCCTTTGACCTTGGGTAAATAGTTTTTTACTTTCTTGTTTTAATGACTTTAAGTTGTCAGACTCTATACACTGTGTACATACTTGAGATCATATAGTACCATGTACCATGTCTTTCAATACATGACTTATTTTACTTTGAACAGTGTCTTCTAGGTTCATCCATGTTGTATATACCCATTTGTGTTTTAAATGCTGAATATGATCCCACTATGTGTGATAATTCCTTTATCTATCCATATGGTGAGAAGTAATTAAGGTGATTAGTTTATTTTTGACTATCTAGTAGTAGAATTATTTAGTCAAAATTTGTTTTTGATGAACCTGGATTCTGTTTTCCATAATCGCTCTTCTGACTTGCATTCTAACCAACACCGTCTAAGAGATAATTTTCCTCACTGTGTCACCTAAAATGTATCTCTTATATTTGATTCTTTACTTATCCATTCTTTTATTATTGATGGATATAGCTCTAAAACACTCTTATATATAAATGTATTTGACTTCATTATCCTGAGACCGAGAGCATGCAAGTAATTGGTCAGCATCAATATGTCAAATCTATGACTGAACCCAGAATGTTAGTTTCCACAGCTATGGTTTGAAGCTGAATAAGTGACCACCCCTTTGGAAGCTTCAGAGACAAATTAACTCATTAAAACAAAAGAACGGAATAACAACTACCAATCAGCTAAATACAATAGTGACTTCCAGCACATATTAATCCTATTATTAGTAATGCTCAGTTGTTAGTAAGACAATGATAACCCTCCCTAATTTTCTTGGTGTATTTTCTCTAGTTATTCATACATTGTGCTGTTCTTTGTACCTGTTCCACCCTAACAACAATATGGATTTGCCTGGTGGATATTATATTAATCAGTTAACCTTGGATAGAAGAAAAATTCTACATTATCTCACTAACATGTAAACATCTACAAAAACCGTGTTCATAACATTCATGGAAGAAGAAAAATTGCCAAGGAGGATGGAAATGTGTGGCCCTCCTCTTGGAGGTCTTTGGCCACTGGTCCTGCTTCTAAGGACAAAGGGAGCAGAAGCTGTAAGCAGGGTTCAGATAACTGTGAGTATGTCAGGAAGAACTTCTGGAGAGTGCTGCAGTGAGACAACTCTACTTTATTGTTCCATGGATAGGATATATAAGGGCTTTTATAAGTATCAGTGGAAAGGGATAATTGGTTATAACATCATGCAGGTAGGAAGAGCTGATTGGTCATAATATAGTAGCTAATTATCATACAGGCAAGAAGCCATAACAAGCCGGTGTGCTGAGTTATGCAGTGCTTGCAGAGACCTCTGTACAGGTAATTTTTCAGACAAAGCCAGCCATCTATATTCAGACAGAGTCAGGCAGAGGAAGGGAATCTCCACTGAGAAAGGAGTCCTCCATTTTGCACTGATCTCAGAGAGCCTTCTGGACATGGGGGACTGCACATTAATAGCACTGTTTTCCAACAGAAATGGAGAAGTGTTAGTCAGAGGCTTCAAAGGTCCATCCAGACACAAAGAAATGATTCTAGAGACTGGTTTTGCAGCATTTTCAACGCAATAATGATGCAGTTCAACCTTTCTGAAGAGTAGAAATTTGAATGCTTCAGCACAACGTCACAGTTGTATTTGAGATGACACATGTATTAAGTAGATTTAATTATTATTCTACAATATAAACATGGATTAAAATATTACATTGTTCTCTAAGTAATATTGTCAATTAAAAGTAAAGGTTTTAAAAGCCTGGCTATGGATGTCAAGTCAATTACACACTGTCGTAAGAAACATTGTCTTTATAGAATCCCAATGATGGTGGTTAATTTTCAGTCAGAGAGTATGGAGAAATGAAAAAGAATTCAAATTTGACAGAAAGATAGTCCCTCCTGTTTCATTAGAACAAAGCTTTTTTTTTTTTTTTTTAAATCAGAGGAAGACTAAATCCTAACCAGCCTGCATTTCTAGGATCTTGACAAGTAGCTACTCATATCAAATTAATGCTGTATCACTTAATTGTTTCTGTTCCCTTCTGACAGTCCAGTGCTGGGACGCTCTGGTACATTACCAGAATGCCAATGCATCATAGGAATTCTTAGACTGCAGAGAATGTGTTTCACACTCCCCTCTTACCCACCTGTATACACTATCTCTCTTATTTATAATCTGGTTAAGATCATACATGCCAAAATAATTCTTAACAGCATCTGGGAGAAGGAGCACAATTATAAAGCTATCACCCATGAGAAGAAACGATGAGGATCCTGAAGGCATAGCAGAAGCATGTGCACCTGGAGGCAGGTTATTGCAGGTTTTAAGCTCACAAAGCAAAAATGCAAATAATAAGGGGAAGACGGTGGCTCTAACATTACCTTATTTAGTCACCGCAACAAAGCCCACAAAGATAATGGACTTCAAAATCAAACAGTAACAATAGTCTATGGAAACGAGCAAGTCTGATAACTCTAGATTTACATTTGTCTACTTTTAGATTTTGGCTTTGGCGACATGATATTCCCGATGCTTCCATTCCTTCACTTGAGATCAAGGTATACAGGGAACTATACTTATCTGACACTGAAGAGGACTAGGAAATAAAATTCAGGGTCACAATTAATTAGTTTTTCAAGATAATCCTTTTTCAGTCTTCAGGGTGATAGGGTAAGACATAGAAGATCTACAATCCACTGCAGGTCTCTCCCAGATGCAGGTATCATTATCTGTGATATAAAGATTGAGAGAAGCTTTGCTATAGGCAACAAAGATAAATAGAGCCCTTGTAAGAGAGGTAAATATTTAGAGAACATTCTGAAACAAGATGCATCTAAAGTGTTTATTTTTCACAATATGCTGTAAGGTATCAACTCTCAACTTGAGGGTGGTAGACTCAGAAATACATCAGAAAACATATTTACAATTACAATTCATAAAAGTAGCAAAATTACAGATATAAAGTAGCAGCAAATGTAACTTCATGATTGAGGGTCACTGCAACTGAGGAACTATATTTAAATGTTGCAGCATTAGGAAGGTTGAGAACCACTTACAGTGTAAATGGTCAATTAAGGTGTACATCTAGATATACCGAAGACCATTTAACATGTATTCTGGGAAATATTTTACCACGGGCTTGATCACAGTTGTTATAAGCATGTATTTTGTCAATCACAAGAGATTAACAGACAAAATAGATTGTATCCATCTACAGTATTATATGAGACACATTACTTATGTACTAATGGTTCAATTTATCATTATATAATAGTCAATATGCCTTAGATTTGAGAAACTCTCAACAAATCAAGAACTGATCAAGGAGTCTAAGCTGTTAGCTTAGGATACCCTGCCACAAAAACTAGAAAACCAACCTATGAGAGTTAATTTTAATTGTCATCTTGACACTACATAGAATCACCTGGGAAGAGTGTCTTTATGAAGCACTGTCTATATTTTATTGCTGTATGTGCACATTGTAGTGGATTCTTTTTAAGTTAGTTGATGGGAAGATCTAATGAACCTACTGTGGACTGTATCATTTCTAATGCATATATAAGACTATAAGAATAAAGAAATTAAGCTGAACACAAGCAAGGAACCAAAGAAGTGAACATTGACTTCTCTACAATAATGGGAAAATAAGCTGAAATAAACTTCTTTCTCCTGTAAGTGTATTTTTGTCAGTATATTTTATAACAGCAACAAAAATTATACTGGAACACAACCATAAATTATTTATCCTTCAGCAATTCCTATACCATTTACAAGTTGCAGAAATTGAAGAATTCAGAGACAAATTGAAATTGGTTATCTTCTTTAAGAAGGTAGAAGTAGATATAAACTCAGATCTATTAATAGGATCTGAAAGGGCTCCAGGGTGTTTATGCCAATTAGGGCTTCATTAGTTATTAGCAATGGGACCTCAAATGGAAAAGTAATTAAGCAAAAGTAGAAGATACGATTTTTCATGACTGATATTCCAGAAGGAGGTGCAACTTCCAGGTATCTTGACCCAAGTTTTCATGCCTGGGAACAGTGTTTTTTTCCTCTTTCAATTTTCTTCCACTGTGATGCCTCTACACACATGTACACAGACACTCTGCTGAATCCTGTACTCTCCTATATTCAGATGCAGTAGAAATCCTAAGATTGCAGTTAATTAAACAGATGGGCCAATACCTACCTCTTAGACAATCGCTATGACTGGAGGAGTGAAGAAACTTTTTATCTCATTTGGGTGCTTTGCTCCTGTCTCAGGACCTGAAGAAAGGGAGGGTAAATTGCTAAGTAGGAAACTACAGTCTGTTTATAAAAATAAGAAGTGTATTATTTGCACGATGCCCACTGAGGCTGCAATAGGATGGTATCCTGACCTGTGAAATGTGTGTACCAGAGATTTGTACTTCTCAGTGGTCCTCCACACTCCCAATCAGTCACTGTGTGAGTTGAGAAGGCTCCAAGAGGTGAGGCAAGACTAGAATTGAGAAGATCTACATGTCACTATGGTTGCCTGTATGACACGTTGTGACAAAACCACTTTACCAATGGATAACACACTTGATGTTGGTAAAATGTATATTTCAATAACAAAAAATGACTACTATTGTTAGGTTCAAATGTAGAGTAGTTAGCTTGTCATGACTACTATTCCCTGCCAAACACATTATTAACATCTAGCATCAGTGTATCTTCTCCCAAATTCAATACTTCTATTGTAGTTCTAGATAGCATCCTCCCTTCCTGGACTGTAGCCGTATACACAAATGGTTTAATCTCTGACCCACCCACTATGATTTTCTCATTGTTTTCAGTATTAGTCTCTTTTAAAATAAAAATTGTATAGGGTGATAAACTGTTCTGTGTGATAAAGTTTAGTAACACCATATATTTGTCAAAGCCACGGAACTGTACAACACAAAGATGAGTGCTAATGTGATCCGTGGACCTCAGAGGAAAAGAGTGTATCTACAGTGGTTTGTCCATTGTAAAAGCTGAATCATTTCAATGCCGAATGAGAGAGAGAGAGAGAGAGAGAGAGAGAGAGAGAGAGAGAGAGGGAGGGAGGGAGGGAGGGAGGGAGGGAAATTGTGTATTACATATGGGGAATGCTGTGGATTTCCAGTGTAAGATTTGTTTTCGTAAACCTAAACCTGCTGCAAAGCATGAAGCTTACTAAAAACAACAGCAAAATATGAGAATACCTTTCCTCCACACAAAATTGCTCAAGTGTTTTCTTTTATTGTTTCAGTAAAATACAGGGCTTGTTCCTTGATGTGGTTTCTCCTCACACTGCCAAGCTCATAGCCCACTTCTGTCCCACTCCCAGGTCTTTGTCACATGAGCTTTGTTTCAGTTCCTCAGGAGTGTCCAGTTCCCTTCAGCCAGGCCATTTTTGTGTCCCTTGAGTCTTGCATTCACTCTTTTTTCTCACAGGGCATTTCTTCTCCCTTGAGTCTCCTAATTTTTTCTCATCTTGTAAAACTTCATCTTTTTGGTCCAAAAGTACATGTTCTAGAGGGTGATGTTCTCATCTTCCAGTAAATCTGGCAGCTCCACAGTCCCAATATGCTTGCTCCTAACTCTCCAGTCCATTGCACCATAGCATTTATGGCGGTTCACAAGATGAGGAAAAGCACCTGCTTTATTATTATTATTTTGCTATCCTATTCAGAAACTATGTGAAAGCTAAAACACAGCAGATGTGCAAAGCAAACCAAATCTAGAGCAAGGCTCACACAGTGCTCTGAGGTAGCAGTTTCAAATATTCTACTTGGGTTAATTCATCCAATCCTCTTAGCAACCTTATGAAATGAGTGCACCATTTTATACTCAGTGCAGGCATGAGTGCACTCAAGTCTGACAGGTTAAGTCTCTTGCTAAAAGTTTCACAGGCTATCTGTCGGTGGAGGTGCTAGCCTGGGCAGCATCTGCTTTCCACGAGGATGCCAATGTATGCTCTGTTAAATGTGTGGGGTAACAAATGGGCCAATGACAAGTCTTCTGTCCTCACATTCTATTGCTCTCTTCCTATGCAGTTGGCCAAAATGTTGCTCCCTACTCATTGTATCCCGGCGCATTAGTCATCTTCTGAGTCCACAACTTAAGTCCTTGTTCCCCTCTTTTCTTATCCTCTCTCCCTCCCTCCCTATCTTTCAACTAACTCTCCTCTCTCTCTCTCTCTCTCTCTCTCTCTCTCTCTGTATGTGTGTCTGTGTGTGTGTGTGTGTTGATAGTCAGGTGTGTGTTATTAGACTTTGGATTTAATGTCAACAAAGGTCGTGCCTACTTTTCTGCAGAGTCCAGATAAGTAGTGTTCTGATTTGCTACCCAGAAAAGTACATTCAGAGAGCAGAGATAAATAAGCCAGTGTGGCCCATGTCCAGCTTCACATTTCCATGGACAGTTACTTGGAAATGCAGTTGGATTTAAAAGGAAGAAGCCTCTTGCAATTACCATGGCATTATAATGGTTTGTGTCAAAGTGATGCCTTTCTCATTCATCAATATTAGAGATTTCTGCTCTATTGACTGTACTAATAAAGTAGGAACATGAGAGAGAGAGAGAGAGAGAGAGAGAGAGAGAGAGAGAGAGAGAACAGAAATATGAAAGAAAACAGTTTTTCTAGCAGAACAAAGGCTCTTTTTTAGATTTAGTTGTAGAAACACAGGCAGTAACATTCAAAGAGATATCAACTGACTCAGAATAGTATGATCCATGGGCTTAACGGAGGACTTTGCCACAGGGAAGCCATACACATAAGTGGTGGTTGTGCAGCCGTGATTTGAATTGTTGGTTGCCACTGGGACTTAAATTGTTTTAAGGAGAAACTGTAGTTGCTTTCCATCAGCTGACAGCATAGAGGCAATTTCCTCATTGAAAGATATATCTAAATAAAATGTCATGATGATGCATGCTTTTGAAAGAATGTTTGTAGAATGCTCAGCTCCGACTCTTTTCAGCACAATTCAATAGTGCTTCTCAATTTTCTTTGCAGGGAAATGTGTAGTATAAAGAAGCCTACAATGCAGAAATGATAAGCACAGTTGCCATATTGAAGCAATACTTTTAGCTATGGTTTTACTATATTAATTTAGACTTTATGGTAGAGTCTTTTTCTGGTTAGCTTTTTCAGCTCGTTAATGCTTTCAAATAGACTTTTTGGACTCAGCTGGGTACCAATGCAAAGAAGCAGAATGGAGGCTGGGCAAGAAAGAAAGGAGGAAACAAAATAGAACTAACATTTTTAAAAATGAATATGGTGCTATGGATTTAGACTTGAGAGTTGTGGTGTGGGTGAGCTGTTAGTTACTAGGTAAGCAGAATTTTCTTGTCCTCATTTTCTTACTTTAAAAAGTAATTTTTAGTAACTCATGTTCATTGATTTGGGAAAATCATACATGCACAGATTTGTTAGCTATATAACCTGAAGGTTTAACAATTTTAGCACACTGTTTGTAAATGAATAATATTCTTTGAAGGTTACCATGTGTCAAAACTTGTTCCCAGCAGGGCTGAGTAGAACAGGTCTGCTGAGCAAATCATAATGCATATTGGAAGATGTTTGATGAGTCCTGTGGTAGGGCTACAGTCTGTTAAGAAGGAACCATGCTAATAAACCAGTTGTATCTTAAAATGTGCATCCCCGTTCAAAGAATCTGATAGATGAAGAAAAGACAGGAGAAGAATCTGTGGTGGTTTGAATGAGAAAGCTACCCATAGGCTCATGTATTTGAGCACTTGGTCCCTAGTTTGGCGACATTGCTTGGGGTGGTGGTGGAAACGTAGGACAGGATATAGAGCTTCCTGGAGGAAGCACATCACTGAAGGGAAACTTTGAGAGCTTATAGCGCACTCCTCTTACAGTTCCCTTTCTGCTCTTTATGTTTTTTTTTTTTTTAAGAAGTGACATCTCTCTGTCCCTGCTGCTATGCCTTCCCAACTATTATGGATATCTAGCCTTCTGAAACAGTAAGCCACAATAAACGCTTTCTTAAGTTGCTTTGGTTCATAGTATTTTCTCATAACAAGAAAGTAAATTCCCACCGGAGAGTTCCTCACCAGCTTTCCATAGGAGTGGCAAGAGACAGGAAAAGAGGGACTAATGTTCTCACGGGTCAAACGGCGTATGTATGTATGTATGTATGTATGTATGTATGTATGTATGTATGTATGTATGTAACGGCCTGGGATTGTGCAATGGTAAACCCAGAGAAAGCCAGTGTTGCTTCAGGAAGCAAGAGGGCTAGGGCAAGTTCTTAGAGGAAAGCAGAACCCAGTGGTAACAGAAACCTCAGATTCCTCACTTGAAAATGGAGGGAATGGGCTGAAAGACCTCATAGCATATGTAAATTAAACGGCATGCTGTTCAACAGGAAGTCTAGACCCATCTTCCCTTACTCTAGGAGGCTTTTGAAATCAGCAAACGTTTCCTCCGGGGAATCCTGATTCTAGGCATATCCACGGAGCCTGATCCATGTTCTTAGAAAACATCATCGCTCTCTGTAGCTGCAAAAAATACCCCCACTCCTCTACTTCTAACCAGTCAGATTTTGTTGCAATTCCTTGTTTAGCTGTCTATGTCTCTTACCTCCTTTGACTGTAAACTAGACAAGAACAGAGCATATAAGATGCCTACTTTTCTAAATGTTAGTCCACTACAAACCAACAACAAAGTTCCTCTGTGCATTTTGAAAACATGTACTGTAGAAAATCTGGCAAATACTAGATACTAATAGGGTACATTGAAGTAAATGTATACTCTCAAATACATATCAGATACAACTGGTCTAAGGCATTCATTCATTTGTTCAAAGACATTCATTCCCAATACCCCAAAGAGCATGAAATTTGAGTTATTTCCCCATCTTTTTCTGGAGGCAACACTTATTTAGGAAAAATGTTATTCCTACTTTCTCAGCATCCTATTCCTTGTGTTGATGAGCTTAGAGGAACCCACCTATGCTGAAGGGTAAAGAGTAACAACTTTAGAGATGACTACCTGGATTTTTGCCACTTACTCAACTGAAGGAATTCCTACTAATCATAGCACCAAATTCATCTTCACCAGCCTCTTCTCCTTCTTCACTCACCTATCCACCATCTCCTTTCTCTAAACCATTTCTTCAAATATTCACTAGTCCTCATCTTCCATTATAATCAGGCCAGATAACAGCATCATTTATCGGAGGATCGCTTCTTTGACCTCACTGTTTCTAGGTTTCTCATGGCCCAGTCCACTACTCTATACTCTGTCCCTCACATAGCTATGCTAATCCTTTCAGAGGGAAAACTGGAACTTGCGCTTCTACATTTAAACTCCATAAGGGTCTTTCTATTGATATTAAGATGTAACTCCTTATCAACCCACAGATAGGGTACAATCTAGTTTCTGTCTGCCTTTTTCTTTCTAACTAGAGAATGAATTTCCTATTCCTTTTCCATTTTTGAATGTGATATACTAGATTTTTCAGGGTTCTTCATATGGGCAATGCTTAGAATCATGAAGTCATCCCCTTTATTATGTGAGTTTATACTCATCTCATTGCATACCTTCCTATGTGATGCCAGGAAGAACACTGAACTTTCACTGTTCCCTACATGCACCCCATGCTCTAGGAAGACAGTGGCTAGTAGAATGCACAGCTCAAGGGCCAAATAGAGGGATATTTAATAAATATCAAATAATTATTCCCATTTTACTAATAGAAATTAAGTAAAGAAGGTAAGTGTTCCAGCTTCATTACCATTGCTATGAGAAAATACCCTGACAAAAAGCAACTTAGGTAGAAATGGTTTATCTTAACTTACAACTCTAGGTAATAGTAGGTGGGGCAGTCACAGGAATAGGCACTTAAAGTAGCAAATCACACCACTCCTACAATAAACAACAGAGAGAAGAAATGCCTGCATGCTCACGTGTTTCCTGGTATTCAGATCAACTTTGCCTCCTTACAGAGTTCAGGACCCCTTACCTAGAAGGCAATCTGTCTGCAATGAATGAACCGGGTCTTCCTACATCCATTAACTTAATAAAAAACAATCCTCCCCAGACATGTCTACAAGTCAACCTAATGTAGACTATCTTTCATTAAGACTCTCTTCTCTCATGATTCTGGGTTGTGTTAAATTGACAATTAAGGCTAAGCAACACAGTAAGTAACACATCCATCTAGTGTCAAAGAAGGGTTTAAACAAAGGCCCAGTGCTTTTAGAGGTCATACTTAACATCTGTTATATGCAAAGGGTTTGGAGGAAATGATAAAACAAAGCACATAGTGTGACACTATTTATTATAATCATCTCTATTATATGTAATAATATTTATATTAATTTTCAACATATTTATATTAATTTAATAATATTAATTAATATATATTTATTATAATCTTCCTTTTGGGGAGAAACCATGTCTTTTCCCTTCCTGCCCACCTATGAGATTTTTGAAATTTATTATTAGAGTCAGGAGTAGCTATTTTTCATCCTGCTGTCACCCCAATGGATCTCTCACTGACCCCACTACCCATGTGTCTATCCTTTACTCACCATGCACAACTTCTGGGGGCTATTGACTGCTTTTGTGTTTCTTTGGAATTCCTCTCAGTGTATTGCACAACACAATTCAACTATGGTCGGCTACACACATGCTTATAGACTGTGTTACACATCAAAACAGTTGTTATTTAGACTTGGAACTTCTTAATGCCATTGTAAGTAGTTGAGTTATCTAAAGTTAAAATGGGCACAATTAGATTTGCTTTAATGAGAAGGAAAATCTCTGTGAGTTTTCACTGAGGGAGTGCTTCCCTCTGACGATAATTAGTCACATCTACAGATACTTTGCATTGTTGAAAACAGTTGCGTTAAATTGTCAGAGATAGTAATAAATTATCCTATGATGCACAGAGAGTACCCCTCACCCCAGCAAAGACAATCCATCCCATTTTGTGAGTGGTCTTAAAGTTGAGTCACATTCGGTTAGACTGAGTCATAGAATAGATTGAAAATTTTATACAGAGCTTGTGTGTCTTGTCTTTTACTTACATTGTGTAAGGAATAGGACAAAAATATTGATTGACTTGATATTGTTACTTAAAATTTTACATGGTAATTGAAAATTCATCCATAAGTAAATATCCCTAATTCAAGAGAACTTGAGAGAAACATCTTTTTTCAGTGAGATTTATATCATGTGAGCACGTAGGCTTATTATTTACCTACCACAACACATGATAATCCAGTGTGGGAACAAATGATGCTCAAGGAGCATCATTTTTAAAAATAGCTTGTAAGACTTTAAAAAAGTCTGCAATTAATAGTTTTTAGAGTCAAAGTAATGATACAAAAGGCTTTAAGATATTTTGAAAACTATTTATTACAACTTTGATCTCAGCTAAGAATTTCAAACTGTATTCACAAGCATCAATCTCAAGTTAAAAATGTCTAAACGAGCAGATTGTCTCAAAAGTGCATTGCACAATGCTTCTAGTGAAGTATGATGCAAATGTGTAACAAATGTACACAAATATACATATACACACAAGCACACATATTCATATATGAATGCAGTAGTCTAACATCTAAGTGCACACACACACACACACACACACACACACACACCATTGGATAGAACTTTAGGTGGAGGCTGGAAGCATGGCTTCAAATGCCGCGGTATCTGACTGTAGAAAAGCCCAGAAATCCAAAACAGGTTTAGTGGGTGGTTGAAGTTACTCAGTATAATCAATCTAAATAGGAACTATCTCATCATTTAAAATGTAAAGGTCAGAATAAGTGCAAACCTGTACCATTTCAATGCTGTGAAGTTTTTATTTTATTTCTCTGTGTTCAAGAAAGCTATGCCTATCCTAGGCCATTTATACAAAAAGATTCCAAAAGGACGTGAGACCTCGAAATTAGGTACTAGAAATACTTTTACATCAGTCTGTGATTTTTCTACATAACTACTTGTGGCTAAGAGTGTGATTTCATTCTATATTCTTGGAGGATAGAGAACCCTATGAGAAAAATGATAATACAAGCAAAATCTTGAAAAATAATGAGTCATAACCAAGAATTTCCTCATTTCTAAACCCCTCCCATCCATGGATAAATTAAAACGAAGATTTTATCACATTCAGCCAACCTAGATAAACTCATAAAAAGGTGTTTCCATCTCTCATAGAGAACCTACTACAAAGACATATAATTGTGGCACTTTGAATCAAAAATGGAATTATACACATGTGTGACTATTAACAGAAACGTAAGCAGAAGTGAAGCATGTGGGGTTGATGACGTTCTCTCTGTGATTTGGAGGGGAAGTCTCAAATTCCAAAAACAATTGGCTTGCTGGCTGAGGACTGTATGATTTGAAGAATTTAGCTGATTCAATTATGATGAGATTTCCTGAAGGAACTACACCTGGGGACTGTCTGTCAAATCTCTCCTCTACAGCATAGATCTTTGGGAACCTAGGCTACTACCTACATGCATATGTTTCTATGTAGGGAAGGGAGATGAAATGGGTTTTATTGAAGTCTGTTTCTCATAGTATTTTATGACCATCCTGTTTTCAAATACCCTCTCATTACACACTTCCTCTTAGTATAAAGTAATATTAATAACTGCCATCATGCATTAGCCACTATCCACATAAAAATCTCCCTTGGCATTCACAGTGATATCATTATAAATGAGCCAATCTAATTCATCATGGTAACAGATTTAATTTGGCCAACCCCCCAGAAATACTAAGTAAAAGAAAAGATGTCATCTTTTTCTTTCCCTTGATTCAAATTTGACTTTACCCAGCATTTTCTCGGAGTTATATGGCCTTATTTAAAACTGCAGAAGCATTCTGAGTGGGGGTTGGCTCAGGCCTGCCATTGTTTCTAATGATGAATTATGGTGACTATTGTTTTGTAACCCCAGATTCTCAGAACACTAGCTTGCTGACCACCTGGCTGGAGTGATTTATTGAAATGTATCAACTCTTGTTTTGATGTGCCTAAGTGCATCCCAGTGCACCTTGGGGTAAATACACTATGGATGAAGAGCTGTCAAGGCAGCCACCCATGGAGTTGTTTATGTCTTGTAGCCAGTCCACAGCCCACAAGAGAGTCCTTCCTCTAGCTGAAGCCTGCTGGAGGTGGGGAAGGGGGTGGAAGTAGAGAGGATGATAGCTAACCTATCATACCAGGAGACTGAATGATGAACAGGAGCTGGTTTCCTAAGAAAGAAAGATCTAGAATGACAGTGAGGCCTTCTGAGGAAGGCCCTTAAGGAGTTGAGGAAAAATGCTGACCTCTTTCAAGGGACCAATAAATAATTTACAACCCATCTCTAAAATTTGTCCAAAAGCATCTCTTTTTCTTCAAATATTGAATCTTTCCAGCATAAATCAGGTTTCACTTGACAACAATACACTAATTATTGTGTGTATTTTGTTGCTTAAAACCGTTCTCACAATAGGGATGTTTTTGTTGAACTTACTTATTGGTGAGATGATGAGACTCATATCAATAGGAATGTAATGGGATGGATTTACTTTTGCATTGAATTCTCTTTGAGTAGCAGGTTCATCAACTAGAAACGTCACTAAAGAACCTTTGTTTTCAGATATTTTTAATTCAAAACTTAAGAACAATTTTTCATTTACTCTGAAGCTCAAATTTGACAGAGAAAAAGCAAAGGAGAGCACTGACTGTTACATGTCGAACAATATTTTCTTTCAAAATGCTAGTTTTTTCTCTAACTATTCTTATAACAAAGAAATTCATATCTCATAGAATGTTTTTGACAAGCCATATAAAATATACGTGTTTCAAATGTAAAAGTATAGAAGGCCAAGATCCTATGCACAAATCAAATGAGCCACATGCCAAACAATCAACAAGATGGTGCAGGCCTGGGGCATAGGGCCTGAGGCCTGGAGCCTGGGGTAGTTGGACTATGGTAGGTCTAACTTAATGTAGGTGTTTGCTACTTATCTTCTCTACATTTTGAAAAAGAAGCCAGAAAAGGAAAAATAAGTATAAACTTTTACATTCTTTGGCTATGACAACTAATCTTAAAGTAATGGTACCTCTATATAAAATGCAATGTAAAGCCAAGTGTCCTGAAGAAACATGCTGTATCAATGTTAATAATTCCACAAGGCTGATTGTCTCATTAGAAGTTTTTGAGTGCTTACTTCTATACAAACTTCTAATCAGTTGATTGTCTTTCTACAACTCTCTCTCCAAGGACCAGAAAACACCATGGGAGACAGGGTGGAGACATTGTAAGAGCCAGAAGATTGAGAATGGTTCTACAAAATGCTGTCTTCTGGATATGGCATGGCAGTCTAAATCACACACACAAATCAGATGTTGCTATGGGACAGGACTTTAAATAAGAAAGATACAGAGCAGGCAAGGAATTAACTGGAAAGGAGGGGGTAGTCAGCAGGAGTGGGAGGGAAAAAGGATAAGAGAAGATAAGGGGCTGTGAATCATCACAGGACATCTTATATCTGTATATAACTGTCAGAGATAAAACACTAATAAAATAAATATATAAAAATAAAAAATAATAAAACATTAAAATGAAATCTCATAATATGCAGGTCCAAGGTCAGATAAATTTCAGTGTTCTTTAGTCACCTTAGCATTCATTCCCAACTACTTTATTATGACTCAACATCCTTAAAAACAATGGAATGCATTAACACAGCAAATCACAAGCTTACACCAACCCAAACTTAGAACATCATTAGATAATATCTTATACCTGTAACAGAGATATCCCTGGTTTGTGGTAACCACCTACCTAATGTTACTAATAAGGATCTTGCAGAATGCCTTCAATTTCTCTTATTCTGTGGCTATGAAAGTACACATAACTAATTTTATGTTTGAACATGTTGTTCATGGCAACTTGAATCATGTTTCTGAGCCATGTTTGCTCATCTCAGCTCCAAAATATTTTCTTTCCAATTCCTTTTAAGGTGACAGCTGTGCTTCATATTGACAGAAAGTAACATGGAAAACCATGCCATGTAGGAGCAGTAAGCAGCCTCAGATGTTGTCCTTAAAAGCTCAGCACTCACCTTTTTTTAGTTCTCTCAGTATTGTTACTTGAGATTGGTTTGCAGCATTTTCCCCTTAAGTATAGAGGAGAATCCAAGGCCCAAAGAGCTGAGCTCTGCTATGAAAGAGGTACATGATGTGAAAGTCTTTCTAACTCTGAGCTGAACTCCTCTGTGGAAAGTGATGGGAATATTCATTAATAGCTAATGTGCTGATATGGCTTCCACGTTTTTAAATAAAGCTTTACCTTTGCTTTCATTGTGCCACACATGTGTCTTTTAAAAATAGATTCTTCTCTCACATAATGCATCCCAATTACAGTTTTCCCTCCCTCCTGTCCTCCTAGCTCTCTCCCTCCCTTTTCCCCCAGATCCACTCCCCTCTGTTTCTTTTCAGAAAAGACCAGCCCTCAAAGTTACAGCAACCAAGTACAACAAAACAAGATACAGTAAGACACTGCAAAAGTCCTCATATTGAGACTAGACAAAACAACTCAAAAGGAGGAAAAGATGAGAGAATTAATAGGTAGCAATGTCAAGTGACTTTGTCTATTTAACTCTCATCTTCTATCTTTTCTATCTTTATATTTGAAAGAAAGTGTGTATGTGTGTGTGTGTGTGTGTGTATGTGTGTGTATCCTTTAAACAAACAGATGAAAATGATGCCTCACAATAATTTGTTTTATACATTATAAATTACTAAAAGAGAGACATTCAAAATCTCTAAACTGACCACAATGTAATGATAGTTAGAAAAATTAATCACATTTATTTCATTCGTACATATTTTACACACATATTGAATATCATAGCATCACCCATAAATAAGTGCAACTATTATATGTTAATCAAAAATTTGAAAAAACATCTTAGAAATGTTAGCTATTTTTTATTATTGTACATTGTATACATACATATACAAAATTATCACAAGTACCCCATAAATTTGCATGATTAAAGTAATATTAAAAAATATTTTTTAAAAAAGAAGTCTCCATTAAAATGGAAAAGCCCCAGAGGGTAGGCTAAGCTCTTTGCATTTTGACAGTGGCAGTATCTGAGTTTGCGTCTGTAAGAACCTTTCTTATCTTCAGTGAACGTCTCTGTCTAAGTGCTGGGTCGCTAATGCTTTGTTACTTTTAGGGTAAAGAGATTTTGAACAGACAAAAGCCTTTTCAGCTCTTGGTATTGCTTAGAAAGCAAGTCCCGTGAAGGCAATATTTCACATTTTTGCTTTCTTTGTATTCTAGGTCCAAACGTCGACTTCCTAGCAAAGAGGACCAGGAAGTAAATCAAAGGCAGCTGAAAGACAAGCTAATATAGCAGAAGTAGAATGAGAGAAGGAAGTGGAATAGTCTACTCCTGATCCTGGAAATTATCCCGGGACAGGTAAGACAGAGGTGACTCTATGACACAGGAAGTAGAAGGTATTAAATAAATGGAAAGTTGAGCTTATGGTCAAGGAGGTAGAATAAGGACTGAAACAAATAATTAGAAAAAATGCATTAGCAAGTAGCTTTCAAAAGTCAGGAATAATATTCCCTTTATTTTGTGGCAAGCAAAGGCCAAAAGCACTGGGTGAGTGTTTAGTACCATGTGTGATAATGAATAATTTTCAATAAATACTTATTAGTATTATCAGTTTCTTTGAGGTGCTTCCAATTGCCTCTTCCATTAGAGAGCATATGCTCTCTTCCAGTGTGCCTGTCACTTGTTTTTTGGCTTCTTTATTGCACACTTGCCTCTGTTGGTTATTACGTAGTTATCATCCAGCAGGGTCCTTGGTGAGAAAGGCTCTCTCACACTATGAAATACCATCAAGATCACATCTGCTCCTTCAGTAGTCCTGTCCCACAGTCCCTAGGCTCACTCCTTCCCTGACAGAGAATCTGTTATGAATCAATTGATAACAAATGAGTTGTTTGTTTCCCAGTAAAAGGCACATGAGGCAGTAAAAGAGACTGGTTTTGTTTTGTAAAACAGGATGCCATTCAAAGGATAGCGTTAAATCAGAAGGTCAGGATTTGGTACACTGACTGCCTGGGGAAAATGAAATCCCTGCCTCCTTTTGTTTAGCATCACTTGTCAGTTGAGTGGAAATTTCCTCTCTGTTGTATGGACATAAGTATGATGGAAATCATGCCTGCCTTGCTAGAGGCTCTTATAAAAAAAAAAACAAAAAGATTTGAGTAAATGCCACATAATACAAATAAAGAGGACACATTGAATTGCTCCTATGTCTATAGGAATCTTCTTTGGTACTCAGCATTTCCTTTAGTTTTCCCCTCTTCATGTTATTCATTGCTCATTGACGTATATTTTTAAAAAAATATATAGCCAAATTATAATTAATCTTATAGGTCCCTGGGTAAGCAAAGGACTGTGCCAATCTTTTGTGTGTATACAGCCTAATTTTTCTGGATTAACCAGTTATTTTAACCATGGAGTTATTACCAAGAAAGATGCTACATACAATAATATGTATGTATGCTAGTTTATTATATGACAAAATAAACCTGAAAAATATAATTGACTCATAGCAGGCCACAAAGTAATAGTATGAGGTTTGAACTAAAAATTATATGAATTGTATGATCATGAGGTCCTTCAAATCCTCTATCCACAGATAGAGAAGTATCCTATCTGTTAAAACTATCCTATTAATTAAGGTATTTCTCTTTTAAAATCAATTTATTTACCAAAGACTGCCTAAAGATGAAATACAAGCCCTGAAATGTGGTGGATTTTATGCACGTTGCCTCTGATCTGGTTCTTTGTTATGAGACAATCACAAAAGTCCATTGTTTCAAGTGTACTAAAGACTGTTGTCATCAGTCTCTGTAATGATAATACAAAGACTTGAGGAGGAAATAGGCCTGTGGTTGGATGCTGCAACTTCCAGTTGCTAGTTTTATTATCATGAACAATACCTCTAAGTCTCAAATTCTTCATCTAGTGAATGAGAACAGTATCTCTTGTGTTTGGACCTGGTGGCCACCATGTCTGAATTAAAAGATTTTTAGGACTAGGAAACACACATTTGTGTGTCTGTGGCCACCAACCCAGAGAGGACTGACACCTGGGACATTAACTAGGAGAAAAATATGTGTCCTGGATGTGGCCAACAATATCCAATTGACTGTTGGATAGAAAGAGGTAGGGTATGCTTACCTGAAAGCTTTCATTTTGAGTGAGTCCATACAGCTCCTGATATGTCTACAGATATCAGATTCTAGTTTTTACAGCCTTTCAACTGTGGACTCAAATCCAATGACTCTTCAGAGAGCTTTCCGTGCCTTTAGCACTAGATTGGGACTACTAAAGCATATATCTTTTCTGAGGTGAAAATGCTATTGTTGAACTGCCCAGTTCCTATTATATAATCTAGCCAAATAAATTCCTATTTTTGTAATATATCATATATTTTATTTGTATTATTTCTCTAGAGTACACTAATTAACCCAGTGGTAGACTTTAATGGATGGCCTTAACATTGAAAACATATTTTCTAAAAAATCTTTCATAAAATTTCTTAGGAAAGAATTTTAAGCATTAGGATAAAATTTAGATGTGATTAATAGTGCATCATTTTGTCTTTATCTTTAGTATTTGAGTGACATGGTGATTAATCTTCATTGTCAACTCAACTAGATTAAGAATTACTATGGACAGATACCACTGAGTGCCTATAAGAATGCTTCCAGAAAGAATTATGTGAAAGGAGAAGACAATCCCCTGGCTGTAACATAAGTCCATGGTCAGTAGTCCTGTGTATACAGTATAAAGTGAGGTAATCCTCCCATTCCAGCACATACTGAGTCCATCCATGGATGGAGGTGTCCAGAATTGGAGGATCAAACAGGGAGTGAAATGAATATGGGAAGGGAACAGCTGAAAGTGAGGACTGTTTGAGGTGTCACATTGGAAATAAAGTAGAAGCTTCCTATAATACACACACACACACACACACACACACACACACACACACATACACACACACACACACACACACACACACACACACACACACATGATGGTGATATAAATGAAATTTTCAAATAACAAGGAAACAAAGCCTCAACTGGACATCTTTCATCACCAAATAAAGTTTCCAGTACTAGGGTAGGGTTGCATCTAATCAAGTTGTTGGCCAAAAGTGCTCCCACTGGAACTCCCAAACAACACAGACTATGGTCAAGGACATCGGTTGCTCTCCACAAACTGACAGTAAGGCTTTATTGCTGAAGTCATCATCTAGACAACTTATTAAACATAGAGGAGTTGAGAAGTTGCCTATATAGAACCTTCAACTCTATGGACTAGTATTCGTGGTGCTATGTACTCTGCATGTTACAAAGGAGATAGGTAAATACCAACCCAGCTACAAACACTAAAAAACTACAAGAGTAACCTGCCTGCAAGAAACATTGCCACCAATAATGCTACCAAGCTTGTGGAAGGAATCAACTCAATATATGATTTGAATTAAGACCCACACCATGGGATGGAATCCATATCCAGCATTGCTTGGGTGGCCAAGAGCCCAAGACTCAGGGACTTAGAGGAAAACCAAATATTAAAATTCTGTTAAAGGAACATTTTAATAAAATGACTCCTAATGATATTCTGCTATACTAATAGATTAGTTCCTTTATCAATCAACATCAGAGAAACTCCCCAATACAGCAGATAGGAAGGAATACAGAGACCCACAGCCAGATAATATACAGATGTGAGAGACACTGGGACACTCAGCCCTAAGTGGAATGTCTCTATGAAATCCCTTCCCTGAGTGATCAAGGACTCCTGTGGAAGGGGAGGTGGAAAGAGTAGTAGAACCAGAGGGGGAGAATACCAAGGAATCAAGACCTTTTGAATCAACAGGATCACCACATACAGGAACTCAGAGACTGAGGAAGCTTCACAGGACCTGCATGGGTCTGCACCAGATGGGGGTCCTAGAGCTAAAAGAACCAGTAAATACATGCCTTTATCCCTAAACCAGAAACTGTCTCCAATTGATAGCTACTTGCAAATGAAAAATTAGTTTTCTTTAAGAGAGTCTCACTGGGGAAATAAACTATTCTTAAGAGTAAGACTCATACCCAGCAGCAGATGGCCAGCCCAAAATGAACTCAAGGACATTTGAAGGTTCTTTGTGTCATAATGTTAGTCAGGGCATCTATCTATCTATCTATCTATCCATCCATCTATCTATCATCTATCTATCATCTATTTATCTTCCTATCTATTTAATCTATTTATTACCTTTCTTGTCATTGTTTATATATTATAGCTTCTGGTTTAGGTTTTATGAAATTCCTGTGGGTTTATATGTGTGAACATGTGTGTCTCTTGGTCTATATATTTTTCTTGTGCTATTTCTTTGAATCTTTTTGTTGTTTGATTGTTTTATCATATTCTGATTCATTTTCCTTGATTTATCTTATTATAATGATTAATCAGGATCTGCACTTATGCCCCCCTTGTCCATTTCTTCTTATGCAAAGACTGGTGGCAACACAGCTTTGGTGGTTTGGGTAAGAATAGCCACCATAGGTTCATGTGTTTGAATGAATAGTCACTATGTAGTAAAACTGTTTGATAGTAATAGAAGGAGTAAGAGCTGTGGCCTTGTTGAAGGAAGTGTTTTCCAGGTTTTGAGGTTATAAAACCCCATGCTCACCTTCAAAGAAGACCTAATACCAATACTCTTGAATCTATTCCACAAAATAGAAACAGAAGGAACACTACCCAACTCCTTCTATGAGGCCACAATCACACTGATACCAAAGCCTCACAAAGACCCAACAAAGAAAGAAAACTTCAGG
>CM052718.1:38319451-38360897 GCA_028551405.1 Uromys caudimaculatus | reverse complement strand
ATGCTAGTGGCCCCAGTAAAAGGGAATGTCAAGGTGGGAATATGGGAATGGGTGGGCGGGTAGGTGGGAGGAGGAATTCCCTCACAGAGGCGGGGATGGGGAGGGGACACAGGGTTTCCAAAGAAAAGGGGAATCATCGGAAATGTAAATAAAGTATCAAAAATAAAAAAAATAAAATAAAAAAAAAAAACCCATGCTCTGCCTACTCCCTCTTTCTCTCTGCCTGTGGATCAGGATGGAGCTCTCAGCTACTTCCCCAGAACATATCATCTATCCTCTGTCACATGTTTCCTGCCATGATGATAGTGGACTAATCCTCTAAAACTGTGAACAAGCTCCCAGCTTTCTTTTATAAGAGTTACCTTGGCCATGATATCTCTTCCCAGCAATAAAACAATGACTAAGGCATCCTCATTCCTTTCAACAAATTGAATTCAGTTCAACAAATGTTATTTGAGGTCTTATATGCCAGTCACTGTCCTGGGCACTGAGTGAGAGACAGAGGAGATGTGCCCTTCAGCCTCAAGACGCTTATGAATTCACAGAATCATCTGATATTGACAAAGTATGAATTAAACATATCACCAAAAATTATTAAAGCTGATTTGAAAAATAATCTCTACATCCAGATTATGGGATGCTATTGACAAGCCCATTGACAGTATCTTATATGTTAAGATCACAGAATAGACAGACCATTAGCTGTGATTGTGCATACATCAGACATAAACTTCATGTCTCCAGGTTCTTTAAAAATTAACATAAATATGAAAAATTATTTTACAAACTTCAGTGATTGTGTTGTAGAAGAACATGTAAACTTCCACATAGTTGTAAGCAAGGGGATCCTTATATAAGCTAAGATTTGCCATAGTTCTGTTCATCCTTGTTAATTCCACTCAGCCTAATGCACTAATTTTTGTTATGTCTTTTCCCCCCACTGACATTAGATACTGCTCTGTACTTCCTCTAGTACTGAGCTCAGCAGCAAGCACATGAAACTCTAACTATCAGAAGATAATAACGCTAACTGGCATTTATTTAATTCTAAGTATCAGGAATAGACTAAACTTACTTTATCTTAGTTATCTTTAAAAAATAATCTGTTAATTGTAAAGAACTTGTAAATTAAAATCACCATGCAGCAGGATTAACATAGCAACTCAAGCAAGCACTTGTCCAAAGCTAAGTCCATACTTCTCAATTTACTTCTCTATGATTAGAACAGCCATTTGGATGCCAGGATTACATTTTATCAGTATCAATTATATTTTCATTCCCTTGTCTACTCCAAAAGTCTGATAACTCCTGACAGAAATAAAGCTAGGAAAATATTCATTCTAATTAACCATGTTACATAAGCTATATTATTATGCTCATTTTTTATATAAGAAGTTTGAACACTAAAATCTGCTAAAGTAGGTCCATCTTAAATACACTCTTAAACACTCCATAGTGCCATGAACTGGAAGTGCCACAGTCAGTCTGCGTAGTGCTATGACAAAGAGGAGAAAGGCAAAAACGTGAAGAACTAGAATAATTCCATCGACTGACACTTGTAATGTTTCTTATTAAACACTTTTCTATCCTAAAAGAAAGGTCATTTAGGCTAATCTAAAACCACTGCAACAGACTCTGTTACCAATTGGTTGAAGAGTTATTCAAATTAGCTTGCCACTCAGTCTATATCAGTCTAAATTTGAACAAGCCAATAGCTGATAGGCAGCCTATGTTAAAATGTAACTTTTTTTTGTAATGTGATGTCATCATTGGAGTGTGTGTTTGAAGGTTAAAAAATCAATTGATTTATTTTTCCTGATCAAGTCAAATCTCGAAGGCTGTGTTCTGGCTAGTAGGTTTTTAACTGGTGAATATTTGTGAACAACTCATAGATTAAAGAATCTTGGAGATATGACAAGAGTTTAGTTAGGGAACTGATGGTTGTTAAAGTAACTTGTACATCTAGGATATACCCTAAACAACAGTGAGAGCTTTAGATTAAGATAGGCTGTACAAGCATTTATCCCAGAGACATTGTTTGACTTGGGGAATGGTGAGAAAACACGGCTAATAGCATGCCATTTCATTAACTCAGTTTTACAAAGGTTGTTTTCTGTAACATTAACTTAGGGGAGAGATCACAAAAATATAATTTGTGTACTGTTAGGAAGGCTGTGGTTTTAACTATAAGGGCCCAAGTATGGCAAGAAGCAGACTCCTAGACTCAATTGATACAAAGGTTTTGAACAAAATCTTTTGGGGGTTTTCTAGAGACTAGGTTTGTGTCCTGCATGTTTGCCAGGAATGTTACAGAAAGCAGCCATGTTTTACTTCTTCATTTGTAGAAAGTGATGCTTAGCTTCCTCTTGCCCTTAATACTTGTCTTCTGATTCTTCCTCTCAGGGTTACTGTTTGTCCCTTGTAATGAATAAGTGTTTACCAGGAAGCATTTTAAAACTATATAAAATACCTCATTCCTCCCCAGACTTTTAGATCATTCATGTGTCTGTAAGGATGGATTGTTTAACTGGTGATCCTTTATTTTAATGCTTCAATTTTCTCCACTTTGGAAAGTGATTCTCTTTTCAACTGCATTCTGTGTCTTAGATATGCCCTCTTCACATTTTTAGTGTTTTTTTTCACACTGTCCTGCTTTCTGGAGGAAGTTTCAAAATAATTTTGTACCCTTTTATATCACTGTTTTAGATCAGCCATTTCTCCAGAGCCCCAATTTTATAACTATGAGTGGAGAATCTTACTTGGAATTCATCATTTGGTGGCACTGCTTGATTTTATTGAGATGTTATTTATCCCAGGATTTTTTTTCTGTATATAAAACTAAAAATTATGTGTGTGCAGATACATATTTTATGTTTTCTGGATTATAGATGTTCTAAAATGTTTTCTAGTTCTTTCCCTCTCTGTTAAATTCTGAATAATTTTCTTTACTTTAGGTCATGTCTTTGATATTTTCTTCAAGTCGATCTCTCTCTCTCTCTCTCTCCCTCTCTCTTTCTCTCTCTTTCTCTCTCCCTCTTACACACACACACACACAGAGACATACACACACAGAGAAAGAGACAGGGAGACAGAAAGAGAAAAGAGAGAGAGTCTTGTTTTGAATATCCAGTTGAACAGTAGCCCAGAAGATAATTTGCTATCATTTGTTAATTCTTTTTTCAATTGATAAATGTCATCTTATTTATTTTTCCTTTTTAATTAATTATTTTATTTATTTAAACTCCAAATATTACCCCCTCCCAATCTTCTCTTCTTAGAGTTCTTCATCCCATCTCTCCTCCCCTTTGCAGCTGAGAGGGTGCTTCCCCCTCTTCTTCTGAAGAGACAAGAATGACAAATGGTGAGGAAGTTCCTCACCTTCCTAACTGACTAGATTATTCTCTATAGCATCTGCGTTAGTTATTGTTTCACTGCTGTGGTCAAATACTAGACAAAAGAAACATAAGGAAAGAAAGAGTGAATTTAACTTGCTGTTCAGAGGATACAGTTCATGATGGAAGAAAAGACATGGAGGAAGGGGTCTGAGAGAACTGATCACATTGTTTCTGCAGTCATAAAATAGAGGAAGGTTATTATTAGTGCTTAGCTCCCCCCTTGTCTTAGTCAGGGTTTCTCTTACTACACAAACATCATGACCAAGAAGCAAGGTGGGGAGGAAAGGGTTTATTCAGCTTATACTTCTAATTACTGTTCATCACCAGAGGAAATCAGGACTGGAACTCAAGCAGGTCAGGAAGCAGGAGCTGATGCAGAGGCCATGGAGGGATGTTACTTACTGGCTTACTTTCCTTGGCTTGCTCAGTTGGCTTTCTTATAGAGCCCAAGACTACCACCCACAGATGGTACCACTCACAAGGGGCCCTCCCCCTTGATCACTAATTGAGAAAATGCCTTACCTCTGGATCTCATGGAGGCATTTTCTCAACTGAAACTCTGTTCTCTGTGATAACTCCAGCTTGTGTCAAGTTGACACAAATCCAGCCAGTACAATTGAGCCCTTGTCAACTTGACACACAAATACATCACTATTAAGCCTCAACCCTTACTTTCTTTTTCATCCCCAAGATCTAAATAACTTTAAAAGTCCCGCAGTCTTTGCAAATTCTTACTATTAAATTTTCAATCCCTTTTTAAAAGTCCAATCTCTTAGAATTCAAAGTCTTTTCACCATCAAAATTCTTTTAACTGTGGCCTCCACTAAAATACCTTCTTCCTTCAGGAGGGAAAATATATCAGAGCACAGTCACAATCAAAAGCAAAATCAAACTCCAACCATCCAATGTCTGGGATCCACTCACTATCTTCTGGATTCCTCCAAGGGCTTGAGTCACTTCTCCAGCCCTGCCTTTTGTAGCACACACCTTGTCTTCTAGGCTCCAGATGCCTGTACTCCACTGCTGCTGCTATTCTTGGTGGTCATCTCATGGTACTGACATCTCCAAAACACTGCTGTCTTCATATGCAGCTGGGCTTTACCAACAGCCTCTCATAGGCTGTCTTCATGGTGCTAAGCCTCATCTCCTTTGCATGACCCCTTCAGTCCTACGGCATCAATTGCAACTGAGGCTGCACCTTCACCAATGGCCTTCTGAGGCCTCTCACAGTGCCCAGGCCTCAGCTGCTCTTCATGACTCCTTCATGCCTTCAAAACCAGTACCACCTGAGTGAATCTTACACATTACCAAGTCCAGCCACAGCACAACGTACAACCCTGGCTATCTCTGGAATGCAGCCTCTGTGCTCTCAGAAAACACTTCTCAGAAGATTTCACCTCAGTGATACTGGTCTCTTCTTAATCACCACTAATTTCTTAGCTCCAGCTAACCAGCATTAATAGTCCCAGCAATGCAATGGTTTTACTTTAGTAGTTCTGGTATCTTGTTAATCACAGCTGATCCTTCAGCCCCAGCTAACCAAAACCACAGAATCTTCACAGTCAAAATAGCAATGGCCCTGATAAGAGTCTTTAATCTTCCCTTTGAAATTTCACAAGCCAGGCCTCCATCTTCTACACTGTTCTCAACATTATCTTCCAATCTCCTACACAACGTCCCACAGAGCTCTTAACACTGAATAGATCTTCTAGCCCAAACTTCCAAAGTCCTTCCATAGTCCTCCCCAAAACATGGTCAGGTTGTCACAGGAATACCCCACTATGCTGGTACCAATTTGTCTGTCAGGGTTTCTATTCCTGCACAAATGTCATGACCAAGAAGCAGATTGGGGGGGAAAGAGTTTATTCAGCTTATACTTCTAATTGCTGTTCATCACAAAAGGAAGTCAGGACTGGAACTCAAGCAGGTCAAAGAGCAGGAGCTGATGCAGAAGCCAAGGAGGAATGCTGCTTACTGGCTTGCTTCCCCTGGCTTGCTCGGCATGCTTTCTTATAGAGCTCAAGACTACCAACCCACAGATGGTACCACTCACAAGGGGCCCTCCCCCCTTGATCACTAATTGAGAAAATGCCTTACCGCTGTATCTCATGGAGGCATTTCCTCAACTGAAACTCCTTTCTCTGTGATAACTTCAGCTTGTGTCAAGTTGACACAAAACCATCCAGTACATCCCTCCTCTTATTCTTTTATTTACTTACTTACTTATTTACTTACTTATACTGCATGTGTGGGCACATGTGTGCCAGGGTGTGGATAAGAAGTCAGAGGACAACTTTCTGGAGTTGGGTCTTTCTTTCTTCCACATGAGTTCTGAGGACTAAACTCAGTTCATTAGGTCTGGCAGTAAGTGCCTTTAACCTGGTAAGTAAGCTGAGCAGGTCCCACCATCTCCTTTTCCTTACATCTGGAACCGTAACCCATGGAATGGTACCACCCACATTTACAGTTGGTCTTCCCAGTACAGAACTAAATCTAGAGGTTGCCTCATAGAAAAGCCTGAGATTTTCCTTCTACATGATTTTAAGATGCTGTCAAACCAACAAGCAATAATAGTCATCATTCATCTACTTTTTTTTTCAAAGCTCAAAAATATTTATTTGCTATTGGATATTGAAGAAAAATGAAAACTGTTAGAATGTTTTATATCCAGTGTTGAAAAATAGTTAATTGACATAGGGTTTGTGCCCAGGTCAGTTTCAGATTGCCAGTGAGATGTGGGACTATTTAAAAAAGATATTACTCCCTTTCACATGCTTACTGTCTTCCTTGGTTTTCAATACCTTTTATTAGTTTCTACCAATGTACTCTTTGATATTAATAATTACATGGTTCTCCTATATGGTGTAATCATGTATAATATTTTCGTAGGGACTGAGAAACAGTTGTAGGGTCAGTAATAGAAAGGATCTCATTGTCAGGGCTCCCAGAGACGTAATCCATATTAGTTTGCTTCTTTCATTCCTTCATTTTTCTTCCTTATTCTTGTTCCCTAACACTTTGGGTGTGTCCTTGCCCGTTAGAGCATCGTTATGATTCATAACAAACTCAGGCTGAAGGCAATTTAGCTTCAAACAAACAAAAAGAAGAGTTAAATACAGACAATGTCCTTTTGTGTTCTGCTGCTTAGAAGAGGGAAGTTCAGCAGAGACCCAGAAGCCAAGAGATAAGAAGGAGGAGCTGAGCTTTGCATCAGACATGAGTAACATCACTGAGTAGAGCTTCTATTATCTTAGGGCATCTATATCTTCATGCCACAATTTCCTCAATGGTAGAATTGAGACAAAATTCATTCATTTATTAATATTGTAAGCATTTACTAAGCACCTAGTGTATATCACATATAAATTATTTAATGTATTGAAACAAAATGGCATTTTAAAAAAACGATGACAAAAACAATATTTTTCAGCTCCCTGGTGATGACTCTAAAGTCCCACTATTGGTCCATTAACTTGGGTCTTTATGGTGAAAAACAGTATTTTACTACTTGGGAGTTAGCTTGTAAGTTTAATATGCAATAGCGTTCACCGCCCTGAAAATGCCAGGAAAGAAACATAAGAGTGTGATTGAAGTGGTCTTCACCAATTCACTTAGTGATCACTGGGAAGGGAAAGTTCTAAATAAAATCCTGTACACAATGCCTTGTACATACAAAGAACTCAGCATTTGAAATGACCATTTTCTCATTGTTAATGGAGCTTTTAAAGCTGAGATATTGAAATGATAAAAGCATCATGTGACGGTAGGTGTTTCTTCAGTAAGAAGTCTATTTTTATATTGAAAGATAATAAAATACACTCAGCTGAATGTGCACACACACATACATACATACATACATACACACACACACACACACACATAACATATCTCGAAATCTTAACACATTTTTCTTGCAAATGAAAGGCAATAAGGATGAGAAACAAACCCCTTTTATGATCATTTTCCTCATAGTTTATGATTTTTTCTGGTGATGGCTACTTGTTTTGATGTTCAAACATAAAACTGAATCTTGGCTTACAAAATAGCATATAGAAGGCCCATGCTACAGGCAGTAGAAAAATTCACTAAAAAAATCACTAAAATGTGAGAATTTATTGAAACAATTCATAAAATCTTTGTGTGTAAGTTCCCATAGGTGGAGTCCCACCGATGACGGGAAGTGGAAGTTATTTTATTTTATTAAATTAAATTATTTTATTAAATTAAATTAGAACGTTATTTTGTTAAATGATGATCTTATCATCAGTGGACTGTATTTGTAATTGCCCTCTCCTTTTCTGGATGGGTAGTGAGTCTTATAGTATAATTTGTCTCTCTTGAAGTGGGCCATGTAGATATGGTGCCACAAATAACTACTGTTTAGGCTCTCGGTATGACCTGTGTGAGACACCATGGGTCAGATTCTGAATGGTCATAGTCATGATAGTTAGTATGGAAATTTTACTTTTATATTTGGTCTTTCGTCTATACAAATCTGGAATTTCATTCACTGCTTCTTCCAAATATGCTCTCAGAAGGATCACTGACATAGCTTATTTTCAGATTTGAAAATTTGTGGCTTGATGTCCAAAAAGAAGACATGGCCTGCCCTAGTTGAGAGAGGCAGAACAGGGTTCTGTCCCTGGGTCATAACTACTCATTCTGTGTTTCTCTCCTGCATTTTTTAGGATCCAGGAAAATTATGATAAGCTCTAAAAGAAAGCTTATCTCGACTTCAAATATTTTCCTAGAGTAATTCAGTCAGTAGGTTTGGGGCTTTGAGGGAATCATTATGTTAGCCTTCAGGTAGAAATAGCCTGTCCCTAGGTTGAAATGTGTTACATTTAAATTGATACTGCTTTTCCCTAATGTGCAATTACCAGAGACAAAGACCTACTTTTGTAGATACTGCAAGGGAAAGGAAGCAGGTACTGCCTTTCTCTCACTTCTCGGGGTCAGTCTATTTCTGAAAGCTCTTTGTTGAAATTTCTATTGTCCTTAATTGTTAGGACTGAGTCTCCTGGTGGACACTGAGGAGGGCTTTAAGTGAAAAAACAAGTTCACAAGGCTAGGGAAAGGGACAGTTGGCCTATACCATACTCTTCATGCTACTGGAGCCTTTTCAGGCTTCATAACCACCCTGCAGGCCACGTGTATCCGTTGCTTTGTTTGGTCATCAGTCAAGTCACCCAATATGTACTTATTTTCTGCCCTCCCAGGACCAGAGTCACAGAAATTGTGTCTCTGTCTTGACAGCACTTTCCTGTAGTTGTGGATATTGTTGTTTAGCAGAAGAGCCATATAATGAACAAAAAGCAAAATGTGATTTTCCCCCCTATGGTTTAATTTTAACCATGTGGCTTGGTGGGTGAGAGTATCTTGCATATGTTATTCACCAATTAACCAGGAGAACCAAGGTCCACATTTGCCTATGTTCTGACACATTGATGTTCATGGTGATAGGCTTCTAGAGAGCATGAATGGATGGGTTTCATGATAAAACTTTTCTTCAGACTAGAAGGAGACCTGAGGCTTCCACAGCAAAAGCAGATAAATGTAAAACCTGAGACTGAGCTCAATCACACAACAGCATAGATAAAAAAGTGTGGCACAAGGATGGGAACCCAGCATTTGGGAGGCAGAGGCAGTCAGATATCTATGAGTTCAAGGCCAGCCTAGTCTACAGAGCAAGTTCCAGGACAGCCAAAGATACATAGAAAAATCCGATCTCAAAATAAAATAAAAAACAAAACAACAACAAAGTTAAACAGAATCCCTTAAGAAATTTGAAAAGTATACTGTTTTTGTTTGTATGTTTGGTTGGTTTGGTTTGGTTTTGTAGATAATCACTGTGGAACAGTTTTTAGGTTGATAACAACACTGAGCAGCAACTAAAGTGTGCCTTTATCATCTACCTTCCATCCCCATAATTCCAGCCAACCCCACTATTACCATGCTTCACACAGTGAGGTGTTGGTTACAACTGACAAACATAATGTGAGGCATCATTATTATCTAGGGCTCAACACCTACTCACTTTTAGTGTTGTTTACTCTATGGGTTTGGACAAGTATGTTCATGTGTAATCTGTAGAGCAAATACACGAGACACAGAGCTACCATTGTAACAACTAACAGAGCAGTTTCATGGCCTCAATATCCTTTGTGCTCCTCCAGTTTATTGGTATCTCCTCTTATCCAGTGGTAGATACTGGTGTCTTTTATTACCACTATAGATTTGCCATTTTCTAGTATATTATATATTTGAAAGCTTACTGTGTATGTATCTTTCATACTGGATTCTTTTATTTAATCCTAGGCTTTTAATTTTCTTTCATATCATTTAAGGATTTGATTGCTAATCTCTTTTTAAGGATGAATGTTCTATTATCTCAACATATGACTGTGCCCCTTTAATTCTCTTTGCTGCAGTAATTGTCTTTGAAGTGTACAACATGCCTTCATAAAGTGAGTGAAGGAAAGTAACTTGATAAAGACAAAGGAAACCTGACAAAGAATGGGAGTGTTGGTGTAGAGGAAATTTAATCCAGCAACATGGCTGCTCTGGCAAGGGATCACATCCAAAGATATGGTCCAGTTGGAATGCACACAGGCCACACACCTTTAATCCCTCTGACTGGAATACAGACATGCCTTTAGTACACACCTATATTCCCAAACAATGATGTCTAATTGAAGGGCAGACAAAGTGATGAATCAGAGAAAGACTTGACAGAATGGGTCAGAGATAGGATATGCCCAACTTTCATGAGAACACACAGAAAAGAGAGGCTACTTAAAGAGCAGTGAGAGGGAGACAATTCAGTTCAGCTTAGTTCTGTTCAGTTTGGAGCAGCTCAGTTCAGAGCAGTTCAGTTCAATGCAAGTGAACTGAGTTGTGCTTAGTTGTGTTTGAGTTGAATGCAGTTGTGTTCAGTTTAGTTCGGAGCAGTTCAGTTCGTGGAGTTCAGAGGCAGTCTTTACAAACAGAACACTCAATCAGAAGCCAAGACAAACCAATTGGAATCAGCCAGCTTGGAGAGGAGTTTGAGGCTGAACATCTGAGTTGAACCAGCCACCCAGAGTTCAGAAAAAGCTAGAAAGAGTAAGTTTATTTGACCTCAGAGGCTGAAACATGATAGGGCTAGGTTAGCATAGGGAGGCTGGAAGCTGAAGCCTTCAAGGTCCGGGCTTAAAGAAGATTAGATTGCCCAGAGGCTAGAAGCTTCCAAACCTAGGTCTAGGAATAATGGCATAGAAACATGCTGGGCTCAGCCCAAGCCATGTTTTTATAAAGTTTGAGAAAACACTAATCTCATCACTTCATCTGAGGAAATAAAAGTGACATTTACATGTTGGAAGCTTAAGTAATAAGTTGTATCATTTTTCTGAGTTCTTGCATTGTGCCTGTGGTAGTTACCATGCACTGTTTCTGTGATGAGCCTAGACAACACACTTGATATCTCTCTCTTCCTTGCAGTTGAGGTAGATATATTAGTGACCTTTCCTTCTATTCTCATGAGGATTTTCTGGGATGAAAAATGATCTGCTCATTCCCTACATGAGACCATCTTGAAGTTCATTTTTATTGCAGTGGTCATTTCACAATTTCTCAAGTGAAGACAAGGTTACTGTTTCTTCTGTGTACTCACTCAGGACTTTTTTCTTGAGACCTTTGCATGTCTCCCCTGATGGCCTCAACTTCCCAACAGCCGATGCAATACCTCATTCCTCTTTAGGTTCTTGGCAAGTAGCCTTCCACCTATTGTATGTTGACTGAATAGTAAACATAGAGCAAAATTAGACTGTTATAACCAATACAACTTCTGTCTGTCTGTCTGTCTTTCTCTCTGAGTGTGTGTGTGTGTGTGTGTTTGTGTGTTTGTATGTATGTGTGTGTACATGCCACAGCAGGTATGTGAGGGTCAGAAAGTCCCTTGTAGAATTTGGTTCTCTCCTTCCGCCTTGTTTGTCCTGAGAATTTATCCTAGGTTGTCAGGCTTGGTGGTAAATTCTTTACCTACGATACTTTCTCATTGGTCTGATATTCATCTTTTAATACACTGGTTCCAATAGTCAATAGCTAACTGTATCTAATGTTCCCAAACTCCTGTCTTTAGTTGTGCATGTGATTTTGAGTGATAGATTTGTCTCTATCTACATGATTGATTAATCTAATATGTAGCAAAGCCACGCACAGCACTTGCTCATCAGTTTTAAACTATATCCAAAAATTATTCTCACTCTGAATCCCTAGATCTCCATCTTCCCAAGTCTCTACTCTCTTTCAAAATATTTTTTCTTTAGATTATAATAGGACTACATAATTTTCTTCATTTTCCCACTTCAAACCCTCTCATATACCCCTCTTGCAGATGTAATAATAAATAATAAAAAGATGGAGTGTTCATGTATAAGTTATAAATCACCATGTATCTGGTTGAACAAGTCAGAAGTTTGCAAATCCTATCATTGAAACCGTCTTCTTCCTCTACAATTATTTCTTTACCACATCCAGCCAATTTAATTGTCTCATTGTTCTTGACTTGATCTACTTTTCTCCACCATTAGTGCCCTCTCTTAGTTCGAAGTCTTATTGTGTCTTCAGGGACCTCTGGGTCTACTCTTATTCTGTTCTCATTGGTTTCCATACTGCAACCCAAATTAAAATGCCAACTCAGTCATGTTACATATATGCCTACAACCTTCTATACTCAACCCTTAAAGATAGGAACATAGGTTTCTTTAGCACCATCACTACTGACATGTTATATGGGATGTTTCTTCTGAATGCCTTGTGCATTGCAGGATGTTCAGCAGTATATGGGGTGTGAGGCATGCCTCCAGACAGAAAAACTGGTAAGATGAAGCAGGTTCAAAACTTCGGGAAATCTTAGAATTGAGAATGGTATGCATGGAACCATACGCTGCCAAGCTCTACCTGTCCTCAGACAGGTAACCACAACACCCCATTGCAAGGGCCAAGACAATCAGTCATGTAAGGACAACACCTGAAGTCTTTCCCCATGCAAATAGAGAATCCTTAACATCTCAGACTGAGCCAATGGGAAGCATCTATCCCTGAAACTCACCCTACTCCTAAAATGTTTATAAGGTTCCTATCCATGTAGAATAAAGTTCACAAGCTATTTCCCCAAGAATCATCTGAGGGTGGCTGTTTTATTTAGCTGTAAGACTCTGGGGAAGAGATTTCTCTCCTGAAGCATTTATTGCTGGACCTTGGATCCACCCAGCAGGCCAGACTTGCACCTCTGCTTGCAAGTATTTGCTGTCATTTGTTGTCAGTTTTTGTCACTCCCTGCCACTTGCTCCATAGCTCATCACCACTGCACTGCAAAGGTAGCAAGAGAGACCCTAGCTACATGCCCTGCATGGGCTTTCCTTCAGAGAGCTGTAACACTTTGGTCTTTCCAGCCAAAAAGCCAGACCAAGGCCTTTTGGAACTTTTCATTCTGGCCAGGCCAGAGATCATTGGATTGCATCTGTCTCCTTTGAGTGGCTTGCAGGTGGCCTTCGGGCACTCCAGTGTTGTTGCAGACACTCAGCCCAACACTGGTGATAGTTTCCTTTCTCACATTTTGACAAATGACTAGCTATCTAAAAATCACTAGATACCCACTGCAATGGGGACAAGAGTCACCCTGGGTTGAGAATGGTGTTCTCAGACAATCTGGCGACTGTATCACCAGCTGTCAGTTCTCAATTAAACTTTATTATCCCCATAGAAAATTGTGACTTCTTAGTCTGATATGACAGTAGCTTTATAGTTATAGGACTCAAGTTCAAATTTCAGCGATGCTTGGTTGCCTTTGCTTTCTCAGTCAAATCAGGTGTTTATGTCTTGAAAGCCCTAACTCAAGGAACTGCTTGAAGTAAAGATTACTCAGTTAAGACTGGTTCTGAGAGAATAACAAATACTTTAGTATACCTCAAGCTTTCTTGGAGACATGCTTATGTTAAACAGACTATTTTATCTTTTATTAGCAAAATCTGTGAGCTGTAGCTTGCCTAAATTAACTCGTAATTTTTCTCACCTTCTTCCATTCCTGACATTAGCAGACCTGGCTCAGGGCTTGTTTATTCTTTCTCTAGAATGATGATGTGTTCAGTTTGTCTATCAGCTAGTATTCTGTTTTGTAGATTATAAAATCTTGATTCTAATGAGCTAAATGATAAGGAAATGCATTTTAGCTACTATGAGGGTTCAACATACCTTCAGACATGATGCATGTAGGATGTAGCTGAATATCTTACATTCTCTCAAAGGTATATGGTTCCTTGGTCGGGTATTACTAAGTGATTCTCCCATTTCTTCTTTTCTAGCAAAATTTCTATGTGTCTCCATGAACCAAAATTTTAATTCATATTCATAAAACCAAATCTTATATGCTCTCCAAAGGGACATTTTGACAAAAGCCTGCAAAGTTTGTGGGACTAGAGCCAAAGTCCTCTAGAGACTATGGAAGGGAAAGAAGAACAAGAAGTTTTGTGTGGAACTAAGATCCTTTGTAAAAGGAGTCCTGGTCTGAGTATGTAACACACAGCACCACAACTTCTTGAGGGGATTTTACCACTTGCTATTTCTGGTTTTTCAAAGCATATTTTGCTTTGCTGCTATTTATCCAATATCCAATGGACATGTATTGAATATCTGTGCTACACTTTTTTTAAAAAGACTTATTTTATTTATACGAGTACACTGTAGCTGTCTTCAGACACATCAGAAGAGGGCACTGAATCCCATGACAGATGGTTGTGAGCTACCATGTGGTTGCTGGAAATTGAACTTAGGACCTCTGGAAGAGCAGTCAGTGCTCTTAACCTCTGAGCCATCTCTCCAGCCCCTACACTTTTCTTAAGACACAAACATGGATATTCTATAATAGCCTGAGAACTTCAATGGCTTCCTGATCCTATCTAATTAAGTTTCCTTTTCCATGTGTCAGTGAGGGTCTTAGTTCTGGGTCATTTCTCTGTACTTATGATGTGCTCAGCTCAGATGTAGCTGGAATTCTCTGAAGATACCTTCTGTCTTTCTGACAACACTTCTGCTTACCATTTTCTTTTGCCTTGACCACCTCCATCCATCACAGAAAGCTCATAACTACCTGTGAGAATCAGAGCAGACCTTTTCAAGAGTACAATCTCACTTAGTGTCTTAGTCAGGGTTTCTATTCCTGCAGAAAACATCATGACCAAGAAGCAAGTTGTGGAGGAAAGGGTTTATTCAGCTTACACTTCCACACTGCTGTTCATCACCAAAGGAAGTCAGGACTGGAACTCAAGCAGGGCAGGAAGCAGGAGTTGATGCAGAGGCCATGGAGGGATATTCCTTACTGGCTTGCTTCTTCTGGCTTGCTTAGCCTGCTTTCTTATAGAACCCAAGACCACCAGCCCAGATATGGTACCACCCACAAGGGGCCCACCCCCCTTGATCACTAATTGAGAAACTGCCTTACACCTGGACCTCATGGAGGCATTTCTCAACTGTCCTTTCTCTGTGACAACTCCAGCTTGTGTCAAGTTGACACACAAAACCAGCCAGTACAACTAGTATAAAGCAAGCAACCAGTATGATTCTCACAAGAACAATAGTGTTACTAGTTTCCATTCACCTGCTTTATTACTGAATATTGGATACATACTTTATTCTTTGGAAAGAACACAGGAAGTAGAAACAGTCACTTCCATTTTCTAACTAAAATATACTGAAAAACTTGCCTCAGATTCACATTCTTGGCCAGCAGGAGTCTTGTTGCGGGAAATATTAGAAAAGAGAGCCTGCACGTTCCTGTGCTCAGGCCAGCAACCGGTGGGCCGCAACAGATCTCCTGCCGGGTGATCTCACTCTCTCAGCCCACCAACTCTCTGGAGCCAAATCCCTTGGTGAATCTCTGCTGCCAGGCCCACACAATAATTGCCTGCCCCACGGACAGCCAGCTCATCACCCAATTACCCGGTAGAATTAAAACTCTTAAGCATATAGTTAACCAATCAGATTTATGTATCAATAAAAACACAATTTACAAGATGCCAATACTATAATTTCATAGCCAATTGATAAGGATAAAAGCTGCCCACCTAGATTAGACGACTTATTCCGAACTTCTAATCTTTATGATAATATAACCATCGATGGTGCTATGCCAGTTCACGTCGGCTGCCATCTTCCTCCTCCTCTCCTCTAAAAAGCTCTCTCCTGTGCAACTCTTAGCTCTGCTCCCTGTTTCCTGTCCAATCACAAGGCTCCTGTTGCCCTAATGCAATTGGACAGGGAAAATCCTGCAACAGAGTCTGAAATTCATTTTCAGATTAAAGTATCCCACTATAAAGCCTGAACGCAGAAGCCCAGGAAACGGACCAAACCCCACTTTTCTCGTGGCTTGGGTTTGAAAGCGATGCAGCCTCACCTCTTATCTTTTTCCCTGAATTCTCCTATCTATCTGTGTCTAGGCAAACTGGAGGACTTTTCACCTTTAGCACACCGTTGTTGGAAGTCGTGTTCAATGGGTTTTAACAGCTTTATTGAGGTAATTTGTAAACCATGTGATTCACCCATCTAAAAGCTATAATTCTATGTTTTATTATAGTTAGAATTGTGTTATCATTGCTGTAGCAAATTTACAATATTTTTTCATTCTAAATGGAATCCCATAACCATTAGCTATGACTATCTTAACCCCACCCACTTGTTCAATCACTATGTTATAAACCTACTGTTGAACTACTATCTCCTTACATCTGACTATTTTAGACATTTCAAATAAGTTGAATTATACAATATGATTTTTTCTTACTGACTTCTTTCATTTGGTATGATGTTTTTAAATTGTAGCACCTTTCAGAATCTCATTCTTTTAAATGTGAAATATTTTATTGTAAGAATATGAACTTTTGACCAGCATGCACTCTTGATTCCAGAACTAAAAAATCAGAGGCAGGCAGATTTCTTTGTGATCATGGCTAGCCTGGACCATATTGTGAGTTCTAGGACAGCCAATTCTATATGATGAGACACTGTCTTAGAAAGAGAGAGAGAGAGAGAGAGAGAGAGAGAGAGAGAGAGAGAGAGAGAAAGAGAGAGAGAGAGAGAGAATATACCTTGTTTATCTATTGATCAGTTGTCAGTTGAGCTTTTCCATAGTTTGGTCAATAGAATACAGTGCTATGAATATTTGTATATAAGTACTATGTATGTATATATTATAATTTTATATATACATGTCAGTATATTTTAATCACCAGGACAGATGATAATACTATCTTTAATTGTTTTCTAAAACAATTTCTTATGAATCTGCAATATCTCACATCTATATCAGAAGGGCATGAAGTTTCTAATTTCACCACATGCTCACTAACACTTGTTATTATTTTAATCCATCTTGTCCCTAGTGAGTGTTATGGGATTTCATTGTATTCTGATTTGCATTTACCTATTGACCAATCATTTTTTAACACCATTTTAAACCCAGGGCATTTGTATATCTTTATGGAGAAATGTGTAGGATATAACCTTTAGTGTATTTTTAGTTGAATATTTTTATTGTTGAGTTATGAGTTCCTTATTTATTCTAGACCTTATTTCCATATCAGATACGCTTGGGGAATGTTTCTCCCACTCTGAGATTTGCCCTGTACAATCTTGATAGAGTTCTTGGAAGTACAAAGAGTTCAGTGTTGATAAAATCCTGTTAATCTACTTTTGCCCCTGGTGTTTGTGCTTTAGGTATAATGTAATCAATTTTGCCTAATCCAAGGTCACAGGGAATTATTTCTGTATTTCCTTTTAGAGGCTGTAGTCTTAGCTCTAACATTCACATCTCTGACCTATTTGAGTCAACTTTTTCTACACATGAATGCTCCAACTATATTCTATGCATGGATATCCAGTTGCAACTGTTCATTGAAAAGTGTCATTTCCTGTTAAGTGTTTTCGAAGATCACTGTTGAAAATCAGTTGTACATACACATATGAACTTATTTCTGGGATTGTAATTTTATCCTCCTTATTTAACTGTCTATTATACAGTGTTTATTAAGTGTTTTCTTTGATATGTCATACTTGAGTCTCAATGACCCAAAAAGTCATATGCATACTGAAATATAACTATGTCAATGACTATTGTCTTATAGTAAGTTTAAGCATTTCTTTTCGTTATTTAATTATTCACTTATTTATTTTTGTGTATGTGCTTGTGTATATGTAACATGGGTCACACGTGAAGGTCATAGAATGACTTAGGGAAGTTCAGTCTCTCCTGTCACCTTGTGGGTTCTGGGGACTTGCCATCAGGCATGGTGGCATATAATGTATGACTACCTTAATAATACTGTTTTTCAAACTATGAGTACAACCTATTTTTATTTACTTATATATCTTAACAATTATTTCAATGGTTTTCAGAATACAAGTTTTCACTTTCTTCAAGCCAGTTTGTTTTTGACACAGTAATAAAAAGAAAATTACTCAATATAAGCTTAGTGAAATACAATTGCTTCTTGTGGTTGATCTTGTAGTTTGAAACGTTTCTGACTTGTTATAAGAATGTTCCTGGCACCCTGATGCATTTCGTGTATACACAGTACTCTGCAACATCACGTAGTGGGAAGAGAAGTGCCTACTGTGTACTTCTCTTGCCTGCCTCAGCTTGGACCTTCTGCTCAGTGTTGAATGAGACTCTCTGAATGAGGATTCAGAGAGAAGTACTCTTCACTGTGATGGCTAGTAGTGACTAACTGCATTTTCTCGGTGTTCTTATCAGTTGAAGAAACTTTCTCCCATTCATGTAATGTGTAATATTTACATCATGTACAAATATTGGACTTTTTGAGTGCATTTTCTACATCTATTAACGCGTTCATGTACTTTTGTTTAATATTTTGTCGATATGATGGAGGATCAGCTCAACTCATTTCCAGATGTTAAATTGACCCTCTCTACTCTTTGTATACATTTCTTTTGGTGATCACCCATAATGTTTTTAGATGTTGCCATATGTGTAACTGTTTTGTTGGAGGTTTTCATATATATGTTTGCAATATACAATTGCTCTGCAGTTTCCTCATGATGACTACTTTTGATCTTGATACTGAAGAAATAACTTCTTAGAGTAAGCTAGGAAGTGTTCACTGTTACTATATTTTTAAGAAGCATCTTCAACCATTGTTCATGGTATTTTACTATAATCTATTTTTGTTTCTACAATTTTTGCTCTGTATGTTTTTTCTCTTGTATGAGGTGCAACCAATACTTTTAAAACAAAAGAGAGGTCTCATGATCTTCTTGCCTCAGCCTTGCAAGTACTGTGCTTAAGAGGTACACCCTGCCCAGGTCTATCAGGTAAGTCTTGCTTAAGTAGGTGTGTATGTCATACATTTGTAAATACCATAAAATATGTATTTCTTATTATGGTGTGGTTAAAAAAATCGGAAACTGGAGTTTGCCAAGTACCAGGCCCATTTTGTATGAATGGTCATAGCCTGTGTTAAAATTTCATTAATTTCTCCCTCATAATTGGTTGATAACTACTATTTTTCAAGTATACCTTTAGGTGATGCTTTCTGGAGGAGCCCTTTGTTTTCTTCTTTCTTTCTTTCTTTCTTTCTTTCTTTCTTTCTTTCTTCCTTCCTTCCTTCCTTCCTTCCTTCCTTTCTTTCTTTCTTTCTTTCTTTCTTTCTTTCTTTTTTTCCTTCTTTTTGTGTTTTAAAAAATGAATTAATCTATTTATTCACTTTACATCCCAATGACTGACCCCTTCTCCTCCCAGTGCCCCATCATTCCTCCCTCCTTGCCCCCTCACACATTACAGGTCCCCTTTACCCCCTCCCTAGCACATCAAGTCACTGAAGTACTAGGCACATCTCTTCCACTGAAACCAGACAAGGTGGCTACTATGAGGTGGATGTGATCCACAGGCAGGTAAGCAACAGTTTCAGGGACATGTCTGCTCTAGTTGTTGGGGACCCACATGAAGACCAAGCTGCACATAGGCTACATATTGGTGGGGGAGGGAGCTAGGTTCAGTCCATGCCCACTCTTTTGGTTGGTTCTGTCTCTGGGAGCTCCCAAGGGTCCAGGTTAGTTGACTCTGTTCTTCCTGTGGAGTCCCTGAATTTGTTGCCTGTGGATTTCGTCATCCTAACTTTGTCTGGCCTCAGTGAGAGAGGATACACCTAGTCTTGCAGTGACTACTGTATGTGGAGGGTGTGTTAATACCAAGTGTTGGGGTCTCCCTTCTCAAAGGAGAAGGGGAGGGGGAATAAAAGGAGGAGCTGTGAGGGAGTAGTGGAGACTGGGAGGAGAGGTGGGCTAATATTGGGGTATAAATTCAATAAATAAATTAATTGATTAAAAAAAAGAAAGATGAAAGCAAGCACCAGAATTCATCATAAGTCTGCTTTCGAAGATACTCAGACACTTCATAGTGTTAATGTGGGGAAAAAAAAAGCATTAGAAAGCTACAAAGGCTGTCTTTCATGTGAAGCAAAGCAAATTGTCTTAGACACAGTGCTTTTCACAAGATCTTTGCTGAGTAATGGAGACAAGGGGAAAGACAGGGGGAGAGCTCCCGTGTTCTGCTGTGTGTCCACAGGACTCCCTCCCTATCTTGCAATGCTTACTGAAAGTGAAAACATTGCTCCATCTAGTGGTTTTTCTTAACACATGTTTCTCACAGCTTCTTCTTGTCGGTTATCTTTGACAATACCAGACAGATGGGAAGCTTCAGTTTACTAAAGGTTCATGATAAATTTTTGTCCTTCAGAGTTTTGAAGACAGAATTATTTATAGAGCATAAACATGAACAAAGACTTTCCAGACAAAATGGCGGCCAGAAGTGTCCTGAAAAAAAATTCTTTTACTGCTTCACATATCTGGAAAATCTCTGGTAGGTTTCTCAAGAGAGTGCTGTTTGTGAATTCAAGAGAGGAAATCTCTAATAGATAAAAAAGGAGAAGAACATGAAGGCAGAGTTGTGAGCCACAGGTCAAGTCAGAGTAATTGAAGTCAATGGAAACAAATTTCATCAGCTCAGGGTCAGTTTTGATTAATTGGCATTTATATATTTTATGGTTTTCAATTTGCTGCATTTTGAAAGTCCGGTAATTTTTTAAATTAGACATCAGAAATTGTAAAATTTATCTTTAAGAGACTGTGTCCTCTACCTCCAAATTAGCACGTTGAAATCTAATCCCAGATGGAAGACCTGTGGGAGTTGGAACCCTCCTGTAAGGTATCATCAGTGTTCTTACATAAAGTATCAAACACACCTTGTCCCCCCTTTCAGGCATATTAACAAAGTACTATTTCTGGGTGGTGCCAGGAAGTAGTCTCTCATCACTGAACCTGACAGGGACTTTGCATTTGACCTCCCAGTCTCTAGAACTGTGTCATATATGCCTCTATGATTATAAGCCTGAACAGATAAGAAAAATATTGATGTTCTTGTCTATAAATATTCTGAAATGTCATTTACCCAGTTCTACTATGTGGAAGTTCACTTGGTCCTTTGGTTCTCTTTTTTAATTTCCATCATTAGGTATGTGGTACCTATAGAAAGCTTAAGATGCTGGCTTCCTTTTTCCTACTACCTTTAAACCAGGAATGGCATTTTCAATTTCACGAGAATAAAAGATATACAGCAGAGAGTTTCTGTAGTTGAAAGGGCTCAGAATATTTACTACTTAACCCATTATAGATGTTTTCTTAGATTAATGCTTCTCTAGTATTAAATATAAGCATTCTAATGGATGCAGTTTGTAGTATGGGGATTGTTTTTCACTCTACTTTTGACTTTGGTGACTTCCATTCATACGTGTTATATATGACATCTGATTCACAATCCACACCAAATCACAGGGCTGTGTTTGATAATGAGATATAAAAGCGAAAATCCCACCCCCAACACACACACACACACATACACACACACACACACACACACACACACACATGCACAGAAATAGGATGGTCACTTTTAACTGTCAACTTGATACAATCTAGAATCGTCTGGGAAGAGCATATCTGTGAAGGATTGCCTAGATCAAGTTGGCCTGTGGGCATGTCTTTTGGGGAAGATCATCTTGATTATGTTCATTGATGTGAGAAGGTCCATCCCAGTTTGGGTGGCGTCATTCCCTAAGTTTGGTCCACAAACTATGAAAAAACTAAAGAAAGTTCCCACCTGTTGACTCTCTTGCTGTTATAAATTGTAGCCTGGAAATGTGAGCTAAAAATAAATCCTTTCTTTCCTAAATTGCTTTCTTTCCTGGGGTTTCATCAAAGCAACAGAAATGAAACTAGGACACATGTCAAGTCAGAGGCTCATCATGGGATCTGTTATCAGTTTTACTGGAAAAAAGAATATGGAATTGCAAATCAAATATAAAATACACACTTAGATTAGACAAGGTAAAAAGAACCGTTTTATGCAACATGACCTCTGAGCCTTTCACAGGAGATAGCAATCTTGTAAAAATGTCAATACGCTTTCAAGAATTTTTGTTTTAATTCGTGATATTTCAATGAGAACTAAATAACTTTTAATGTAAGATTACTTTAGAATATCAATAAAAATTTGAATTATTACTGGGAAATTTCACAAATTCTGGTTATACTCAAATTCCCATGATTTCATTGAAAAGATACAGAAGTCAGAGAAGAACAAGCCAGCCAACACCTGTGGTCTTACAAGTATCCAGTTTTACATTTATTCCATCCTATTAAAAGCAACTCTTCATGTAGTTTTCTTTAACTCCAATGCGACAGGAAATGTGACCTTTCCAGAGACTGTGTAGATGGTGGTTTGAACTGTGAAGAAACCAGGAAGCAGAAATCAGAGCTTGAGTAAGCACTGCTCTGAGCCCTGATCTGCCAGACCTTGACCTCCTGCTGTTAACAGCAACTACAGAAAGCAGTAGAGTCAGCATCAGTGGGCATGCACCATCAGCAACAGCTTCTGTCATTCACAAGTGCAGGCTTTCAAGGGATGAGAACCCTTCCCAGTGAAAAGAAGTCTGAGACCCTTAGATTAGAGTCACTCATAGTTCTCGTCTTCATTACAATCCAGGTTAGACCTCACTCTTCCTGATTGATTGGAGGTAGTGTAGTCAAAGCACGCCTTGATTAATGTTAATGATATTATGCAAAACTAGATCCTATGTGTACATCAACATTTGATGATTCTCAAAGGTCATGATTGGCTGTGATGACTATAAATCAATCACATTAAGTGATGATTGTTTTGCTGTTAATGGGACTTAAGCATGGAGCCAATGCATTTAGAGCTTAGCTCCTTACTGGTGGACATCTGGTTGGCTCCCAGTTATTTGCTAATTCATACATAATGCCTCCTTCATTTCAGCTTTTCTTATAGAATTTCATCACAAGCAAATAATCACCACACCTGAATTGAACAGACAAATAGTTATTTATCATGTCTCCTAAGACCCAGACTTCTTTCCTTTCAAGACTTATTTATTTATTTTATTATACGAGTACACTGTCGCTGTCTTCAGACACACCAGAAGAGGGCATCAGATGCTATTACACATCATTGTGAGCCACCATGTGGTTGCTGGGAATTGAACCTGGGAACTCTGGAAGAACAGTCATTGCTCTTAAGGACTGAGCCATCTCTTCACCCCCACATTTCTAATTGGAACCTTGTCATTTCTACTCAGATGTTAGTAGTCAGAAGAGACTTCATGGTCAAGGTCGAGGCCAAGACTGAAGTGACAAACAGCTGTACTCATGATGAGGCTGTGATAAGAGGATAGAGAGAAGGCTTCTGAACTACTGAGTTATAAAACCAATGGCAGTTTTGTATGCAACTCCACCCATGTATCCCTGAAAGACAGCCCTGAAAGAACCTAACTAATGTCACTGAGATGAAGGAAAAGTGTATGTGCAGACTTCCTATATGCTGCCAACTTCTCCTTCCTAGTTACTGAAGAGTTTTAGTTATGGTCATAGTATGTGACGTGTTTTCCCCTAGCATGTTTTGGTAATCACAATTTAGGTTTTATTTATACTATTGTGAGCATCGTTATAATCTTTCATGCACTTAAAAGCCATCTACATTTCTTTTATATGACCACTTTGTGTTTCTACCTCCCCTCTTTTTGTTTTTTGGGCTGTTTGTGACAGGGTTTCTCTGTGTAGCCCTGGCTGTCCTGAAACTCACTTTGTAGACCAGGCTGGCCTCAAACTGTGACCCCAATGCTTTTGCTTCTCCAATGCTGGGATTAAACTTGTGTGCCACCATACCTAGCTTCTACCCATATTTTAAATAAGGATATTACCTATTACTTTTATATCTTAGAAGCTTCTTGGACAATAAAGGAATTACTACTTGGCTCATGATATGTATTGAGTATATGTTTTCCACATTAATTTTCTGCAAATTTCATAAATGTATACAATACTGTCATATCTATCCTTATTTCCCCCTCTAAGTTCCCCTACATCCTACCCAGTACCTCTCCTCTCAACATCATGTCTTCTGCTTCTTCCCCATTCTTTTCCTCTTCTTCTCCTTCTGCTACCTTAACAAGTCTGATTAGTGCTGCCATATGGATGTGGAGCTGTGCACTGAAGCTTGGGAAACTAACCTGTGGCCAGACTTTCAGAAAATAATGTTTCCCTACCCAAGCAACTACCAATAGCTCCCAGGAAGGGCTAGGACCTAGAGTCCATCTCTATTATTTCTAGGAATTTTTCCTGGTTTGAGTCCATGTAGGTAAACACAGCCAATGTGAGGTAATGATTTGCAATACCTGTGTCGTGTCCAGAAAACAGTGTTTCACATCGTTTCTCCTCCCTAAATTCTCTTAAATTCTGACTTGACCATCCTATATCATGTTCCCTGAGTCTTTGGGGACAAAGAGCTTATAACAATGCCATATTTAGGCATGAGCTTTCAGTCTTTTGTTGTTGGCACCATGACCAGTTTTGTGTCTCTGGACTGGGAATTGAACTCGGGACCTCTGGAAGAGCAGCCAGTGCTCTTAAAGGCTGATCCATTTCTCTAATCCCACATTTTTTATTGGAACCTTGTAGAGTCTACTCTGATGTTAGTGGCTTTTCTCTGATCAAGACTGAAAGCAGCACAAATCTGTGTCTATAAATTAAAGGATACATTCCAGAGATTTCCTTTTTGTGTTTTTAAAAATTAACATGTTTTTAATTTTTATTTTTTATATGTGTAGGTATTTGGACTGCATGTCTTTCTATATACTACTTGTGTGACTAAAGCTGTGGGAACCAGAGGATGCTGTCAGGTATCCTAGGAACATAGTTAAATATGGTTGTGAGTCACCAACTGGATGCTGGCAACCAGACCTAGGTCCCCTGGAAGAGCAGCCTGTGTTTTAAACCATGGAGGTCGCTTTTTAGTCCCTTATTACATTTTGATACAGCGATGGCTTAGATTTAACTGAATGCATCACTGTCTTAGCTTGGGTTTTATTGCTGTGAAAAGACACCATGACTAAACCAACTCTTATTAAGGAAAACACTTAATTAGGGATGGCTTACAATTTCAGAGGTATAGTATATTATCATCATGGTAGAAATATTACAGCATCCAAGTCGACACAGTTCTGGAGAAGAAGCTGAGAGTTCTACATCTTGATCCACAGGCAGCAGAAGGAGACTGTGTTCTACATTTGTTGGAGCTTGGGCATAGGAGACCTCAAAGCCTGCCCCCACAGTGCTCGCTTTCTCCCACAAGGCCACACCTCCTAACAGTGTCACTCCCCATGGGCCAAGCATTGAAACACATGAGACAGTGGTGCCATTCCTATTAAAACCGCCATAATCACTTATGTTCTTTATTACATCAAATTTGGGGGCTTACTTAGGAATGTTTTGTCCATAGAAAAAGGGCCAAAAGTCATCAGTTTTCTTATCTTACTTACACAGTTACACTTTTACACTTAAAACTTTCACACATGTATAATTTTTCCCTTTTATAAATGATAGATCTAATTTTAACTTTTTAAAGTGTCTATACTTTCCATAATTTTAAAACGTTGCATTTTTTCTTAATATTATGAAGTCATGTGTAATTGGATCTACTTATGGATTTTCCCCCTTCTGTTCTACTGTCATGCTTGTCTATTTCAGTGGTAGAAGACAATTTTAATAATAGTTTCAAATGGTATTTAAGCGTAATGAGACCTAACCCACCCAGGTTCCATACGCTCATTTATTGTGGTTCAGGGTTTACCAGGTGCCGTATGTATTGTTGTCTTATTATTATGTTGTATAAATTTGCCACAAACTTAGTAACTTAAAACAAGACTCACCTATATTTTAGGAGTCATAAATCTGGGATTAGTACTGTCTTAGTTAGAGCTTCCATTGCTGTGAAGAGACACCATAACCCAAGCAACTCTTATAAAGGACAACACCAGGTGGGAATCATGGCAGCATTCAGGCAGACAAACTGGAGGAGCTCAAAGTTCTATATCTTATTCCAAAGGCAAACAGGAAAAGACTAGCTTCCAGGCAGCTAGCAGAAGGTCTCAAAGGTCATGGTGACACATTTCCTCCAACAAGGCCACACCTACTCCAACAAGGCCACACCTCCTAGTAGTGTCACTCCCTAGGTCAACTAATTCAAACCACTACAAGCACCATTCATTCACATACATTTTCACCAGACCACAGGGCAATTAGTCCCTGGCTTCATTGTTACCTGGAGTCTTGATATCTAAGAGTGTGCTTCTATGTCAAGTAGGCTCTTTTTTGTTTTTGTTTGAAAGAATTTATATTTGTGATCATTAGATTGAGGGCCCTGAATTCTAGCAAGCTGTTTTCCAAGCCTATATCTGGAACCCATGGAAAGTCTCCTTCCTTGCTACACAGCAAGTCAACTAAAGGAGCATTGGCTCTAGACCAGTCTTCTACACACAGCCACCCCCACTCCAGTGTGATCATGAAGGGACTTTTGCCTCATCCTTTGGTTTATGAATAAATCACTGTGCTGGTCTTTTATCTCTCTTGAGAAATGCATTCATATTTCTAAACTATGATACAATTTACTTAAGAGTCTCAGTTCTCCTGATCATAAAGGAAGATACAATGAGTTGTTTTTCAGTGGGGTTTGCAAGGGGAGTGCAGAGATCTTCTCACCTCTTGGGAAAGACTCTTTGGATCAAGTGCAGATGATTGCACTGGTGTGTAGAAACACATTGTTGGCTGTCATTTCTTTTCTTCTCACAACCCAGCACATGAAGGAGACACCAAAGACCTGGCAGCTCCCTGAGAGCAATCTACTGTGTAGTTTCTTAGAATATGACGCTTCCCATTTTGCTCTCAGTGAAGCCAGCATATTTGGAATCTTGGCCTTCTAGCTGCCTTAAACACTTTAGCCATCTTTCCATTCTTAAGCTGCCGGCAGGTCTTTCAAGTCTACAGGGAGCTGCTCTTGAACCGTCCCTAAGTTGAAACAAGGCTTATCATTTACCATTGCTTACTTTGCTACATAGCAAATTGCTTTGGTCTTGCTCTCCTGTGACTAATGTCTTGCTTTGTTCCAAGACTCACTACTGGGGTGTAAGCTATGGACTGAGCACAGGCTACATGTGGACCCCAGCTACAAGTGGATACACAGTCCCATTCCTTTTAGAGTGTACTTGGCCAATTTCAACCTCCTGGTCATCGGAATAAATGGGAACGACCACCTTCATATGCTCGATGCTCTGCTGCATACATCGCATATATCAACTTATCACAATGGTAGTTTTATGGAGAAGTTTCTGCTATTATGTTCCCTTTCGCTCCCATCAGTCTCTTCCCTGCTTCCACTGTGAGGTGAGTACCACGGCCCTGCCCTGCATTTCCATCATGATGCTTCTGGCTTAGCATGTTCCTAAAACCAATGGAGCCAGATGAGTATGGAATACAACGTGAGAAACTGTGAGTTGTGTATGTATCTTGTATATCACAGTGATGAAAACCACACCTCCTTCACTCAGAGCCACAATGGGAAAGCACCAGGCACAATGATGGCACAGTAAAACAATCCAACAAACATCTGCAATTTTCCATGAATTATAGTTCAAAGGTTGCCAGAGAAGAAGTCAAGATCACCATGAAACACTTACTCTTTACACTATTTGTTGGCCATGAACACCACAATTGGGGATTTTATTCCAAATTTAATGCATCAGCAACTGTGGAGGCTAAGGAACAAACACTCTGACTTTTTTACTATCGCCATAGGCAGGGGCTACTCATAGAGTCAAGAATTATGAACTAGGTCATGGTGCTTAAAGCAATAACATCTCATGTTTCTACTATTGTCTCTAGTTGCCAACTCTACTGTGTGTGTGTATCTGAAGTGATTAAAATACGTATGATATTTTCAGCATCTTTTCATTACACCCCCCAGGCAAGCACAAAACAATGAACTGGAGGCTTTTCCTTTACTGTCATAGGATAGCTCATGACAGACAAGAGGAAATATTAAAGTGATAAGAATCAATAACCCTCTTTTCAGATGGAGATGAGCCTTATGAGAGGAAGTCAGAAAGCAGTCTCTCTTGTTCTCTGGGGTTCCCATATTAAGAGCAATGCACACATGTAGCGGCTATGTAATAAACGTCTGTGTTATTAGGAAAAGTGGTTCTGAACAATGAGAAAGGGGAGTTTCCACATAATGCCAGCCCAGCCATTGAACTTGACCAGCTACAAGCCAGGAAGGTCCACACCATACTATTCACCACGGTTAGCATTTTTGTTGGCTTCCAAAGGCAGGAAGTTTACAATCAAAAATTCTCTGACTTTCACATTTTCTGAACCCACCCACTTTTAGTATAAATTAACACAAATTCATGATTCAAATATATAATCACCTGCACTTATCGGCATATTATATTTGAAATAGGAACATTGCTGTTCTTGTGTGATTCAGTGCATGGAGATATAGCATCAGGCAACAGGTCCATAAATGCTAGTCAGTCAGTGGAGGATGATGGCGTCTTAATAAATTACAAGGAGCACTGGTAATTAACAACACAGCTATACTTTAATTAGATCTGAAATGATACGGAATGTAATTTTCTATGAATACAGAAGCAGTCCAGATGTGTGCAGGAGCAGCAGATAGCTTTGATAAAACAACTGTCTCATTGTGCTCATCTTCTCATTAACTTAATTAATGGAGCACACAATAAAGTGGGGCCCCACCACTTTAGGACCCCACCATTGTCCAAGCCATTATGGAGATAAGTATGATGATGATGATAACAAAGCTAGAAACAGTATCCACTGAAGATTGGGCCATTTGAGTCAGAGCTTCTAGATTTTATGTTTTTGTTTGGTTGGTTGGTTTTGTGTTTGTCTGTTTTCAGGGCAGGGAATACTTCCATACGCAGCTAATAAGAAAAAAAACCCCACAGTATTCAAAACAGTCTTTCCTCACATGGACACAGGTATTTTGAACCACAGTGCCCCTTGTATCAACTGGCTAACTAACTGACTGTACTAGGCAAGACCCCTTCAAGGTGATATCCTCCTTAAGGTAAGTGAAATGATCCAACTTTGAAGAACTTGAATCTTGTTCTATATTACTTGTCTCCACTTCAATGACCAGTAGAGGGCGCCAGAGACCTTTGAAAGGCATTTCTTATGCCTCTAACTTGGGCATTCAAATTAACTCAGCCTGAATTAAATTATATAGATGAGTGGGGGAAGTGTCTTAGGATTCTGTGACTCTCTCTTCCACTTTCTTATGAAGGGAGAAAAATGCTCCCTTTTCATTATGTTGTAAGGATATGCTGTTATGGTGTTACTTGTGAATCAAAAGAGACTTCCTAAATTTAAATGCAATTATAACTGAAATTTCAGACTTATCGCCTTCCTCCTGGGTATGCAGACCCTCTGGGAACTCCTGCTGGGAACATTACTTTGAAAACACTAATACATGTAGCAAATCATGAGTGTGGCACTAGAGAGTAGGAGGTGGCTGCCAATCAGCTGAAAGGGACCTGAAAGATAGTAAAAGACACAGGAGCTGCTGGGGACACAGAATCCTCTGAGGGGCACACTGGAGACTGAGCAGAAGTCTATGCTCCCTTGAGCTCTGAGTAAACAATTACTCATCGGAATTCACACCCCAAATTCATGGAGAGATTTTATCTGGGGAATGGGGTGTTAGAGAGAGGGACTTTTGGAAAAGGGCTGATATGCAGGTCTATGTGAGTTACACTCTAGAAATAGCCTCTGTTTCTTTATTCCTGTTTTCTTCCTAGCTGTGATGTCACAATGAATTAAATTACTGTTCTGTATAGCAATCATTCTTGGGGCCCCTTTGACTATCTCGTGATCCCATTGAGTATTTCTTATATTTTTGGTTGTGAACCTAGTCTTTAACTGCTGAGCCATCTCTCCAACCCCCATTGAGTATTTCTGACAATTGTTTGATTGTTCAAGGGCTGTAAAATGCCAGCTACTTCACTATTTGCTAGATTGAATGTTGTAGTGACTTGAATACGTTTGTTCCATGGGAAATGTCACTATTAAGAGGTGTGACCTTATTGGAACAGGTGTGGCTTTGTTGGAGGAAGTGTGTCACCGTGTAAGGTGGGTTTTAAGGTCCTATGTTCAGGCTCTGCCCAGTGCAGAAGATACCCTCCTCCTCGCTGCCCATGAAATAGTCTCTCCCAGCTGCAGTTGTATGAAGATGCAGAATTCTCAGCTTCTCCAGCGCCATGTCTACCGGGACACTGCTATGCTTACTGCCATGGGGATAATGGACTAAAACCACTGAAACTATAAGCCAACACCAATTAAATATTGATCTTTATAAAAGTTGTCTGTATCATGGTGTCTACTCACAGCAACGGAAACCCTAGGACAATTTTTTTTCTCACATCAAATGGAAGGAAGGGAGCATCAGAATCACCATATTCTATTTGCTCCACTCAACAGTTAGAGATAAGGTGACATTTGCTTTGCCATCATTTCTTCTTGAAAGCTCAGTTTTAAAGGGACCAAGAAAGAAAAGTCATAGGCCATAGAGTCAAAGGATCATCTGAGAAGCAGCAGTCTTTGCTGAAGACTGGAAGAGGGAATCAAATGTGGCCAGGAGGAAGGGTTGAGATGCCTATTCTAGATTGGAGGGACCAGTGCTGGGAAGGTGCCCAAGGTTCAGGAGGCAAAGTATGTTTGTGAGCACATTAACTTCTTTACCAGAAAAGCAACAGAGTAAAAAATGACCACCATCCAATGATGTTGCTGTGTCTTACAAGAATTAAGTCCATTGTCCAAAAATACCAAATGTGCAGCAGAATTTGGTTTGACTGAAGCTCAAGGCAGATGAAGAGTTGATGGACCAACTGTATAAATGGTTTCCTATCGTACTGTTCTTGGGGCATGGGATTTTCTCATCTGAGTAGCTGAAGAACAATACATACTGTTACCTCTATTTTGTATCTGTGAAATCTGATATGCAGGGTGAGACCCGGAGGAGAGCACTACCTCATTCAGGAAGCTTAGCGGGTTGGAGGGTGAGATGGGGAGGCAATTTGGTCTAATTATTCACAATACGAGCCTAATCCCAGCTTATTTGATAGGCTCAACAAGAGATGTACCAGGCCTCCTTTTATGTGTAAATAACTATCAGACGCTCTTTGCCATCCCTAACTTGTGTCCCTTTTCTTCTGGCCTCAATTTTGTAAAACACTTAACTAAGTCAGTAGGTCAAAGTCCAAATTGGAAATTGCTGTTTCTGTTTGAATCATTTGACAGTGGAACAGGCTATGAGGAGCCAGCAAAAGGACCATACCTAAATGACTATGAAATTGACAGCATCCCAGATTCCTCCCTCTGCTGACAGCATGAAAATGTTGGAGACACAAAGATATTCAAGAAATAGACATTGTCTTCAAGGAGAAGATACATAGAAAATTCTCAAGAGACATGTCAGTGGGCCATAAATTACGTACTACAAAAAGAAGTAGCTTATTCTATTGATTCAGAACTTGGCGGTATCACATATCATTCAAGCCAGACTCCTGGCTACAAGGAAGGGTATAAGGGGGGGGGGGTGATCTTTGTTGAAGGTTTAGAGATGACATCAGACTTGGTTTCCCAGGCACTGCTGTAATAAAATTACAAGGGAGAAAGCTTGTGGGCACACAAGGTAAGGAAGCCATTTCAAAAGGAAGAAGGGATACGGATATGGTGTTAAGTAGCTCCCTAGGCAGAGGGAAGGTTTCCAAGGTTCAGGTGTTGCAAGTCCCAAAGCTGTGCGCCAGACATTGAAGGTTCTCTGATGAAATCCTCAGACCTTACTCTGCAGACCCATTCTTCTCCACCCCTGTGACTAAGGACCAGTTTTGCTTTAGTCTGAGTTGTTACAGCCTGTGGGGAGTACGGAGTTGGTACCACATGTAATTAATTCACTAGTGGAGTTCAGAGGCACCTTGTGCAGATCCTGCTTGGTGAGTTGAGTCATCTTCCTTCATACTTGACTAAGATCACACCATCAAGAGTCCAGATGTTTCCAACTTCGATACCAACCTTGTTATGGAAGATTTCAAAAACATAGACTGGTACCTGTCCACATACCACACACTGAGCTGTGACTGTGATAAGGGATCATCAGGAAGGTTCGAAGCAGGGGGATTATTTTAGTGATTTTTTTTTTTAATTAGGCCACACTAACAACATGATGAAAAGTGTTTTTCAGAGACTGAATCCAGAATATTTGGAACCCTAGAGCATTGTGTTTGAAGGAGTTGGTGAGGCTCTATGGTGGGGCTGTGCACATCCAAGACTCCACCAGTCATCACATTTAAGAGGCACTTTTTTTAATTGTAGAAACTGCTTACTCCTGTATTTCCAATGAGAGAGGGCAAGGTTCCAGATTTCTGAAACCTTTGGAGACTTGAAAGAGGAACCCTATTACTCAAGGGAATAGAAAGTTTTCCCTCCATGACCGAAGGGACTCTGCAAAATCGAGAGACAGTACACACTTGGGGCTCACACATAAGTATGTGTGTTCTTTACAGGGGTGTGTGTAAGTGTGTGGCAACAACACAGGTTTGCAGTAAGTATTCTTTTGCTCTAAAGTCATGACAAAATTGCAGAGTTGTCGCTGCAACCTTATCCCAACTTCCTGTTTGAGAGCTTCCTATCTCTCCACGACTCAAAACACGTCCCAGCTGGTATAGTAAAATGACTCACTCTTAGGTGCCAAGAGCAGGGACTGTGTAGTATAGTATTAAGTTCCACTGCTGCTACTCAAGGGGTTCTATGTTGGGGTGATGAACATGAACAAGCTGGCAAATCTAGAAGAAATGATTCTCAAAGACTTTTCTAGTCCGCTGAGGCGTACTGCACATCCAGGCCCTTCTGACGCCTCATATCCAACAGTTCACTTTCTCCAAACACTAGCCATCTCCCAAGCACTTCTGTCTCTTTCCTGTGACAAACTGCTGGTCACTTTTCTACTTAGACAGGATCCCTGCCACTCCCACCATCCCTACCTGACTTTTTTTAAACTGTCACACCCAATAAAGGCTCTAGCATTAATACCAAGTTGGAGACAGCACTTTTGACCTTTGCGGTACTGTAGCCAGCGCTGTGTCAGTTACAGCACAGGGGTAAAATGAGTGTTGAGAATTGAGGCTAGAACAGGAGTTGAATCTGCAATTAGCCACTTAATCCTGTGTTCCTCCCTCCCTCCCTGATTCTTTCTTCCTTTCTTCTTTTATGTGAGGGAGACATGTATGTGCATATACACGCATGGATGTGCAGGCGTGCTCACACATGCATGTTCATGTAGAGGCCAGAGGCCGATATCACACGTCCTTCTCTACAGCTCTCTATAGTACTTTTTAGACTGGCCTGCCAGTGAGTTCCAGGAGTCTAACTGTCCCTCCCCTCTTCCCATTATGTTAAGGAACTAGGTGTCTACTTTTGTACCTAAATTCTTTTGTTCAACATGTGCTCTAGAGATCTGAACTCTGGTCTTCATTCTTATGCATCAAACAATTTACCTACTAAATCATTTCCCACATCTTGCTTCCTTTTTTCTTTAATTTTAATTTAATATATCTTTATCAGTTGGCTTCCATGCATCAGAACTAGCACTCACTTCCAAATAATTATATAGGCTGAGCAGGCTGTATTCATATATTTAGGAATATGTGTATATATACATATACATGGATGCAGTATACTAAAAATTAGTGAAAAGGAGGCTATGAATTTGAAAGATAACAAAAGAGAGATCTATGGGAGGGTTGGGAGGGAGGAAAGAGAAGGGGGAAATGATGTAATTATATTATAATCTCAAAAATAAAACACATTAGTAAAGCCCAGCAGAACGTCAAACATCTTAAGCAAAAACTGAGAGAGCTGAAGTTAGAAATAGATAAAGCCACAGTTGTAGTTGGGACTTCAACATCTTATCCAGGACAAGTGACAGGACTACTGGACAGAAAACCAACAAGTATGGAGAGAGAAGTCACCTCACCATGTGAAAGACCATCTGAAGCCAGTCTTTACAAAGCTCATACTTAATGGTGAAAACCCAAATGCTCCCTGAGATCAGGAAGAGTCAAAGAAAAACTTGACTTCTCTCTCCATACTTGTTGGTTTTCTGTCCAGTAGTCCTGTCACTTGTCTTGGATAAGATGTTGAAGTTCCAACTTCAACTGTGGTTTCATCTATTTCTAACTCAGCTCTCTCAGTTTTTGCTTAGACATTTTATGTTCTGCTGAGCTTTCTGTTTTGTTTTTAAGATTAAATATAATTACATCATTTTCCTTTCTCCTTCCTTCTCAATATCCCAATCTTTTGCTATCTTTCAAACTCATAGCCTCTTTTTTCATTAATTGTTATTATATTGCATTCATATATATGTAGAAATACATATATTCCTAAATATATGAATACACACTGCTCGGTCTGTATAATATCATATGTAAAGGGCTCTCTAATAGGCTCGATCATGGCAAAGATGCTACCAACAGGTTTTACCATTTCCCCTTACCTCTCCCTTGCCAAACTGTTAGAGTATATTCCTAAAGCTAGCCCCCAAAGTGTATTCCCTTATTTGGACACTGACCCATTTTTGAGGCTAGATACCAAAGTCCAGCAATAAAAATTCTTTATTTGTCTATACTGACTAGCCTGTCTAATCAGAACTTACCAACCCACCCTAATGCACACTTCCCCTCTTGTCTCCTTAAAACCCCACACTTGGGAAAAAAGAAAAACAAATAAACCTCCTGTTTGCTGTCTGCTTTTGTCCAATCTAGCGGCTGCCACTCCATTCTTCTCCTCTGGTTTGCCCCATCAGGATAATAAATTTTTGTGCTGAGAATTTTGGGTCTTGGCGTGTCCTCTACTGATCCCAAGCCCCCACCCCCAACTTCTACAATTTGTTTGTATGTTTTCAGGGCCAACCATTTGGTGTTGGATAACCAATTGGTGTGCACCTTCCCAGGAGAAGACAATTGCTCCTGCTCTCAGTACTCTTTAGTTGTCTGTAGTTCTTGGTGTAGGGTTGAAGCCTCTGGGTCTTCCCCCTATCTTCTTTAGTATGTCTATCATTGTAGTTCTTGTTCAACTCATGATTAGCCAATCATGTTGATGAGATTTTATGGGTATCACTCTTTACATTACTTAAGGAGACACCATCTCATAGCAAACCACTGATCTTCTGGCTCACACAATCTTTCCACCCCTTCTTCCTCAATGTTTCTTGAATCTTAGGTATGAGAGTTATTTTTCAGATGTAACCACTGGGGCCAGGTGTTACAACACTGTGTTTTAATTGCTTGTGCTTTCTCTAATGGTCTTGATGTATTGCAAAGGAAAGATTCCTTGATGAGGGATAAGGGCTACAGTTATTGCACTAGACAAGCAGTTTTCAGCTTGTGGGTTGTGATGTCACTGGAGGTTGAGTGAACCTTTCCCAGGGGTCACCTAAAATCATTGCAAAACCCAGATACAAAAGGGGAGGAGGGTTCTGAGAAGAAAACGTGGAAGTATGTTAGGAAAAATTCAGCAAACGAGCAGAGCAAAAGACTTCACAGATGAAGATGCAAAACAAATAAATGAAATATGGTGAAGACTTTGCCCGAAGCCTGATTTTCCGTATTGTTGCTCTCTGTCTTGGCCTTTGTTCTCCTGCTTGCTCAACCCCATCCCTCTCCATCCCTTCTTCAACCTCTTTGTTTACAGTGGGTCCAAGGGTCCATCATAAGGCAGACTTCTGCATATCGTAGTTTTCTGTGTATGTGACTCTGTCCTGTGAGTGGGGAATACAAGTATTTTGAACTGATGAATCAATGGAGAGCAAAGACTTCTTATTTGTTGGAGGGGAGATCATCATTCCACTAGTGAACCAAGCCCTGTTAGTAAGCAAATGCTGCAGTGTCAGGGCAAGCTAAGCTTTCTTGTTGGATGACTCTGTGCTTGTATGGGTGGGGCCATGTATATTTGTGCGTTTGTGTGTGTGTGTGTGTGTGTGTGTTCTTCTGTGTTAGAGTGATGCATGCATTCACATTGATGTGTATGGAGGCCAGAAGACAACCTCTGGTATCCTTTCTCAAGAGTCACCTAATTTGGTTGGGGCTTAATTAAAAATAATACTGCATTAATGTATTTGTGTACATCTATGTATGAGCACACATATATATGGGCACAAATGACAATATTCAGGAGTCAGTTCTCTTTTTCCACCATGTTGTTTCTGGGGATTGATCTTAGGTCTTTGTGCTTAGGTAACATTCACTGTGACAACTGTCCTATCTCCATAGACCAAGATAGCTCTTTCAGTGACCACTGACCCAGGATAGATCTTTCAGTGAACCACTGACCACTGATTCTTGGCTAAATGTGTCCATATCTAATCACTGTGGCAAAGATGTGATTCTCAGGGAACTCCACATCCAGTTCCCTCTTTCATTCTGCCTCAGGAAACAAGCCCAGAGTGGGGCCTGCACTCCACCATGCAAGCAGGCAGGGAGAGAGCTGCTGGTCTCTTAGATATGCCATTACCCCCACCCCCAACACTAAACCTCTAATTGACTTGCTCAACAGCTGTGCAACACTGCTGCCCACATCCGTGAAGACTTTAATGACTGTTTTCAGGGTCCCCTGGCTGTTAATTGTCCTTCTCTTGTTACTCATCCCTCACTAGGATAGCTGACATTGTTTATGAGTCCTGGTATTCTGGTTCACAAAGAGCCCTAGTCCCAGACTCATAGACTGATTTTTCTGGAAGTTCGGTAGTGTCTGGCATCTCATGCTACAAAGGAAATCACATTCTCCCAGGAGTCCCTCCATGGCCACCCGCTGCTTATAACCACCCTTTCATTCATCCACATGGGTCAGGGCCCTTCCTTGTGTTTCTGAGCTGTTCGTAATACTAGCAGCTGCCTCCAGCCATATAATTTCTCCTTCTTCTGATGCTCTTTTCTCTTCACATTTTTTCCCTTTCCTTTTTTTCAAAAACAAAAATACCAAAATCTTTACCTCCCTTCAACAATTTTCCCAGTGTGAGGCCAAGAGATTAAATCGCCTTGGGGTGACAGGACCCACCAGCTGTCGCTGTGTCTGGTTTCCTGTGATTGTCAGTGACTTCATTGAAAACAAATGTGTGATCTTTCAACATGTTTCAAAGTCAGGAAAAGTAAAAGCCAGTCCCTGGTAAAAGCTTTCCTGATGTGTCATGGCATGCATACATCCCCACGATGAAACAGGAGCTCAGCACAGACATTACCGCATGACTCCCTGGCCCCTCTGTTTCCTTCTTTCCTCTTTAGTAACCAGATTCCAAAGTTTCACTGCACAAAGAGCAAACAGAACTTTCCACTGTGCCCACAGCAGCTTCTGAGGAAGACAAAATGTGGGGAAGCCTTGCCATACACTCTGTGCCTTATCAAGCTCCATGCGTGCAATCAGTCAGTTCTTCCAGCTACTCTTCTCAGAGGAAGCTTAGCTTGTTCTGTATTGCAAGCAGAAGCTGGGATATAGTCTGACATGGGGCTGCTTTTCCCAAGCAGCTTACAGTCTAGCAGGGGAGTGAAACCCACACAGGTAGCGAGAATGGCAAAGTGATGGTTATGGAGCTAGGTCAGGGTGGCTTATTTAGTATGGTAGTGTGCATCTTTGGAAAGGAACTGATATTATGACTGCAGTTGATACATGGCGCATTGTTGAGCCTCCCCAAAGCCAGTCCATTTGTGGGTGTTGTTTATACTGCCCTACCTGGTTGGAAATATCTGTAAATATTTGAGTAAAATACTAGCTCATCTGTCCCAGAAAGAAGATGGATTAAGAGATATGGACATAAGGGAAACGGTTATTAGAACCAGAAGAGGTTTGTGGAGTGTAGAGGAAGCCTCTGCATAGCTACTATTGAATGATGAACATTAAAAAAATAGTTCACGATCACCAGGGTCTTGTGTGTACTCCAAGCATCAGTTCCTTTCATCGTAGCTCCTCTGTTGTAGAGCTAGGAGACATAGCCAGACTTTAACAATGATGAAACTGTCCTCTGATAGATGGAATAGTCTTCCTTGCCTGTGCTAGAGGCCAATAGTAGAGCTCGAAGTAACTTTTAGTCAGGATACAAGCTTTCTACTCACCAGGGGTCATGGAGTTCCAAAACAACACCAAAACAAACAAAAAAGAACAGGAAAGAAGGAAGAAAGGATGGAAGGAAGGCACAAAGGAAGGGAGGAAGGAAGGAAGGAAGGAAGGAAGGAAGGAAGGAAGGAAGGAAGGAAGGAAGGAAGGAAGGAAGGAAGGAAGGAAAGAAGGAGAGTATTCCGGGATGAGATCAGCCCCAGCAGCATAGACAAAAAAGCAGCAGTGTAAGAGCTGGGCTTTGAGTCTGGAATTTCTGAAATCATTATAATACCTTTGGACTGAGACTAAAGGCTGCAGAATAGATTTTGATGAATTTTCCCTGCTAAGGCTTCCTTTCTGGTCACTACTGATATTCTGGAAGGGAAATTGTTTTCAGGAGAGAAAAAAGCCAAGAAATAAAATTCCATGCAAAATAAACAATCACAAACCATCTTGAAAAATAAAACTCTATAGCCAACAAAAGGAGAATTACACAGTTTGTGAAGGATGTGAGAGGGAAATGCCCATAAAATAGAAACTCTGTATTGCCTACTAGACTTTAGTGCAGGGCATGGTTCACAGACATCCTCAATGAATATTTATCGACTGACTAGGTGGGGAAATGAATGAAGAAGATGAAATAAATTAGATTCAAATCCTAGAGGTGTGTGAGTATTATATTAGTAAAGATTCAAAGCATATTTTTCTTCGTGGGAGGATTTTGATAAACGTTTTTTAGATGGAAGGTTGACATGATTATATCTAAATCTAAGAAGAATACCTTTAGTTACAGTAGTCATAATGGATTATGGAAGGAAAAATGCCAACTCTGCAGAAATGACCATTCAGAGGCTTCTGCAAATAGACAGCAAAACTTGATAAAAGACACATTGTGTTTGAGATGTTTGTTTGGGTATGCATCTATGCAGAGATGTCTAGAAATGGCTGGAAGTCTTAAGTATATCACCTGTTCAGCAGGAAAGAAAGGTAACTTTAAAATCAGTGTAGCAATGGCACAGATGAACAAGCAACAGATGGCAGGTGAGAGTACAGACCCTTGGGACATACTTTTCTCTGGGGTCAGAGTCATGAATCCAGGAAGGTCAGTGAGAAGAAAGAGTTCAAAATGTTGCAAAGAATACAATTACAAGGGCAGAGGGGTCCGTCAAGCTGGTAAGGTATCAGAGCTGAATACAATCTGAAAACTGAGTAAAGTAATATAGAATTTGGCACTGAGATAGTTGATGATGATCTTGGACACAGCCATTTAGCCAAGGAGTTAAGCCACATTTCCTTTGGTTGGTGAGTAAAACAAGAGGTGAGTGGGACCTTTGAAAGATTTCTTGTTTCTGAATGGAGGCTTCTGACATCATCAAAGAATAAGGAATCAGTTGAAGAAATGGGGGAAATGAAGAAATTTAAAAGTAGATACCAAGAGACTAAGAAGAATGTAGATAACGGAGTTTGGTTGGCAGCAAAATAAGCATTGTGTCTTCTACAGACATTGAAGGTATAAATGTCTGAGAGGAAAAGATTAAGAGGAAGGAACAAGAGAAGGATCCAAAGTCCTTTTAAAAACAGTATGGCCGCCAGTTGACCCAGCACCATTTGTTGAAAACGATGTCTTTTTCCACTAGATGGTTTTAGATTCTTTGTCAAAGATTAAGTGACCTTAGGTGTGTGGGTGCATTTCTGGGTCTTCAATTCTATTCCATTGATCTACCTGCCTGTCACTGTACCAATACCATGCAGTTTTTATCACTACTGCTCTGTAGTACAGCTTGAGAATAGTTATCACTATCCTGGATTTTTTGTTGTTCCAAATGAATTTGAGAATTGCTCTTTCTAACTCTATGAAGAATTGAGTTGGGATTTTGATGGGGATTGCATTGAATAAATAGATTGCTTTCAGCAAGATGGCCATTTTTATTATAATAATCCTGCCAATCCATGAGCATGGGAGATCTTTCTATCTTCTGAGGTCTTCTTCGATTTCTTTCTTCAGAGACTTGAAGTTCTTGTCATACAGATCTTTTTCTTGTTTGGTTAGAGTCACACCAAGTTACTTTATACTGTTTGTGACAATTGTGAAGGGTTTCATTTTCCTAATTTCTTTCTCAACCTGCTTATCCTTTGAGGATAGGAAGGCTACTGATTTGAGTTAATTTTATATCCAGCCACTTTGGACCTAGCTATACCACTCCTGGGCATATACCCAGAAGATGCTCCAACATGTAATAAGGTCACATGCTCCACTATGTTCATAGCATCCATATTTATAATAGCCAGAAGCTGAAAATAACCCAGATGTCCCTCAACAGAGGAATGGATACAGAAAATATGGTACAGTTACAAAATGGAATACTACTCAGCTATTCAAAACAATGACTTCATGAAATTCAGAGGCAAATGGATGGGACTTAAAAATATCATCCTGAGTGAGGTAACCCAGTCACAAAAGAACACACATGGTATGCAGTCACTGATAAGTGGATATTAGCCCAAAAGCTCGGAATATCCAAGATAGAATTCACAGACCATATGAAGCTCAAGAAGAAGGAAGATCAAAGTGTGGATGCTTCAGTGATTCTTAGAAGGGGGAACAAAATACTCACACGAGGAAATATGGAGACAAAGTGTGGAGCAGAGACTGAAGGAAAGGCCATCCAGAGACTGCCCCACCTGGAGATCCATCCCCTATACAGTCACAAAACCCGGATGCTATTGTGGATCCTGGGAAGTGCTTGCTGATAGAAGCCTGATATGGCTGTCTCCTGAGAGGCTCTGCCAGAGCCTGACAAATACAGAGGCAGACGCTTGCAGTCAACCATTGGACTGGGTGCAGAGTCCCTGATGAAGGAGTTGGAGAAGGGACTGACAGAGCTCAGGGAGTTTACAGCCCCGGAGAGGGAGCAACAGTGTTAACAGGACAGAGCCCCTGGAGCTCCCGGGGACTGGATCACTAACCAAAGAGTACACATGAGGGACTCTTGCGGCTCTGGCCGCATATGTGAGTGAGGGTGGCATTGTTGGACACCAGTGGGAGGAGTGGCCCTTGGTCCTGTGGGGGTTTGATGCCCCAGTGTAGGGGAATGCCAGGGCCGGAAGGCAGGAGTGGGTGGGTAGGTGGGGGAGCATCCTCATGGAGGCAGGGGAAGGGCGATGGGATAGAGGGTTTCTGGAGGGGAGACCTAGAAAGGGGATAACATTTGAAATGTAAATAAAGTAAATATCCAATAAAAGAAAAAAATAGTATGGCTGGTTTACATAAAGGAATGAATGGCAAACGAGACTTAGACTTCCCCCAATGTAAATAGTCACAGAAATAATTATGCATGTTGATGGGATAGTCAGAGGATGGACAGCTTGATTGGAATGAGAAGTTGTTAGGTGATAAATAAAGCCCACCTCTGGGACTGTTGGTTCAG
>CM052718.1:38284037-38319351 GCA_028551405.1 Uromys caudimaculatus | reverse complement strand
ATAGATAGATACATAGATAGATAGATAGATAGATAGATAGATAGATAGATAGATAGATAGATGTATATGTGTGTGTGTGTGTGTGTGTGTGTGTGTGTGTGTGTGTGTGTGTGTGTGTGTATGATATTTGTCTGTCTATTCATTCATCTATCCCTCAGTGTGTCTGATTTCTTCCTGGTCAACAGATATGATCTGCGGACTTGTGCCAAACCTTCAGTACTACGATGTCCCAAAACTTTTAGAAGTGTAAGTCAAAATAAGTCTCTTCTCCCCTATGTCAGTTTATCACAGCAGTGAAAAACTGACTAATAAAAGATGATGTGGCAGGTAAAGGGAGGAAAATAACCATCAGAAGTATCACTGTTGAAAGTGTCTCTTAGGGTCCTGTTAAGAGGGTACTTAAGATCTATAGTTTAGGAACATGGCAAGGATTTAGGAACAGAGCTAGCAGTAAGACTAAAGAGGAAGCTTAGTGAAATGAAGGAGAATATAAGATCAAAGTTATCTTTTGTATTTTAAGGTTAAATTTATCAAGTGCCTTTATGTCTAAATTTCTTATACTTAATACCATTTCAAAAAGATAAGCATCAGGTTCCCTCCCACTGTTATAGAGGAGAGAGCTGAAACAAGCAGACATTAAATTACCTGGTCAAGGTCACAGGCCTGTTAATTTTAGAATAGGATATAACATTCCATTGATCTAATTACCAAATCCCCATTATTAGCCCCCAAACTGCAATATCAAAAAACTTGCAGAATCTTAGATAATATGTGTTAATTTCAGTGTGGGTGATGATATTGAAGGGAAAGTTTTTATATGTTGAATATGAAAGGAACGTTTATTTCAAGGTTTAAATAGTTTTATCTATAAATAATAGATGAGCCAACAATGAAAACTTTAAAATTTATCATTTTAGTTGTCCGAAAACTCAAGTAGTTAGGGTATGCATAGAGATCTATCAAATCTTTCAGTTCATTCAGTATCTACATTTGTAGAAGGTACATAAGAAATGATGAAAGGATTTTCCTTGTCCCTTTTCCCCCCAGAGGACTCCCACGAGGATCAGGTACAGGTCAATTGCCACATAATGTCACCCTCCTCATGATAGAACACATATTCTGAAAAACTAAGGTCTAATGTAATCCTGTCTGATTTATAAACAAACTGTCTAATTGAGAGTAACTTACTGACAATGATCGTGAAGCTTAGTGAACCTTGTACTTCCTGGAATATCATTTGTCCAAATCACATAGGTTTAAGTAAATCAGAGAGGTGGCAATTGAGACACATGCTAAATATGTTCTCATTTTACAACTAAAGAAACCCAAGGTCAGAGAGGCAGAATTTTTTTCTTCCCAAGACCTCTAGGCTTCTTATAATCAAAGCCTATCTGTAAAACATTTGAATGCATGAACACTGAGCTAAATCTGCTTGGACGAAGTCAAAGAACAATGCAATTTGCAAGTAGAGGAATAGATCCCTTACTGTGAAGTGACCTAGGGAGAGTTACTTCATGAATCTCCCTTCAGTACTCTGTGGAAAGGAGAGTGGCTTAGACATGACTCAGGTGCCTCCAAGTCTTATGGTAACAATAACATTCTTCCTTGCTGTACACTGAATGCTTATTTCCCCTCCAAATGCCTGTATTGAAGTACTACACCTCAATATTACAACAAGAAGAGGCACCTCTGAAAGGTGATTAAGTGACCAGCACAGAGTCTACAGGAATGCCATCTGCATTCTTATGAAAGATGAACTAAGTTTCCTCAACCTAGTCTCTATTCAAGAGTACGTCTCTGGTCCTGGAAACTAGTCCTCACCAGACAGTGAATGCTCCATCATTCTGATCTTGGTCTTCCACCCTCTGGAATTAGGAGGGAAATTTTTCTTTAAAAGGAAGAAAGAATTCTCACTGTTGAGAATATGCAGTGCTGTGTCATTATTTCAACACCTGGCTCAAGATTGCTTACATGCAAGAAAAATTAGAACTTCATTTAAGCAAGAATTTTCTCTTTACTCATAGTAGAATATAATCCAAATAATATAATACATACATGGTTGTTTTGATCAGAAATAGCTTCCTAATATCTCTTCAGCTTCTGTTGTTTGAGTCAGTAGTAAGATACTTTGTTTTCCTATCTAGTTTTCTATGAATGACAACTATTTTTAAAGTATGATTCTGCCAGCAGCTTTGGACAAGGTACCTGGTCCCAAGTTGTTTAATATTGCTTTTGGACTTTTGGGTTTTCTTTCCATGCTGCTGGATAATTAAAGAACACTAATATTTTGGTAGCGGTGGGGTCAGGTAGATATTAAAAACTAGAATGTTTCCATTTGAGTGTCTCCCATTCTACTCCAGTTACATAAAAAAAGAATAATGTTTTCCCCATGGCATTTTGATCTCTTTGATTGCCCAAGACTGGCTGAAAACCAAACTCAATCTGGTTTTGCCCAAAGGAGGCATTTTTTATGCATGATCCATTCTTATTTAATGGGACATATACATATACATAGGTCTAGATTATACCACATGCAGAAAGTAATTTTGCAAAATTTAGATTCTGTGTTGGCAAACATCCAGTAGGCAAAAGCTCTGTAGGACTAGGGACTGTGGCAGTGCCCTTTTGTAGTGTCCTCAGTGATTGTCACAGAAAGAATCTTGATAAAGAAGACAAGTTAATGGAGGAAAAGTAGTGGCTTTGAAAAGGAAAGGGCATCTTTATATACAGCTGTCTAAATGATAAATAAACATTTGTAGGAATGTGTATAATTTTAGTTGAGAGAGGAAAACTTGTTTTAGAAAACTGGACTCTCCTCTTCCATTTACTAGCTAGATTCTTTCATTATCAGTACCGTTTACTGCCTCCGTGTGTTGTGTGTGGATCTTTACAGTTTCCTTGAACATAGCAGTGGGGAATTATCTTGAGGAACTGGATTTATTGAGGACTTCTAGGGGATGTGTCAGTTTACATGATTCATTAGCACACCCAAAGGAAGACAGGCCAGTGATAAGGAGATTACCATCTCTTAAAACTCTTCTACTTTTAATACCTTTTTAAAAGAAAGATAGGAAGGAAGGCTCAACCTAGTTCCCCAGATCCAGGAGGTCACTGTCTCAAAAGCAGGAAGAGACTGGGTTAATCATGCTTTTTTATTTCTTCAACTTTATTGTAAACTTGCAGGAATACAGATAGTTCTCTGAGCTTCTCAGATGTTATCTCTGTGCAAAAGTATGTGCGAGATAAATCAATGAGATTAAAAATTAAACTTCAGTAAAGCCTAATATACATATTATACAACTCATATACCATTGAACTCACCCACTTAAAAGTGTCCAGTCTGATGAGGTTAGCATAACTATACTATACTGGGCTCTTCACAGAGTTGTTCTCACCTTCAAAGGATCCACTTAGGAGAGGGTGAGCCCTCATCCAGATGGCTCTGAACTCCTCAAGACATGTCTGAACATTCCTCAAAGAACTCCTTTTGAAGCTTTTGGAAGATTCTTTTGAGTTTTCCCTTTGGTGCTGTATCTAACTTTGAGGGTGGAGTCAATGCTTTAGAGACAGCAAATTTGCAGATGGCATGTGTTATTCTAGGGCCCACACTGAAAACGAAGGGCCACCCAGCAAGAGAAGTGGTTTTGACTGTCAACAGGCTAGTCAGCTGTAAAAGCTGATCAACAGTTCTTTTTCCTGACTCCCAATATCAGGGTTCAGGTTTTTGTTTTTTTGTTTTTACAATATGCTCCTTGGAAAGCATTTCTAGAAGCTTCTGAACCTTGCCTTTTAAATGCATATTAGTTCCAGAATGTACAAAACACGGGTTTCTGTTGTATTTATCAGTAGTTTTGGGGTTTTGGTAAAAGGGATACTAAAGTTTCAATCCAAGGTCCAATGCATATTGGTAAGTACATTATTCTGCTGTTGTTAAGACTGAAGGTTATTTTTCTCTTAGTTAGACTATCAAGAGTCATTTATTAGACATCAGAGTCCCATCTTCTCTTACTGTTGTATTAATTTCATTCCTAACTTTATTTTGTACCCCAAATGGCTAATCAGCCAGCACTTGAGAAGAAGAAGGAAGACAAGAACAGGTTAAGGTCATTTTTAGGAAAAGTTATCAATACTTTTGCTCACATCTCATCATTTAGAATAAAGCATATCACCATAGCTAGTCTCACTGAAGGCAGGAAATTACCATTTTTAGCATCAGCATCAGAGTCCCACTGAGAAATCAGTGATCAGCTACCGAGGAAGAAGAGGCAAGTGGGTTTGAGGGACAACACTCACAATTCTTATATGCAACAGGATGTTTTAAGTTTAGTCTCCTTTACTAAATTTCTGAGTAGAGCTTTCCAGGACTAGGAGGAAAAAATACCCCCCGCCTCTACTCTCAGTTCTTTGATAATTTTACACTGTACATTATCATTATATTTCCTCCCCTTTCCAACTCCTCCCACATACACCCCCTCTAACTGCCTACTGGATTTAGTGTCCTCTTTTTTTGTTTCTTTAAAAAAAATACCCTATCAAGCCCAATTTGTGCTACTCATATACTTTTAGATAAGTAGCCGTCCACTGGAGCATGGTAGACCATGGTACCAAGGCCATACCCTGCAAGAAAACCAACTTTTGCTCTCTCAAAAGCTATCAATAAGCAATATCTCCTCAGCTAGGGGTAGAATTTTGTGCCCAGCTCCTCTCTCCATGATGGGACTATTTTCTGGCTTGCACAGGTCTTGAACACATTCTCTCAAGTACCCTAAGTTTATATGTGTAGCTTCCTCATTGGGTCTAGAAAACATAATTTCCTTGTAGGCCTCTACCACCTCTGGCTCTTATATAATTTTTTTACTCCCTCCTCCCTGATAGTTTCTGATTCTTGGGAGGGGAAGTGTAACGTAGATGTCCCATTTGAGGTGGAACATTTTCTAGTTTCTTATTCTTGACACTTTAGCCAATTGTGGGTCTGTGTGCTGATCAGCATCTGAAACAAATAGATTTTTTTTCTTTCAAGGGTTGAGAGATGTACTAATTGTGATTATAATAATAAATCATGAGGAGTCAATTTAATACTATGTCTATTACAGAATAATAGGTGTATGTTTTCTCCCAAAGTCCGTGATCAGTCTACCCCAGGATTCAATTTTATTTTTTGTATTTTTTACTAATCATTTATTCATTTACATTTCAAATGATATTGCCTTCCAAGGTACCCCTCTAGAGCCCCCATCCTCTCCCCCTCTGCCCCCAATCCTTTGCCTCTATGTGAATGCTCCTCCACCCACTCATCCATTCCTGCCTCATTGCCCTAGCATCCCCCTTCACTGCGGCATGAAGCCTCCACAGGACCAAGGGACTCTCCTCCCGTTGATGTCAGATAAGGCCATCCTCTGCTACATATGTATCTGGAGCCTTGGATCCCTCTTTGGTTGGCAGTTTAGTCTCTGGGAGCAAGGGGTGGTCTGGTTAGTTGATATTGTTCTTCCTATGGGGTTCCAATCCCCTTCATCTCCTTCAGTCCTTCCCCTAACTCTTCATTGGGGTTCCTAGGTTCAGTCCGATGGTTGACTGTGAGTATCTGCATCTGTATTGGTCAAGTGCTGGTAGAACCTCTCAAAGAACAGCCATACCAGGCTCCTGTCAGCAAGTGCTTCTTGGCATCAGCAATAGTGTTGGGGTTTGGTGTCTGCAGATGGGAAGGGTGTCTAGGTGAGACAGTCTCTGAATGGCCTTTCCTTCAGTCTCTGTCCCATTTATTATCTCTGTCTTTTCTTAGGACAGGGACATTTCTGGGTTAAGACTTTTGAGATGGGAGGGTGGCCACATCCCTCAACTGGGGGCTCTGCTTATCTACTGGAGGTGGTCTTTACAGGTTCTCCCCTATGTTGCATATTTTGGCTAAAGTCATCCCTGTTGGGTCCTGAGAGCCTCTTGCTTCCCTGGCATCTGGGACTTTCTAGTAGCTACTCCCAGTTCCCTATCCCCCACTGCTACACATTTCTATTCAATTTCCTGACCCTCTATACTTCTCTTCTGTCCCTGCAATATCCTGTTCCTGATCCTACCTCCTTGTTTTCCTCCCCCTCCTCTCTCACTCCTAGGTCCCTCCCTCCCTCTGTTGTCTATGATTATGTTGTTCCCCCTTCTATGTAGGATTGAAGCATCCACACTTTGGTCTTCCTTCTTCTTAAGCTCCATATGTTTTGTGGGTTGTATCATGGGTTCTGAGCTTTTGGTCTAATATCCACTTATCAGTGAGTACATACCATGTTTGTTCTTTTGTCTGTGGGGGTTACCTCATTCAGGGTATTTTCTAATTCCATTCATGGAGTTATTGTTTTTGTACCACATTTTCTGTATCTATTCCTCTGTTGAGGGACATCCGGGTTGTTACAGCTTCTGGCTATTATAAATAAGACTTCTATAAACATAGTGGAGTATGTGTCCATGGTATATGTTGGAGCATCTTTTCGATATATGCCCAGTACAGCTGAGTCTTCAGGTTGAACTATTTCCAGTTTTCTGATGAACTGCCAGATTGATTTCCAAAGTAGTTTTACCAGCTTGTAGTCCCACCAGCAATGATGGAGCGTTCCTCTTTCTTCTTATCCTCACCAGCATCTGCTGTCACCTGTGTTTTTGATCTTAGCCATTCTGATTGGTTTGAGGTAGAATCTCAGGGTCGTTTTAATTTGCATTTCCCTGATGACTAAGGCTGTTGGACATTTTTTAAAAGTGATTCTCAGCCATTTGAGATTCCTCAGTTGGGAATTCTTTGTTTAGCTCTGTTCCCTATTTTTGATAGGGTTATTTGTTTCTCTGGAGTCTAACTTCTTGAGTTCTTTGTGTATTTTCAATATACAAATATACTATCAGATGTAGGATTGGTAAAGATCTTTTCTCAATCTGTGGGTTGCCATTTGTTCTATTCACAGTGTCCTTTGCATTATAGAAGCTTTTCAATTTTATGAGGTCCCATTTGTCAATACTTGATCTTAGAGCATAAGCCATTGGTGTCCTGTTGAGGAAAATTTCCCCTGTGCCAATGAGTTTGAGGCCCTTCTCTACTCTCTCTTCTATTAGATTCTCTTATAGAAGAGAAAATAAGGATTCAATTTTAAAGCTTCAATGTTTTTTGAGTCCTATCCTATGATCAACCACCCTGAGTACAATGTGTTTTCAATAATTCACTTTTTGGAGAGAGATAGAGAAGTATGAATCTTACAGGGGTGGACTGAGAAACATCTCATTTCTTTTCTCATTTGCCTATTAATCCCTTACTTTAACCAATCTATTTATTAGCCATTTATTAAGAAATCCTTCTGTAGCAGACATGAATTCAGCTTGAAATCCTAATGAAGCTTAACCATCCAAGTCCGACTCCCTAGCTTTGCAAGTGTCATGCTTTAGAAAGTAATGGACCAAGTCACAGAGCTGCCAACTGGAATGTTGCACCATCTCAACCGTCTTAGGTCTCAAGACTAAGTATTCTCAGAGAGTGTTCTTATGTTTCTTTAGCTACTGCTGTACAAAATACAGGTTACCTCAAGAAAACATTTATCAAGTTCTGTGTATTCTTTGGGGTCCTGGCTTAATGCAGACTCATACTTAAAGCTAATCTCTTATTTTAGTTCCTGGAGAACATGCTAGGACCTCACCATACAGAATTATGTTGAACTATCTCACTAACTCTAGAAATAATGACTATAATATTGTGATAGCATGAGAGGGCTTAAGTTCCACATCTTACACAGATAGTTCAGATTTTCCCACTCAAATTGCCTCAGAAAAAGCAAGCCATCTATGTAGCTTCATTGTCCTTCTTGCCGATTGCACATCTGTTCTGGTTGTTTTCTTATTGTAGTTGTTGTTGTTTGGTTTTTGCAAACCTGACACAATGCAGAGTTATCAGGGAAGAGGAACCTCAAGTGAGAAAATACATCTAACAGGTTGGCCTCTGGGCAAGTTTATAAGACTTTTTTCATTAATTATTGATATTGTAGGGCCTATCCCACTGGGGACAATACCAATTGTGTGCAGGTGGTCTTGAGACATAAAGAAAGCCACCAGAAACAAGGCAGTAAGTGGCATTCCTCCACAGTCTCTGCTTCAATTCCTACCTTTAGACCCCACCATGAGTTGCAGCCCTGACCTTCCTCAGTGATGGAGTGTGACCTAAGACTTGTAAGAAGGAACAAACCCTTTCCTCCTCAAGTTGCTTTTACTCATGGTGCTTTATCACAGGAATAGAAACTAAGACTAAGTCCAAGGTCCATCTTCCAGACCATTTTCCTACCAGACCAATAGTCTAGTCTTACACTGATTCTAAAACTGACCCTGCCTTTAGAATATATTGTTATGACCAATTTACAAAGGAAGTAAGAGAGAGTCAGAGTGGTGACACAGCTTTCTCCAAGGTACCCGGTAGACACATGACACAAGCAGTATGTGAGTCTACCGCCACACGTCCAGGTCAACTTTTTCCCCAAGAAGAGAGACTACTTGAATGAAGATCTAAAGGTAGCATGTGACTGCTCAGGTTCCACAGTGGAACCCCCTTCTTCAAGTTCTGACTTTGATTCTGTGGAACTCATAGGAATGTGAATTTTGGGAAGGATCCATGTTCAATGTGACTGATTTCCAGTGCCTAATTTTAATAGGCAAGGAAATGGTGCAGAGACTTCTCCATAGTAATGCACTTAGCTATAGACAGAAGGGAGCCAGTAGCTGGGTTCTACCACCCTGCTCATGAGATCTCTTTGTAACCATTGAGGAATAATGGCAGCAGTGCATTCATGAAGCAAAATCTGTGCAACCATGACCAAGAGAGATCTGTCCACTGTACTGAAATGTTAACCTTGAGAGCTCTACAGAGGTTAAGTTAGAACTGACTCTTAAATGACAAGAGGAAAGGCATAAGAGGAAGGACAACACTTAAATCATTTCTCACTCCCTTTGGGATAGATCTCAATAAGCCTCTTACTCCATTCTCAGCAGAAGTGATTCACACCCTAGTCGTTATCAATTATACCATAACTAACCTATCCAATAACAGTTTAATAAGGATTAACTGATAATCAGGTGAATGGAGATTACTGATGTAGGAAGAGGTGGAGTCATGGGTTCCCTCACAACCTCATTCATCACATTACAACACTGCTGCTCAGAGTCTTGAAAACACCCTTTGTGACAACATCGTGTGACATGAAAGATACCTAGCTTAAAAATCCTGATTCCTTTGTGGCATATACCGAGTCTAAAGTTTGAGATACATTTTGATTCCCAGCTTCAGCTATAAAAATACAAGTGCTCACTATTAGCTGTGTGGCTGTGGAAACACTGTCTCTGTACTCACCTGCACATGTTCAGCAATGAATGCATGCCTAGACATCCTACCTCTCCAATAAACACAAGTGGAGTACTCTAAGGTTGCTAACAAACATCCAGAATACAGAGGGCATGGAGACATGGAGGAGGACTGCTCAGAAGCTTCTGTCATGAGAACTTATGAAGGGGCTCTTTACTTAGAGCAGAAGACACGTTAGTTAATGACATAGATGAAACATGGTGGTCTAGGTCTCATAAATGTCTTGAGACACAGGATTCTCAAAGAGAATGGTTGTCCTTCAAGATATACTTTAGAAGCACAGGGTTCAAAATGCAAAGGTATTGACTTCAAGAGGTAGAAGGGAAGGTATCCCCACAAGGTGGGGACCAATTTTTATTCAAAGACGTATCACATGTATCACAGTGCAGGGAGATGTTTCAGCGAGTAAAGTGTTTGCTACATAAACATAAAAACCTGAATTTAGTATTTCTTGTACTCACACGAAAATTGCATGTGTCTAGTTCCAGCTCTGGGAGTTGTAGATACCTCAGATTCACTGGCCAGAACATAGTGAAAACTAGTGAACTTTAGTGAGAGAGCCTATCTCAAAAACTACAGTAGAGCCATGACTGAGAAAGATGCCTAATATCAGCCATGGCCTCCAAATACACCACATGTATGTTTGCATCAATGAACACAGACATATGCACAAGCACAAAAATGACAGAACTAACCAAAATGATATTCCAGGCTGAGTGCTGGCTATTTGAGTTCCATTCTCAGAACAAACTAGAAGGCAAACAGTACTGGCCACTTTATAGCTGAGGAGACTACACACAAAATGATTTTGCATTCACATGGTCACCAGAGTCAGTTAATAAAAACACAAGATTTGATGTCACCTCAAGTCTCAGGTTTATCTTAAGTACTCAAAACTAGCACTAGAACTAGGAAGAATTCTAGAAGAATTGGAGAGAATAGTGCCAGGGGGCATGATTCAACTTGTGTTAACGAAAGGACAATGTTACATCTGATATTTAAATTTGATGTGGATACCTCAAGAAAAGACTGCAAGTGATGGTCAGCTATGTATTTCACAGCACCCTGAGAAGTGAGCAGGAATCATCCAGAGCTGGAACAGGGTTACATAATAATAATAATGAGTGAGGTCAAATTAACCCCTTTCCTTTGTTGATGTGGGTACTCTACTAGTAAAGTATCCACCCAATGCTGTGAGTGGCAATTTCGTCAAAGGACACAGGAATTCCTTAAGAATGCTCTGAAAGAAGAACTTGGGTCAAGAAAGAGTAGAAAATAGTTAAATTTCAGTTGGCACACAATTCTGAAAAACAAACAAACAAACAAAAACAGAATAACCCTACCTCTCCATCACTTCAGTCTGTCTGTTCTTCTGCCTTCCTTATAAACTTTTAATAGACTGAAGTAAAAATCGACTTTCTTAGACTAAGTGCATGGGAACCTGAGTGCAAGTCTCCAGTCTAAGATTAAGCCAGTTTGGTGGAAATGAACCCAGTCACTAGGAAGTTTTAGGACAAGAACACTCAAGAACACACACAGGCTGACTGAAGAGCTGCACAGCAGAGCTTAGCAACAGACTAGGTAAGGATAGCAAAGGCAGCAATGAGGGCTGCTGTGCTATCAGTGAGATGGACCTTTACTCCAAGCACATCCCATTTTCCCTAAGGTCGCCATCAGTCACTGTTATGGAAGAATGGCTGAACCTGGCCCTGCACGTGTTTGCCCACGTGTGTCTGGGAGAGTCAGGATGCTCTTGGCCTGGAGATCAGAGCCAGGTGGGAGTGCTGTTTCAACCAGATGCAGAAGAAAGGATTAGAGGGATTTATTAGTCATCATCAAATAACCAATGTGCTTTTTATGTGAAGGAGAGTTCATGTCTTTATTTTACTTGCATACGTGTTTGCTTTTCAAGTCTTTCTACCAAGAAGGTTTTGAAGTCATGAAATGTTGCTCAGAATTGACTCTGAATGGCTTCAGAAATCAAAACTAGGACAAATGATGAATATAGTCTGAACCTTCCTACACATCTAAGCTTTTAGGAGTGACCTGCCTGGGCAGGTGATAGTCTCCAAGCCCTGGGAATTCACAAGTTGGTTGTGGTTGAAGATATATGCACACAGTCATACACAAATATATACACAACACGGTCTGCTGACTACCCTCTACTGTGGTTTCTATACATATTACTTAATTTTTGTTATTTTCTTTTTTATATATTTCTGTTCTCTCTATTTTATTTTTCATAACAAACACAGCTCAGCAAACCATAGGTTCCTGGTTCCAGTTATTAATATTCAGAAACCCCAGAGGGAAGTGAAGCTGCCCAGATCTAACACCCAGCAATCACAGCTTAACTTAATGTTCTCCAGTTATTTTGTGAAGACTTGAAACAAGATTGCCTAACCTAGCACCAAATGAATGACAAAGGCTGTAGCTAATGCTCCAGTGCCTTGCTCTCTGGAAAACAGTGGTTTGCATACACAGGCCTCCTTTGATTTTGCACTGTTCTCTATATGACTTGTCTAACATCAACCGTTCTCTAGCTTTGGGAAGAAAGACACTTCAAGAGGCTGTTGACCTGACTGGTGGAGGCCTTTCACATCCCATCAAAGGAATTTATAATCAAAGAAGAGGTAAAAGAAAAAAGACCACTGTTCCCTACCCAAACTAGGACACATCACACAGGTATGGGCTGATAACCCCGGACTCTCACTTTGTCTGGAAATCAGGATACTGACCTTGTTATTTCTCCTAAAGTCACATTCCCGGATGTGCAAACAGTAATGGTGATTTCCAGGGCTTGTTCCCTGCCTCCCTGAGAAGGTTAATATTCCCTTCTAATAACCCTCATATACCTATCATGTCTATTGCCACTTGTTTTATGTTTGTCTGTCATTTAGAAACAAAGTCACAGAATGCTTAGAGCATGCACCTTAGAGCAAATGTGTTCAAGCTTCAAGCTTCTAATATTCACTAACTTGACTTGGCAATTCAGAGTTTGGCACAACATACATGACAATCTTTGTAGGCCTCACGACATGTGCAAAACTCCAAACAAAAGTTATTTGCTGTGATTATAATGCTTTAACAGAATGGGCTATGGAGTTGGGCTGACTGAGTTCAATTTTTTGACATTTTTGTTGCATGGCTTCATAGTTATAACCTTAGTTTTCAGTGGCTGTAAAATTGAAATAATCACAATATCTATTTCAGAGTATTTGGTATGGAAGGGATGCCAAGAAAGTAAACAGTTGTGCCCTGCTCTCGGAAGGCTTTCAGTAGGGACCAACTCTCCACTTTCAGCACTCAGTCTGAGGCTGGCACTTAGTAGGGACTATTAGACTTACAGATCCTAACTTTCTTGCCTAATGACTCCCTTCACATTCCCCTCTCCAAACATAAGCACATATACATAAATGCCACAGCCTCTCACCTCTTACATACTCATCTTATATACACATATACCTCCCACAACACACACTTCCACCACAGCACAGTTTCCATATATACTATACATTGTGTACCTTCTGAGTACACACATGCACATACCACAGACAAAAGCACCACATATATCATACACAGCATACACACATGAAAAACACCATTCAGTACACACATCCATGAATCACAACCACTAGACATATTTCCGTACATATATACAATATGCAAACATAGCACTCAAAACATAGCTACACAACTAAGATACTGGACACACATAGTCTACTCATATGTTATACACACACACACACACACTCAGAGAGAGAGAGAGAGAGAGAGAAAGAGAGAGATTTCTCCCAGCTACTCAGCTGAGCCTAGAGGAGCTGTGTAGGTTCCATGATGCGATGATTCAGCTTGCAGACCTGTTGCTGCAGGCAGGAGGTTTCCCATCAGCTGTAGCCACCTCCCTAGAAAGGCATGTGGGAAGAATTCCAAATTCATAGTTTAGCCCGGGGAAAAGGGTGTGGAGTTATGATATTTTCCCTTTACAGATTGTTAAATAACATGGGCGTAAGCCAATACATCATTTCTCCAAGTTGAGGTACAGGTGAGACTGTTTACCCTTTCTGAAGTTCTGCACAGCTCTAACGAATTATGTGTCATCATTTGCCACATTTCCTCTAGAGCAAGGAGCTATGAACAGAAGTCATCATATCCAGAGGGTCTCACTGGGAGCTAAGCTCTGAATAATCTCTCTTGTTCAGAGGTCTTAAAGCATTTCCAATTTTTTTAGACGATAGTTGTTCAATTTTATTATTTGTTAGAGATTGGGATTACATAATCACAGGGAGCAATCATATCTCCGGAGTCAGAATGCTATTGTTCAATAAATTAGCTCTAGCATACTGGTGATGGTATAAAGGAGGATACAGGTCATATAGTGCTACTAGTGGGGTATATTATTGCAACCACTACCAAGAACTAAGTGTGTTTATGACACATAGACCTAAGGAAGAATCCACCTATTCTCTTCTATGTCAATATAAAAGGAAAGAATGGGGACATAATAGAATCTGTGCCTTCATCAATACAATCCATGTACCTACCCCCTTTTTTAAAAAGAAAAAAATAATAATTTATTTATTGTTTTTACACTCCAGATTTTATTCCCCTCATGGTCCACCCTCTGACTGTTCCCCATCCCATACCTACTCCCCACCCCCCTGTCTCCAAGAAAATGTACCCCCCTACATCCCACCCCATCAGATCTCTAAACTCTCTGGGGCCTCTAGTGTCTTGAGGGTTGGGTGCATCTTCTCTGACTGAACCCAGATCCAGAAGTCCTCTGCTGTATGTGTTACGGCCTCATATCAGCTGGTATATGTTGCCCAGTTGGTGGTCTAGTGTTTGAGAGATCTTGGGGTTCCAGATTAATTGAGACTGCTGGTCTTCCTATGGGTTCGCCCTCCTCCTCAGCTTTTTCCAGGCTTTCCCTAATTCAACCACAGGGGTCAGCAGCTTCTGTCCATTTGTTGGGTACAAATATCTGCATCGGGCTCTTTCAGCTGTTTGTTGGGTCTTTCTGAGGCCAGTCATGGCCCCTTTTTGTGGGTGCTCCATAGCCTCAGTAACAGTGTCAGGTCTTGGGGCCTCCCCTTGAGCTGGATCCCACTTTGGGCCTGTCACTGGACCTTCTTTTCCTCAGGTTCCTCTCCATTTCCATCCCTGCAGTTCTTTCAGACAGGAACAATTATGGGTCAGAGTTTTGACTGTGGGATGGCAAACCCATTCCTTACTTGATGCCCTGTCATTCTCCTGGAGTGTGCTCTACAAGTTCCCTCTCCCCACTGTAGGGCATTTCATCTAAGGTCCCTTCTTTTGAGTACTGAGAGTCTCTCACCTCCCAAGTCTCTGGTACATTCTGAAGGGTCCCCCCACCTCCTACCTCCTAAGGTTGCCTGTTTTCATTCTTTCTGCTGCCCTCAGGGCTTCAGTTCTTTTCCCTCACCAAATACCACATCATGTTCCCCTCTTCCCCCACCCTGTCTCCTTTCCCATGCAGGCCCCTCTCTTCCCCATTGTGATTTCTTTCTTCTCCCTCCCAAGTTGGATTGAGGCATCCTCACTTAGGCCCTTCAGTGTGTTGACCTTTTTGAGTTCTGTGGACTGTATCTTGGGTATTCTGTACTTTATTATTATTATTTTTGGCTAATATCCACTTATTAGTGAGTACATATGATGCATGTCCTTTTGGGTCTGGGCATTTCCCATTTTTTAAGATCCACCAACCCACTGTCCTCTACACATGGACCTCAGTCCATTTGAAATTAGCTGTGGGCATTAACCTTTAGAGGTTACTGTTCTGGTGAAGATCTAGACAATCTAATTTGGAAAAGCAAGTTAGATGGTTCTGATGTAGATGGAAACACAAATGACACTCAGGGAAACACCAGATTCACTCATTTCCTGGGTGGAAAAACTCACCCTCAATCAATAAAACCCATCTGGGACAGGGACTTGGCAGCATGGTGAGGACGAGGCCTTATGTCTTCCTGCAGAGGGTCTACTGTTTTTCAAGTATTTTAGTCCAACTCACTGATTCTCCTTTCTTTTAGATCACCAGGAACTTTAGATGTACTTAGCTAGAAGCAGTAGAAACCATTTAGCTTTCCTCAGAAGGCAAATGGATTGTCCTGGGGGAACCAGTATCTCTGGGAGAGTCAGTTTTGCCAGTTTTTTGACAAATTTATTTTATGTCAAGTCTATGGCAAATCTAGACATATTCCAATGGCAGAGGATTAAGGAGAAGGAAGGACTTAATCTCTGTGTCAGGTTCCCTTGTACCTCACTGCTCAGAAACCAAACTTCTCCAAAGAAAGGCACCTCAAAATTTCATAGACTTTCTGGTAAGACATATCTGTTGTCAGAAACTGCATGCCCTAACTCTGCCTCTAATCTGTTTTATAAATAAAGTTTTATGCAAACAGCCCAGCAATTCATTGATGGATTTTCTGATATTGTATCTGTACAAAATGGCAGAGTTGCAACATAGACCATACAACTGAAGCACCCTAAAACACTTGCCGTCTGTTTTTTAATGAGAAATATTTGTTAATATTGGCTTAGATTGTTGCTTGGGCCACTCCTGGGGGACTTGGAACATATAACTGAACTAAACAGACAAAAGAAAGTTACATAAAGTACTATGCTCTATTACACATTACGTTGGTATGATCACAGAATTGTAAAGACTCTTTGGGAGGTTGTCTTGGTCACATAAAAGACTTATTTAGTAGATGGTTCAAATTTTCATTGTATGTAATAAATAATGGTTTATTTCAAGGATTATGCTGGAGAATATATTGAATAAAAGTATACACTAAGTCAGGCTCTTATTAAGCACCAGGCATTTCTGACATACTATGCCCTTCCTTATTCTAATCTAGTATTAAATATGGTTAGCTTTGAGCCGTGATTACATACATAGCTTTCCTTTCTGGATCTAGCACCTTGATGAACACAGGGATGGGAAAGCTGGGCCCAGGACTGAGAGGTATGTCCAGACACAGATCCTATCGTTGTTGCCTAGCAACAATTTGAAAGGAGACATTGAGATTCAAAAGGCCTGAGGACTTGGCACAAGATGACTTGTGAGCCATTACTGAGAAATGGTCCCTGAGTTATTCACTTCATTGAACCTCTCAATTTCACACATACTTGTACATTCCAATGACTTTTGGCCATTCAAATAATTTGTGCTATGTGAAGGGATTTGGTATATAAACTCTTGAACAAAGAATTTTTACTGGGATACAAGAGCACTATGTGACAAGAGGCTGTCAACATGATATGTGATACTGCAGGAGATATACTTTCAAATATGGCTTTACACATTGAGTAGTAGTCTTACATTACGCTCATGGGGTTTGGAATTAAGGCACCAAAATTTGACAAATACTACTTTCTAAGGCAGTTATATAGATTAAATATGAATACTTACGTGTAGTTCTACTACAGTGCTTGATGCTCTGTGAAGAGTATTCTTGGTGGTGATGATAATGATGTTATTTTCAGAAAGGATTAAGCTGGGTAGAAATCTCCCGCTCTGTTCTTAAAAGGCATGCATTGTTAAGGAACAACAGAGGAAGGCTTAAGTCAGTTGCACTGATATCCCCACTTAGGGACTCCTTGTTATTCACACCCTTTACTCTTTACTTCTGGCCCTATCCTTCTGACTTTGAACACAGATATTTCTTTGCTTTAGTTTTCAAAACTCTAGAAAATGTACCAAAAGTCAAGCCTTAAAAAGTTTTTGAGTGTTTCTGCTTTTCTTCTTGCATGATTGGACTTGCTTGGAAGTAGACTTCTACCAGATCCATGAGTCTAAACCTGTTAAAGGATAAAGGATCAGACAAGCCAATAGTCACACCAGGGAGTTCTGGGAACAGCCCTTTTTCACATATATGAGATAAAAGGTCAACCAAGGTTATTTAGACCTGTATGTTTCTCAACTGGCTGAAAATGCATCTGTGAGCTCATTCTTGGTCAGATAAGACCAATCAAAATTTTAAAGATTATTTTCAGATGATTTATACAATCATAAACTATAATACATGACTGACAATTAAGAAATGAAACTAAGGAATAATTTGTGGGACAGGAGCTAAGAGACAAAGAACATATATCCTATGTTGAGTACTAGTAAATAATAACCTCATGATGAGAACATGCTTGCCATGTTTGGGGGTTTTCTTGTGATTTCCTTCCCTTTACTAATGATAACACACCTAAAGTCCACAAAGGAAAGTCATCATAGTAGTATTTTCCTCCTTTGTGAAAATACCAGCCCAGTCCTGAATAATATCAACAAAGCAAGTGCTAATAAGTTGAATTAAGGTTGTATTACAAAATATATCACACTGATTATTGACAGGAAATCTCCTGGCAAGAAGAGTCTAAAAACAGCACAGGGAAGTTTCCAATGTTCAGAAAAAAATAAAGCATTTTTCATTTTCTGTAGACATCATTGGCTTTCTAAATGACTGTATCAGTTTGTTGGTGATGAGCAAGGCGAAATTAGACATTATTATGGTTTAAGTCACAACAAAGAACTGGCTCACAAAGTTTGAAAATAAATGCAGCAAGGGAAGACCAATGCTAAAGAGATATTGTCACTAACTCTTTGACACCATGCTTTGTGTCAGTCAAAACTAAGGGCTAGGCTTTATCATGTCTAGGCCACCATTGAAGACTTCCAGTGTGTCAGGCAAGGAAAACAAAGTATTCAAAACTAAGAGACAGTTTCAGGTAGTAGTTGACAAGAGTTGGCACAGTAGAAAGGCAGCAGACTTGTGAGGTACAGATTACATGAGTTAGTAGTCAATGTGAGTAGATTCAGTTAATTCACCCAATAAGACTCAGTTAATTAAGTGGAGCATGCAAGCATATGCCATTCATTCACTTGTTATTTGTAATTTTGTTATAAAATGTACAATGAGCAATTCAATGTAACACCAAATTTTAATTCAGTCAGTCATTCATTTTCTTAAACTATTTGTTAAGTTAATACAGGGGATATAAGGTATCCAAAATTGAAAAGCAGCATGTTCCTTACATCCTAAAAATTTGGAGGCTAGACAGAAGACATCAAGAAACAAGCTCACCCCCAAGAACCAAAGACCACCTAACAAAACTCTCATGTCAAGCCAAGCAGTGGTGGCTCACGCCTTTAATCCCAGCACTTGGGAGGCAGAGGCAGGTGGATTTCTGAGTTCGAGGCCAGCCTGATCTACAGAGTGAGTTCCAGGACAGCCAGGGCTACACAGAGAAACCCTGTCTCGAAAAACTAAAAAAACCAACCAACAACAACAATAAACAACAACAACAAAAAATAACTTCCATGTCAGACATGAGAAGCCCTCTTTTGAGTTGTTGGCCAGAGCCATCTAAGAGACTCCCAAAAATTAGACACACACACACACACACACACACACACACACACACACACACCTTTGCTGTTGCTCTTGATAAATCACAGAGATTTTGCTAAAGACACCATGCATTTCAGAAAGGGTCACTTAGCTAGTACTGTCCTTAATATGCCCTCCATGAGGGCTGGCATTCACAATACTGGAAAACACCATGCAAGCATCTAAAAGAAAGGACAACCACAATCTCAAACAGCTATAAAGTCTATGAACCACATCAGTGACTAGTATGGCATGATATCCCTACAAGGGCAGGAGTGGTATACATATCTTGGCAGTAATCAATGGCTCTCTAACTGGACTTAAGAACCTGGGCAACAAAAAAGATAAGATGCTTGGTCCTGGAAACCTAGCTAACTAATCAGTGTTTGTGAGGTCATGGTTATTTGCAAAGAATCATTAATTTGCTAAATCAGCATAATTCCTAATAACAGTCTACAAACATTTGTTCTTATATCCACAGATAAGTGTAGTGTTCAGTCCTCATCCAGAAAACTTCTCTTTGCAACAAATGGAGACCACTACAGAAAACCACAATCAATCAGTATCCAGAATTGTGAATCCAAGTCCCCATGGACACATGTGCAAAACATACCATATCTAAAGATCAGGGAAATGAAGAAGAGATGTTGGAAAGAAAGCAGGTGCTGTTTTCTCCTCCCTGTCACATTTCGCGTCGGAGAAACACACAAAAGAGAAACATGTAGATAGCACCAGTCATCACTACTGAAAAAGAAAGATGGGATTCCATTATATAACACCAGATAGGTCACCTCCAGATCTTATTAACAACATTTTAGCCCTGAATTGACCTTCTGCACAATGCTTCCTCAAAGAGACAAACTCTCACTGTGTAGAGACCACACCAAAACCCATACTTCTGGAAGTCAAACATGGAAGGTAGAGGGGCAAGGAGAAAGAAAGCAAAGAAAAAAATCAAGAATGACCCTGACCAGCCTCTTCCAAATCCATAAGTGTCTCTTGTATGAGAAAGAGTGAGTGAGAAATGGAGTGAGACTGTATCCACTTCTCTTGTGGTAGTTTTATCTTATGGAAAGAGGAAGTCTAAGAAAAGTGAAATCTCCTAAAAGATTAGCATCACATGGAGGGAATTCTAACATAATCTGGGCTTGCAGATCAATGGAGACTCACTGAGGAGGTCAAACACACTTAGGGATAAGGAGGTATCACGCAAGTGAAGAAACAGTATCTTACTGGGCTTCAGAAAAGGCAGTTCTCAAGAAGTGGTTCAGAACTAGTTGCATCCAGAATGTGCCAAGATTGATACAGGTTTAGGGCATAAATGAAGAGGCTTGGCAAGTTCAGTCAAGACTCAGAAATGATATCAGTTACTGCTCAGTGATGGAAGGCACATGTTATGGAGCATGAAGGTCAGCGACAGCAGGTCTGTGAAGAATGTGTTAAGGGTACAGATTATGAGACAGTTACTTAGGGCTATCTTAGTTAGGGCTTTACTGCTGTGAACAGATACCATGACCAAGGCAACTCTAATAAGGACAACATTTAATTGGGGCTGGCTTACAGGTTCAGAGGTTCAGTCCATTATCATCAAGGAGGGAAGCATGGCAGCATCCAGACAGGCATGGTGCAGGAGAAGCTGAGAGTTCCACATCTTCATCTGAAGGCTGCTAGCAGAATAGTGCTTCCAGGCAGCTTGAATAAGGGTCTTAAAGTCTACATCCACAGTGACACAACTACTCCAGCAGGGCCACACCTTCTAATAGTGTCACTCCCTGGGCCAAGCATATACAAACCATCACAAGGGCTAAGTATGGAAACATCTGGCTTGTTAGGGTACCAAGATGGGGAATGAACAAATTCTCTGAATTGTGTCATACAAGTCTGACCTTATTGCAGGACACAGAGAAGATGTGAGGTGTAGAGAGAATCTCCTATGTACTGTGAGGAAGCTTCCCCTATCAATAAAAGCTGATGGCCTATTAGGAAAAGGCAGGAAGTAATAGTTGAAAGTTCCAGTAGAGAGATTGGAACTCTGATAGTCAGAGGCAGGAGACTTCACCCAGTATTCTGAGGAGGTTAGGTTAATGAAAATGAGGAAATGTGCCTAGCTATGTGGCAGACATAGACTAGCATTAATAAGTTATAAAAGTTATGAGCTAGAGAATGAGCCAAATGGGCACATGTGGAAAACCCTGCGCTGCATGCCAAATCCTAGTATAAAGAAGAAAAATGGAAGGATGCAGAGAGGAAGACAAGATGTCATGGAGATGAAGAATGTAAACTATATAAGAATCTAGATAGCAATGATTGATGAATGAATATCCCCTCCCCCAATCACAGGAAGATAGTAGAGGAGGCCTGCCATGAGGTGACTGGAAGACTCCCAAGCACCTATCCCAGCCCCACAGAGGGTGCTGCTATGATGAGCAATGAGCCATTATGTAATGGAGAGATAGGAAAGATAGAGTATTTAGTGGAGAGATTGGAGAGAAAGCTAAGCCAAGTTGTTTGTAATCTGTGGAGAGAAGTAGAACTAGAGACTAGAGATGTGACAGTGGTGAGAAACAGACAGACATGCGGAGCCTTTGAAATCACCCAAGACCATGGTGATGTCCAAGCCTGGACTGCCACCACGATCATGTCTGGGTCTATAGCCCTACTGCAGCTGAGGTCTGGGTTGATGTCTGTTGCCACCAAAGGCCATTCTTATGTCTGTGTTCTAGGCTGCTGCCTGTGACCATGTTGTTGTCTGGCGACTATGCTGATACTGAGAGCCAATCTGAGTGGCCTGTGTTGTCACCTGAGACCATGGTGACATCCTGGCCCAGGATGCCACTGAAGGCCATATCTTGGTTAGTGGTCCAGCTGCAAATGTGGTCTGTGGCTTGAGTTACCACCAAAGGCCATGTGAATGGGCCTTGTCCATGTTCATGGTTTGGGCTGCTACCTGAAACCATGTGGATGTCTGAGGTCTATGCTGCTTCCAAAGGCTATACTAATCTGAGTGCCCTGCACTGCCAGCTGAGGCCAGGGTGACATCTGGGCCCATGTTGATGCCTGGGGCCATGTCTGGATCGGTGTTCCTATCACATCCAGGGTCTGTGTTAGTCTCAGAGGCCAGTGTTATCACCAAAGACCATGCAGATATCCTTGGTTTGGGCTGTCACCTGAGGCCATGTTGATGTCTGAGCACTATGCTGAGATGACTCTTCCCCTCACCAGCCACCACACTTAGGAAACATGGCCTTGCCTCTTGCCTGGGCTGCATGAAAGAGCTGGCCCTGGTATTATAAGTGTGGGAGAACTGGCCCTGCCCCTCACCAGGGCAGCACAGGAGAGCTGGCAGGCTGACCAACTCAGCTGCCACCAAGGCCCAGATGTAGCACTTTGAGCTGGCCCATCCCAATAGCCACCCCACCTTAGAGTTTTTCGAGTTCTTGAAGGGGCCAAAACTGTATGATCTCTATGACTCAGGGAAATAGCAAGATGTCTAAGAAGAGTTTTAGGGTCCAGTATTGATGGTGTTGCAGAAATCAGAGCCCTTGAATCAGACTAAGGACTCACTGCAGTGAACATTTACACATGACTTATTTGGACAATAGGGCATACTATGTGACACACCATGACCCACTGCAGCTTCCACAAAGAGATTTGATTGTTTGTTTGTTTGGTTGGTTGGTTGGTTGGTTTATTTAATCTTTTGGTGGCGAGGCTGCAAGAGTGGAGGGCGGTTGAAGGATTGGAAAATGAGTGGGACTGGGGGTACATGATGTGAAATTCACAAAGAATTAGTTTAAAAGAAAGAAAAAAGAATCAGAGAAAAATGTGATTTGAGCAGAAATTTGAAAGTAAATGCTATTGGGAATATTCACCTATTAGAGGAACCAGCAATTCTTTAAGGTAAAACTATGAAGTACTCAGAAACCTGTACAAAACAAGAATGAAGTGTGGAGTCTATATATCAATGATTGCTGCTTCATTTTCAGATGGATGCAAGCACACATGCATGCACACATGCACGCATGCATACACATTGAAAAGGAAAAGAAAGATATCGCTCACGGAAATATTTTGAAAGGATATCTCTTTTGCAGGAATAGACAAATACGTGTCAAAGGGAAAAACATGGTTTAGACTGGGAATTTCTAAAATAGAGTGTGCCTGAGGTAGTGAGACTGATGTATCCTCAATTTTATTTCTGATTTTATTGATTCTTTTTTCTTTCTTCTTATCTGGAAAATGGGGGTCAAATCGCTGGTGTAGTATTTGGAGAATGATAGTCCACGTATGGAAGGACAGAAAGAATTGTACTTACAAATACTTACCTACTGAGTTTAATGTTCCTGCCTCCCTATATCAGGTCAGTCAGTGTTGTGCAGTGAAGATGATGGTGAGAGGAAGTTGGATTCCCTTAGTATGATTTCTGCATTGGGAGCAGCTCACTCCCCCCAGAGGAATGAGATGGAACTTGGAGATGGAAGAGCAGCTGGGATATAACCTCAGTCTCTCACACTGAAAGGGAACAAAAGGTGTGCTGGCTATACTGGGTGGTCACATAAGGCCTAGGACTTCAGCCCACAATCCCACGGCGATTTTGTGAAGGATACCATGATGCAGACTAACTGTAAGCTAAAGGATGGGATCTCAGGGTTGCTTAAGAGGATGAGGCTACTTAGAGAGAAGGTTTGATTGGTAGCACTGAGGTTCTCTAGGTTTTAGCACAGTTAGGTAGGATAGAGCAGCGCTGAAGCTAGGGGATGGAGCAGACTCAGAGTCTAGGAAAGTGAGAACTGAGATATTGGTGGGGCTCAGGGATTGGTGGAAGCATGTAACCCAACTGAATAGAGAAACATCTAGAGAAGTATTTATTATTTGTGGGTATATGCAACCCCATCATTGAGTAGTCATAGGGAAAGCAAAAGTAGGGATACTGGAGAGATGATGACCATTGCATACTCAACATCAGACCTAGGGGCTGGTTTCTTTGCATTGGTCCATGGGTCCTGTAATCCATGATCCCACATGCTCGGAGGAAAGCAGATGTAAGATGGGGCTGAACAGAAGAGCAGTGATTCCAATATGACTCTAACTTTTAATAAAAGACTTGGGAATTGATTAGATCCACTTTCTACCAATCAACATGAAATAAATACAGTATTTTTCTTAGATACTCAAAACTAAGTATTTAAATTTTTAAATCGACATGGAGGAGAGTTAAAAATAGAAATAAAAGAGCTGTGCATCAAAGTTTAACTTATTCTGTTTCATAACTTCAAGCTTTCTGGTTTGCTGTAACTCACTGACTATTCTCTTATCCCATCAAAATATCCTCACCAGGATCCAGGCCTTGGTAAAGATGGGCACAATCTGTCTTGATTATACCTGAATCAGTGTCTGGAGAATAGTAGGCATTTGATATATACTGTAAAAAGTCAACATTTCTTTTTATTGCTTAGCACATCCAAATTGTATTAGCGAAGTATGAGATTGTTGACATTTGCTTTGGGGTTGTCTCTTTATCCTTTCTCCATTTCTCCCCCTAAAATTCTGTGTTGCGATCTTTCTATAACTGACCTTAACTGAAGAAAAACCAAAACCCAGAATTGTATTTAAGGTAACGCAAGGAATAGATAAGGATGACCTGTTATCGCCCACTAACTTGCCTTGATGTTCAGCATGGGGAAGGCATTTTTGTAGTGGGTAGGACTCATAGCAGCAGTTCAAAGATCCGTGGGCCATTGAGATTCCCTTTCAGATACACACCAGTGGCTATGGATTATGCTGCTTGGGAGAATGACCCTACTTTAATCATAGGTTTTGCTATAGTAACTATCCAATGATGCATAGATTTTCATGGGGGTGTATACATCACTTCTTAATCCCCATGAAGGGAAAGAAAAATTTATTCTTGGAGTTTAAATTTCCACTCCAAATGAGCTTTTCAGTTTTATCCTTCTTTTTTTTAAAAAAAGCCCAATTTCATTGCTTCCTCCTTGTGAATGAAAGATCACACAGGCATGGGTTTGTGAAGGTTATCTATAGCTTTGCCTAAAATGGTTATAATTGGAGAAATGAAATAGTGCTAACTGCCAAGGCTGAATAACATTATAACATTATGCAAAATGAAAGCACTTTAGAAGGATAAAGCAGCGATGACAATGCAAATCAGAGCCAGTGAAGGTCAGCCGTTTTGCATAAAGTGCCTTGCAGTCTAATTCATGGGAACTTCGCCAGAGGAGAGAAAAGTGACTTATTAAAACACAATGCTTTTGCAACGAGCATTACTGCCAAGTGAGCCCTGGATCTGCTTACAAGTCCCACAGGCAGTCACAGGCTTCATTGAGGAGCCAGGCAGTTAGAGGCAAGCTGAAATTATAGATCTTCTATTCAGAAAGAAGATACCCCAACTTCATGGCAGCATTCAAGCGGGCTTTCTTAACCCTCTGGTGGCTGAGAAACACTGGTGTTTTCCAAACAGGTCTAGACAGCTGTTTATACTTGGGGTCTCACATTTGCTCTTTCCTTTGTTCTCACAACCCTTTGCAGACTCAGAAGCTAAGGGAATTAGCTCCTAAGACCTATACTTGGCAGAAGTGAAGGTAACTTGTAAGCTCAGTTAGACTCTGAGGTTCAAGGTTATTCTACCATACACATACTGGTAGACAGAGCTATTACTGTGAGAATCAAGTTCTAACACTTAGAACAAATGTGTTTGTTGTTAGGTTTCTTTCATCAACAGTATTTTTTTTTGGTTCACATCTATAGTCCTGTTAAATATCAGACATCCAATGATAATCTTCATTCCTTCTCTATCAGATCACTTGCTCTAGGACAGAGGTCCAGGCAGAAGCTGGGCTCTAAGTTCCCATCTTCTCTGAAAGATGATATTTACTTCATTGAACACATCACATGTAACCTGGTACAAGAAACAACATAACTAGGTGTCATGGCTCACGCCTTTAGACCTAGTACATAGGAGGCCAAGTAGGAGGATTGCTGTGACTTTAAGGCCAGCATGGGCTAAATAATGAAAACCAGTCTGAGCTGTACTCTCTATCTCAGGAATAAAAAGAAGAATATAAAGGAATGCAGACAATGCATGCAAATCACAGCAGGTGAAGGTCAGCTGTTTTCCATAAAGGGCTATCAGTCTCACCCAGGTGAACCTCAGCTCCGGGGAGGGAACAAAAGAAAGCAGTGCATCTTTCACAGAGCTAAAACTAGACTCCCAAGAATCGGTCTTCCTGGATTGGTCCCCAGGTTTACTCTGCTGCTATTAACTGTGTGATCTTAGGCAATTTTCTTTATAAGGAGGGGTGATTTGAACTCATGCTTGAAGAGGACCATCAGTAGCCCTTTAAATTGCAGAGTGATGCTTCCTGAGCTGCTATGGTGATCCGTCCAGGCTCCCAGCCTACTGGTGGCCCCACTGACTGTAACTTTGCAATGTCCTCCATCCGCAGAAGTCAGTCCCACCTGGCTGCAGCCCACCATAAACATCTTTTCTCCTGTGCCAGTGGTCATTTTCTTGTCTCTCTTAAAGCAAGCAGTGATGATGTTACCCAGTTCAGACAAATGAGCCCAGAGGAAAGTGGCCAGCATGTGTACATATTTTCTTATAGCATATTGGAGGCAGATACCACTTTCCTTCCTTTATTGTGATTTGGGGGAGCTGGGAAATTTATTTTATAACATGGCATGTCAGCAATGAAGATGAAAGACCAACATTTTAAACATAGTGAAGTGGAGAGATGCAGAAGTTGGCTTCCTTGGTAGAAATGCCCATACTACTTATTTTTTACTGCTATTTACACATTGTGTGGAGATTTTACATTTTTGACACATGAAGCAGGAATGTCTATTATTTGTTCCAGCCCCTGTTAAGACCAGTTTCCAAAGCATTCCTAATTTACTCTATATGCCCAGAGCACTGAGAACCACGCCCTCCCCATTTCCCTCTCTGAGGAGTATGGACCAGCCAATCCTCTGGCACCACAGCCATGGCACTAAGAGAAGGGCTAGAAACAGCTCTCTCTGAACAGAATGAAGAACAATTAGTTTTTACATAGAAAATATTCCTCATGTTTGCACTGATGGCACACACAGTTTCTGGGGCATTTATGAGTGAAGGTTATCTGGAGTCTAGGTAAGTTGGAATTACCACTATTTGCTCTTCCAGAATGATTTATCTAATTTGTGGGAGTCACTACCATGCCATGTGATACAAGACATTTCCATGGTTTTCTTGTTTGTTGTCTTTCTTCAAACACCAAGTTGAATTTCTTGGGCTGAAACCCAAGTGAACTTCAGAACACACTGTCAAGAGGCAGACAATGCCTCTGCCTTACACGTGAACACTTGCTGTATGGCTATCAGCATAAAAATATGCTTCTATCCAGTTTCAGGGATTAGAAGGTATGAATCATAGTGGACTTGTACATTTTCATGAAATCACTAAGTTTAATCCTGTGTTTGATGTAACATACCACCAATTTTTGCTGCTTGAATAGTAGAGACTTGTTTTTTTCCTGGGTTTATGGCTAGTAAGAATAATTTATGATGACAGAAAATATGTGCTCATTGATATATTTTACAAGATCACCAAGAATGCCGTACCCTGGTTTCTCTCCTTTCTTAGCAGCACACTACTTTTAACACCTATATTTCTTTACTTTTATTCATCTTCTAGGCACATAGGCTGCTAAAATAAATGACAAGAGGAGTAGTTTATGATAGAGTACAAATCATTAATTTTATCATATTCTCTTGATTCGGTGAACTTAATTGAGAACAAACTGGAGCAATTCATTTAAAAACAACCAGAACTATTAAAAAAACTACTTAGATGAATACTACACAGTGAGGAAGAAGAAACATGGTTCAATATTCAAGAGCACAGGAAGGAATACATTTAGAAGAAGAGGAGATGACCAAAGGAGCCATAGGAAGGATCCATATTGTTATACACAGAGTAACTAGAAAGGAGAATAAAGAATTAACAATAATGCCACCAACTAGAACAATAAACAACCAAACTGTAGGTAATAAACAACCCCTCTCTATGATTGTAAGAGGAATATTTAAAAAGACAAAAAAAAGAAATAGAGATGTGACCCCCGAGAGAATGAAACTAGAGACGAAGAGAAATCCAAAACCTATTTCAATGAAAATAAAACCAGTCACATATAGTATGATCTCTGTTGTAAAAAAGAAAAAAGAAAAAAACAAACAAAAAACAAAATTGAATGCTAAGCAGCATGTGAAACAGGAAGTTAATAACTATTGGGATAGTCAACACAGGATGCTCAGGATATCAGAATCACTGTGTTCAAATTCATACCCTAGAAGACACCTGCTTATAAAGTAAAAGAACATATCACAGGGAGGCAGACATGACCAGGTACAGCTCACACTCTTCTTTTGGGTTCTGAATCTTCATCAGGACCAGCTGCAGACAGCATTTCCTGTACACATCAAACTCTCCCAGGTGAAGATGTAGTATGCAGAAGCATTGTAGATGGAGAAGAATAATATGTATATTACTATATATCATGACCATTATATATCAAGACCATATACATTATATATGATATATATTATTATATATAATTGCATACACACATACATACATACATACATACATACATACATACACTATTCTGGTCAATTTCATGCTACGCCTCCCATCCTTCAGCTTCTTCTGGACCCCCTCCAACACATTTCTGTCCACCTTTATCTCTTCTTCCTCCTCCTCTTCTTTATAATCCCCAAGTCTAGCTAGTGTCACCTGTATGTGAGTGAGCATGGTGCTAGCCACAGGTGCCACATTCAGAAAGAAAAATGAGTCCCCCACCTCCTGCAGCCATCAACTTCCGTATCTCCTCCAGAAGCTTGAAGTTTTGACTTAGGATGATCTTGAACAGATCTTGTCACCACAGCTACTGCATTTTTTTTCTTTGAGATGGGGATCTCTTTCTATTACCCAGGCTGGTTTGGAAGTCACTCAGCCCATTCTATCCTTGAATTTGTGATTTTATTATTTCAACCTCCCAGTAGCTGAAGTTACAAGCCTGTACAATCAGGACTGGCTCCTTACCCTTTTTCATGCCTTGATATTCTGTAGTCATTCCCTAAGAGAGATCAAAGCTCTTGCTTCCCACATCCTATCACCTGCCAGATCCTAGGTTGTTACACAGAATAAGAGGTCAACTTCCACATGCATGCAGCCGAATGATCTGATTATAACAGAAAAATTCTAAGTATTCAACAAATTTTACTGTACAGATTTTCACATAAGAAAAAGTAAAAGAATATTATAATAAACATTGATTTCATGGATCAATTTCAACCTTATATACATTTGGCTGCATGTATCTTCTTTTATCTCTTTTTGGCTTGATATTCTAGAGTGCTTATATTTTATGAAAATTTTGGCCATCATGACATTTTATTTCCCAGCTATTTCAGAAAACAGCTCTAGAAAATAATATAATTCCTCCATGACAATGCTGTTCTTATCCCACCCGTCAGTCAGCACTAACTCACTCATGTCACATAGCAGTCAAAATTCAAATGTCCTCAGTTGTCCAGTAAGTTTCTTTCATAGCCAATTGGCCCAGGACACACCCTACATCGAGCATCTTTTGGGACTCTTTGAAAGATATCTGAAGTATACAACAGTGCCTTGAACCTCAGCTGGAAAGGACCAGCGATAGAGAGCTGCCTTCTTCTCTTGAGTAAGCATGCCAAGACCCTGGGCATTCTTGTTTAACAACCATGAACAGGAAAGGAAACAGGCATCAATTTGGGGTTGAGTGTCCAATATGCAAATTACATGCAAATCCAAGCAAACTCAACTGGCTTTCCTGAAAGAGGCTGGTGTGAAGTGACAGCATTAGAATTACTGCATCTATTAGAAAACATGTTCTTAAATTTCTTGCACCAAGGCTCTGTTGGTTTATAGCAGTTTCTACTCCATTTTACTCCTCCAGGGACGGGAAGTTAAACAGTTATCATCGGCTTTCTGTTTCAATTTGAAATTTAAATTCTTTGTTTTGAGCAGCAAATCCCTTCAGCTGGCCAGTGTAATTGCTGCTACACATGCTGCCCCTCTACAGACAGCTCCTGGGAATCTCAAATTCAAGTCCCAACTCTGCAGGTAACCCTGTGGTCAGCTTTACACCAGCTTTAAAAACCAGTGACAGTCACTAGAAGACCAGAGGGCTAATGGGAAACTCCCTAATCTGATTTCCATTCTAAAGCCCTAGGTATCTCTGAGAAGTTCTCACCTTTATGAATTCTTATTTCTCTTGTGTTTGGTGGGGTCTGAGGCTGTTCCTATTTCTTTGGTGTGTACTTCACCAAAGAAATAAATAGAAGAAACCCAAAATCCTCATTATTGTCAATGCTGTAATTGAACAGCTCAATTTTATTTTATTTGTTTATACTTCATTTATGAGGCATTTGGATGTATTCTTACAAACTGATGCATTGTTTCCTCTAAAGATGCCAAGCAAAAGATGTTAAAAGTTTCCTGAGTGTTCTGTAGGAGAGTGTAGTAACTGAGTATCAGTTAAGATAAAGATGTAGGATAAACCAGGTGAGAGATATGGGTGCTGTAAGCTGTGAGCTATGTCTGAGCTTCCTACTCTCTGCCACAGTTTATAACTTTGGATGTTGGAAGGCAAAGGAATATAAAACTTGAATTTTCCCATCACCTTACATGTGTTGCTTTGCTTGGTCTTGAGTTCTCTATCAAGAAGCATTACTCTTCATGTTTGGCAGATGATACAGTATTAGCAAGCTGATTTGTGTCTTCTGAGGGTCACAATGAATGAAACGGTGTAATAAAGCTCTCACTCCTCATCGTCCAACTATCTATCCCCATTTGTGCCTCTAAAAACAACAGACACCTGTTCTACTCAGATCTATGAAGTGAGGATATACACAACCAGGGCCATTTTTATGTGAATCGTTTTGTTGGGTAATTGATTTTGGAGCTATTGTCTTCTTTAGGAACTAAGTATTCTGTCATCTAATGACAGCAAATCAACACAGTCTCAATTCAGCCCAGGTCTCTACTCTACCAGCACCTTACTTATCTCATTCTGTATTTATGGGGAGGGTCCTAAGATTACATAATAATTTTTTTGTTGAGCTGTGTATGTGCAGCCACATCTGTACAAGTCTACAGGTGTATGTGTATGTATATCTGTTCATAGGAACAAGTCTACAGGTGTATGTTTGTGTGTGTGTGTGTGTGTGTGTCTGTGTGTGTGTGTGTGTGCATGCATATGTGTGTGCACCTGTTCTTATGGACAAGGCTATAGGTAGGCTTCCTCCCCTGAGTGCCTTCTCCTTGCCTTCTCAGATGAGGATAGAGTCTCCTGGTCCATACTGTTTCAGACCTCCAGCCTCATCTCTCTGAATCATGCCAGCTTCTGTTGAGTCTAAGAGTATAGGTTTCGGTAAGTAGGCATCAGAATTATCTGCCTGAGTTCAAGGCTAGGGTAACCAGCTTACTAGTGCTTGGCCAGGTTATTTTTCCTCTGTGTATGCTTTAATATCCTCATCTGTGAAGTGAGACTAGTGATAGCATCTAGAACATGTCAGACGGGGGAGAAGATGGCATCAGCTTTCCCATGGAAAGCCCTTTGAATAGAACATGGCAAACAACAAACACTCAATCTTAGTGAGCATCCACCCTTAGCCTCAAGCTTTCCCAGTGGACAGTTCTATTGATTCAGACACTGTATATGTTTCCGTTTGGGTACACCCCAGCATCTACCCACAATGTGGATACTCCAAGTGTTTATTACACACTCTCCTTACAACCTGTCTTTTTTTTTTTTTTTTTTAAGTTGATTGAGATTTTTGTACTTGGCTGAGCTGTGTGTTATCTACCATATTATCCACGAAGCTTCAATATATAGAAGAAGACTGTGAACTCTAATTTAGTGTCTACTTTAAATTTCCTTACAACCTTTCTGAATCACGTCCCACTGAACATCTGCCATGTGACATACGTCTTACCCATGTTATCTCTTAGGACTTCCATGTATTTGTTACTCCTGGCACGATCACTTGCTGTCGAGGAAGATGCTGCTCAGCGCACTCACCTGCTGTACATTGGGTCATACAACTATTGACAAATGGAAATAGCATTGAAATCAGCATGTGAGTAACGCCGAGTTTAGTGGCTCCTTTCCTCCTCTAGTCTGTTTCTCTCTCTCTCTCTCTCTCTCTCTCTCTCTCTCTCTCTCTCTCTCTCTCTCTCTCTCTGTGTGTGTGTGTGTGTATGTAACAAAAAGAACAATGAGCCTTATGTAAACCCTATGTAAATAGAAGATTAGGGTTTAGTGAAACCAAAGCTGAAGAAATTTAAGCAGAAGTTAACAAGAGTCACAGTAACTGGGTATTTTAAGAATACATATAAAAAAGGCTACCCCTCCTTTCCTAGATACACAAATGGATGCTGTCTCTTAAGAAAAGACTTAGCTCATACAGGACTATGCTCCAGGGTCATACATCTATATGAAATTGAAGACCTTTGTGACATTTGTTGAAGTTTGATGGCCATTTGCAACTCTTAGACAACCCTGAACTGGGATGTCTGGGCAAGGCCACTGGAGATGGGTCACCATTTGTACCAGATGATGTACTACTGAAACTTATCTGGGAATATGCATTGTCTGAAGATGTTTGTTATTGATCTCAGTGGGTATATCTGGGAAGGGTCTAAGATTATATAATTAAATAATTTTGTTGAAGCTTCATGTTTCTGTGTGTGTGCACATCTATTTGCATGTACCAGTTTACAGGGATGTGTATGTATGTGTGTATGTGTGTATATCTGTTTATATGTGCAGGCCTACAGGAAGGTGTGCATGTGTGTGGGGGTGTGTGGCAGAAACCAGAGCACAATCTTGGATGTTCTCAGGTGGCTTCCATCTTATTAGTTTTTAAAAACTAGGCCTCTTCCTGGCCTGGAGCTCACTGATTAGGCTAGGCTAGTTGGCCAGAGAACCCCTGGAATCTACCTCTCTTTCTCACACTTGCATGACCAGCCCTTCACTAACTGAACTACCTGCCTCCCTAGCTCCAAGATCACACATTTTCAACATACTTCCAGTTGACCTCAAAGGTCCTTTCTAAAGGCAAAGGTTCAACGGTCCAAGTGCCTTTCCTGGGCTGTCTTCTGGTTTAACACAGTGACTGAGTAGAATGGTTTTACCATAACAGGTCAAACAAGTCCAGCTCTGCCATCAAATGCGAGTGGATCCAGTTATTCTGGAAAATGGATCCACATATATAATTGAACACATTGAGTATGTTGAAGTTTGATGAAAGTGATCTCTCTATCGCCCCCTTCAGGTGTAAGGTTGCATGATTGGCTGACTTGATGACTCTGACTCTAGCACTGCAATAGAGGAACAGATCTCAGATAAAAGCATCTTTTTCAAACAATGGCACCATGTGACATGTGATGACCCACGGAGACCAATGTCCACAATGAAATGCTTCACTCTGCTCTCCTTTTTATGGTCTGGGTCTGTTTTACCAGATGTCCAGAACATTTTAAATAGAATGCCTTCACTTTTCATATTCTTGTCCCTATAGGTTTTCTACTTCTTGTTGAATTTGTGTTTTCTAGAACACTCAGGGGTTTTAGAGGTTTTCACTATTAGTATAAATATGAAAGAGAAGAAATAAGAATGGAAGTAAGGAAGGAAGGAAAGAAGGAAGAATAGATATTACTTTGGGTTTTTAACCCAAACATTGTGTAAACTTACATTATAGCACCTAGCATGATTGATGCTGAGTTTGTTTGTGTGGAATTCTACACTAGGAGTCTTGACAAAGGAAGCTGTGTCTTCACAGGCACCCAGGGACTTGCACCCTTGGGTGAGATAATCACGCTGCTGGAGTGCTTTGGAGAGGCAGCATACATTCATAGACTCCGAGCTGATTTGTAGTCAGGTGCCCTGGAGGAGTCCCCAGAGGCTTTCCCTTCTGATTGAATAAAGTCTTCTAGGCTGAATAACCTCATTGTGGTAACCCATTATCACAAGTGAAGTAGCTTCAAACAGTCTTACTACAGGGTTTGGACATCAGAAAATCAAAGTGGTCAACACCAAGCTAAAATCAGGGTTCTGGGAAGATTGGGTTCTTTCTAAAATCTCGAGTGAACACTGTCTACTGGTATTTTACAACTTGGTAAAAATGGTTACTATCCTTGGATTCTTTCTCCTTTTAAAACAATATTCCTGTACACGTTTCTCTGGTAATAATTTTCACACCTCTCTCTTCTGCTATTAAGGGCCAATATGGTAAACAGCAACCATCCTGAGTCACAGAATGATGTCCTTAGTCAGTTCAGCTGAAGAGTTGTTTTTACTTCATCTGCAATCTTGATATTCCAGATCAGGCTTCCAAGGAAGTCTATGGTCCTGAGAGAAGTCTTCCCAGTAAGAGGAAGAGGTGACCCCAAAAGAAAATTGATTAAAGAAGCTAAATTAATGCCTCAGAAACATGCTTACCTCTAGAGTATATACAGATTTCTCTCGCTCACTTCACAGTTTTTCAAGAATCATTATCTCATGTTGAAAAATCACATCATGTCTCAAAATATTAATTATTCTGAGACTATGACAGGAAATGTAGCTATTGCCAATAAGAGGACTAAGCAAACATGCATTAAATATTTAGATTACAACATAAGAGGCATCTATTATTCAATGAATGCAAGTTATCAATGTGTTAGATAACAACAGTAATGGTTTTCAATCTCTGTCAAACTATGAATTGGGGATTTTTTTTTTTACATAGATTATCTCACATGATTTCTTAAAATCTGTATAATGTGGAGGTCATGCTCCCAAATTAGGAAATAGAAATTCAAAGAGTATCAACATGCTGGAGAAGGTCAGATATTTAGTATATGAGAGGTCACGTGAGCTTAGGACTGGCTGTCTTACCCAAACATATTATTAGGCTGCCAGTTTAGGGGTTCAGAAGGTCATAGCCACAGAGTGAACCTGAACCAAATAAGAAAGGTTCCCAGAAAGTGTGAATTTGTGAAGGCATATTTTAAATGTTTATCAGTGGATTTCCCTTATGCAAGTTTTTCTAATACTATAGAAAGAACCAGAACTTGTGTACCTTCCTTCAACTGAAATCATTTCCTAGAGGGCTAGCCTGGGCAGCGGACATTGTGTATTTAAGAATTACATTGCAATTTCATGAGGTCCCATTTGTCTATTCTTGATCTTAGAGCATAGGCCAGTGGTGTTCTGTTCAGGAACTTTTCCCCCATACCCAGGTGTTCGAGAGTTTTCCCCACTTTCTCTTCTATTAGATTCAGTGTAACTGGTTTTATGTGGAGGTCCTTGATCCACTTGGATTTGAGCTTTGTACAAGGAGATAGGAATGGATCAATTTGCATTCTTCTACATGTAGACCGCCAGTTGAACCAGCACCATTGTTGAAAATGCTGTCTTTTTTCCACTGAGTGGTTTTAGCTCCTTTGTCGAAT
>CM052718.1:38193045-38267087 GCA_028551405.1 Uromys caudimaculatus | reverse complement strand
GAATTCTCAACTGAGGAAATTCGCAGGGCTGAGGAGCACCTAAAGAAATGCTCAACATCCCTAGTCATCAGGGAAATGCAAATCAAAACAAGTCTGAGATTCCACCTCACACCAGTCAGAATGGCTAAGATCAAAAACTCAGGTGACAGCAGATGCTGACGAGGATGTGGAGAAAGAGGAACACTCCTCCACTGTTGGTGGGACTGCAAGTTAGTACAACCACTCTGGAAATCAGTTTGGCGGACCCTCAGAAAAATGGACATAATACTACCTGAGGACCCAGCTATACCTCTCCTGGGCATATACTCAGAAGATGCTCCAACATGTAATAAAGACACATGCTCCACTATGTTCATAGCAGCCATATTTATAATAGCCAGAAGCTGGAAACGACCCAGATGTCCCTCATCAGAAGAATGGTTACAGAAAATGTGGTACATTTACACCTTGGAGTACTACTCAGCTATTAAAAACAATGACTTTATGAAATTTGCAAGCAAATGGATGGAAGTTGAAAATATCATCCTGAGCAAGGTAACTCAGTCACAAAAGAAGGAACATGGTATGTACTCACTGATAAACGGATATTAGCCCAAAAGTTCAAAGAGCCCAAGTTTCACTTAACAGTAACCGCTGGACTGAGAGTGAGGTCCCAGATGGAGGAGTTGGAGAAAGGACTGAAGGAGTTGAGGGAGTTCACAGCCCCATGGAGGGAGCAACAGCGCCAATGGGCCTGCCCCCTCCCCCGTCCTCCTGAAGTTTGGACCACCAACCAAAGAATACACATCTATGGACCCATGGTTCGGACCACATATGAGGCAGAGGACAACCTCGATGGCAATCAGGGAAAGAGGAGAGGCCCTTGGGCTTGAGGGTGTTAGAGGCCCCAGTAAAGGGAAATGTCAAGGTGGGAATAGGGGCATGGGTGGGTGGGTGGGTGGGAGGTGGAATTCCGTCATAGAGGTAGGGATGGGGAGGGGATAGGGGGCTTCCAAAGAGGAGACCCAGAAAAGAGGAAACATTGGAAATGTAAATAAAGTATCAAAAATAAAAAAAAAAAAAGAAAAGAAAATGGAGCAGACTTATGGTCATTCAAAACTGCACAAAGATGCAACAGCCAATGACTTGACATCTACCATTGAAATCAAAGTATCTTGCACTCAGGAATTCTATAGCAATGTTTTCTTCAACACAAGTCTTTCATATAAATCTCTCCAAATGGCACCATTGCTAGCTTTGTCCCTTTACTGGAGGATTTGGAATTCTTTCCTCACATTTCTATGTCTTTTATGGTTATATGAGATATGATTACATCTCCTATATTAGAATACTTTGATAATTCTACATCCTAAATCTTTAGCCCACATTCCACTGGGTGACTGAGCAATGCTTGATAAGAGATTACAAGGGTATTTTTTTAAGAAATACAACTGAAGTTGGCTTCAATAGACTCGTGTATTTGTCATAACCAGTGCTGAGCTGAAGTCTCCAGAGGAAATATTTAAGGACTTACTATGGCAACTCTTTCATTGACATAAGCTGCTATCAGTATTCTTCTACCATAGCCTGCAGATGACCAACCAGGCATCTCCCCCAAATACCATATAAGGAAGAACATATTTCTATGGATCAGAATTGGACTTCAACTCTATTTGTAAATAAAAGCTTGTGTACCACCTGGAGCTCCTTTACCTCTCACTAGGAAGTTGATATCCTCATCAATCACAATGAGGATGAGGCAATGTGAGAAAATAATGCTGAGGATGAGGAAGATGAGAACATTTCAAGAGCATCAAGTGTTGGTTATTAGTGAGACACAGTACTGGCTATTAGAGCATTACCATTTACTGGAGTAAACAGAGTTCCAACAACCATACATCAATATGTAGATGATTTTTCTCATAGTAAGAGAATCTCATTTAGCCTCTCACCCTTCTGGGTACTCTCCAAACTGTTTTACATGCATTAACCAGCTCAGTTCTACAGGAACCTCTGAGATGTATAGAGTAAAGTATTATCATTTCATTTTATAGATCAGAGAACTGAAGTACACAGATGAACTTATCTAGAATTTCTCAGCTTCTAAGTGGCAAACTCAAGATTTGACCTCAGGCTCCTTACTAGGTCTCTTGCCCCATTTTTTGACAGTGACATGGAAGTAATTTAGGACTCTAAAAAGAAATCTGTTAGGGAATGGTTTAGTTTGATGTATTAAAAGTCCTATCTAAAGAGGCACGATTTAAGGTCAAGTTTAAAGAGTAAGAGCACAATAAAAAAAGGAATAAGAGAGTTAGGAACATGTACCTTGATGTAGCTAGGAGCTACAGTTCAGGTAGCTAAAAGCTGGATATAAAGACCAAGGAAAAGCTGGAAGAGTAAGCATGGATCAGACCTGGAAACATAGTAGGACATCATGAGTTATGAGCTGTATTTTAAGAGCAGAGACATCACTGAAAATCTGAAACAGGGCAATGACCATGATGACTTTCTGAGTACTTAGAAAATATTAACTATTGTATTCTTTACAACTTCTTCTGCTCTAGATTGAGCTTTGCAGGGATCTCATCAATGGTATGAAGACTTTGCAGGATTTGCTCTGAGCCTGACCTGTTGCCTTCACTTTACCTTTAATCACAACCCAGTTGTGCTTCCAAGGGCTATACAATGTATCTGATAACAGTCTCTGATATTTCACCTGCTATAACTCTATCCATTACTTTCAATGAAACCCCATTGATACTAATCTTTACATTGCCTGTCCACTTTTTTCTACTCTAATCTGTCCCTAATCTTTCCAGTCTAGTTGGTTTATCCATGTGAATAATTATTTGTAGACCAAATTTGACTTGTGAAAATGTGAGCTTTTGCTTTGCATGTGACCTTCTACCTCCCTCAGACTTTCATTACTCAATGGCAGGCTCATTCTGCTAAATGACTAGGTGATGCAACTGATGCTCTAATTCCTCTCAGTGCAACCCATCAACCACTCCTAATGACTTTACTTCCAGAACATATCCTCCTCCTGTTCCCAGCACAAACCACCAGCATCTCAGCTTACCACCGTAAAAACCTCCCGATGATTCACCAATCTCTCCATTATCATTCTTACTCAAAATGAAGGGCCACTTCTCTAAAACTCTTATCTGTTATGTTCTGCTTAGTAGCATCCATTGGTTTAGGGTTCGTTTACAGCCATGGCTATGCTACAGTGTCAGAGATGGGTGATGGCAACAAATACCACATGTCATTTTTGTTTTTGTTTTTGTTTTGTTGTTTTTTGTTTTTTGTTTGCTTCGGTTTGGTTTTTCGAGACAGGGTTTCTCTGTGTAGCCCTGGCTGTCCTGAACTCACTCTGTAGACTGAGTGAGCCCAGGCTGGCCTTGAACTCAGAAATCGGTCTGCCTCTGCCTCCCAAGTGCTGGGATTAAGGGCGTGCGCCACCACTGCTCGGCTAGATACTGCATGTCATACCAGTAGAAAGAAATTATTGTTTAAGTTTCTCTGGGGAAAAATGTCATCCATGCTCTATATAACCTTCATGGACTCCCACAAACTAAAACACACACACATACACACACACACACACACACACACACACACACACACACACACACACAAAACCACATGTACATACTCCTCATATATGCCAGTCACACTCATCTATATTCTTATATTCCCTCCTCTCTTCTTCTCTGATGGTTTCTGCACAACTTCAGGACTCTCTAAATAAATATGGGCCACCTCTGGGCATTTTACCTGCTCTTCCTGCTTCCTGTATGGCCCTTTGCTTACCCATAACCCCCCCATTTTTTTCATGCCACATCTCATATACCATCTAGCTTGAAAATTCTTCCCAGCTTTCCCTAGACTAAAAATTCTCTTACACTTTTGTCTTGATTTTTAGTTGTCTTCTTAGTCCTCATTTCCAGTGATAGTTAATCTACGGGGTAGTTACCAGTACCCTGATGCCCCTACTGGAATGTAAATACCATGAGAGTGAAGGCATTGTTTAATACATTGTTTGAGCTTGAAAAGCGTGAGGTATGTCATGAATATGCAACAGTAAGTTTTTGTATGAATGGATATAAATCCATGGACTGTGGGGCACAATACCATACACTCAGGAAAACCTCAGCTATGCACACAGGCACATGCCCAGCACTGTCATATAGACTGAGCTCATGTTTCCATTCTCAGAAACTTCAGTAGGAAAGGTCCCCTGTTTCTCTCCCATTCTTACCATGCAAAGATAAGGATAATTCTGAGACAATGTGCTGGGAAAGCTGTTATGCAGAGGAGCAGGAAGGGGGCTATCTCTGAATCTCAGAGATTATCTGGAGATCTGAGAGCTACTCCTTGCCTCCAGTGGCTATTGAGAAACACACTGTCCCTTTAAAATAGCTCATATCATTCAGATTCTATTAATAAGCCAGAGTTAGGCAAGTTTTCCCAAAAATACCAAGTTCAGGCTCCTTCCAGAAATCAGCTTCTGCCACAATGGGTATCCTGTTTACTGTGAGCTTTCTACACCAGAGTCCTAACTGGAAGACATTAGAATCAAATTCAAGTCCAAAGCATATGTGGGTGTGGCATTTTAAATTCATTGTTAAATACTATATGCTTATGTACATCTCAAACCCCATTTAGAATTATGCCTTTCCTATACAGAAAATTATACACAGCATAGACCATTTAAACTCTATCAGCTGCATAGTTCAGTGGCATGTACACTTCTGTGAAACCAATGTCACTGTTCATCTTTATAACTTCATCTTGTAGAACTGAAGCTCTCAGTAGCTAAACAGTAACTCTCCACTCTGACTTCCCCTATCTCCTGGAAACATGCTTTTCTGAGATCATGAATCTGATGATTCCAGGGCATTGTGTAATGTGGGAAGAATCATAGAGTATTTGCTCTTTCTTGATCTTATTACTTCCCCAAGCAATAGGTATTTAAGGCCTATGGATGTGCCAGCCTATTCAGAATCTCTTCCTTCTTAAGGTTTAATAAAATCCTGTTGTGCACACCGAGACATTTTATTTATATATGAACTCTCTGATACACACTTGAATGACTTCCAATGATTAAAAAGAGTGCCACAAACGTGTAGACCCAACTATCTCTTTAAGATCCTGCTTTGAATTCTTAGAGATTTTGCATTTCAGAAGTAGAATTGGAAAACTATGCCATTATTCTTGTGTTTAAGGTTTGGATGGACTTTTATACTTTATTAACTGCCCTTTTATGAAATAGCTCTTTGGTAGAATTTTAAAATCCAGATTTAAAATTTGGCCGCAGAAAATATTACAAAATAGCTGCCCTTTCACCTGGTTCCAAGTCTCCTTAGTCACTGACTTCCTTGGTTGTCCTAATGACCACTGTGTCATTGTAATGAGGTACAGGTATTCTGTCTTTTTTTCCTGTGTTTTGTTCCCTAAGTGAGTCAACTGAGGAAGCTAAGAAGGCCACAATACAATGTGAGGATTTTTATATTTCTTCCTTCCCTGTTCTCATTAGGTAACCAACTCATCTCCTTCACCAAGTGGGAGGATGGAGAACTAAGGCTATTTCCTTGCAACCCACATGAGACCTCATGAGCCTCTGAATGGGCTTACGAAGACCCTGCCAATGTTAAAGAAACAGAATCATAGTGTAATGTTGTCTTGAAGTTCAGTTGCAGTAATGTGTATGTAGAGGTCTCTGCTTTGAAGTCAAAGAGAGCCCTGGGCATAGCAGTTAAGATGGTAGCAGCTCATCTTATGTGCCCTGCTCACAATCTACTTAGTGTAACCTTGGCCAAGGTACTTAACTTACATTGGTATCAGGTGATTCCTTCTATTACTGAATTGTTTTCTTTTTTTTTAAACAGCAGTTACTTAAAGGAAAATAGAATTTACCCTTTGGAATCTCAACACTCAGGAATGGCAGTGAAGGGTTTTGGCAGGGAAGGAAAGCTAGAACCTCAATGACTTGCCATCACTGTTTCCCCTAGGTCAAGCACAAAGGGCTTTGATAACCATCTTTTGCAAACATGCTGCTCATTAGAACATAGTGGGAGTCACTTGAATAGATAGCTTGCTATTCATATTTAAGTGTATCATGCTATTATAAAAATAAGGCTGCTATGAACATAGTGGGGGCATGTGTCCTTGTTATATGTTGGAGCATCTTTTGGATATATGCCCAGTATTAGTATAGCTGGATTCAGGTAGTACTATGTCCAATTTTCTGAGGAACCACCAGACTGATTTCCAGAGTGGTTGTACCAGCTTGTAATCCCACCAGCAATGGAGGAGTGTTCCTTTTTCTCCACATCCTTGCCAGCATCTGCTGTCACCTGAGTTTTTGATCTTAGCCATTCTGACTGGAGTGAGGTGGAATATCAGGGCTGTTTTGATTTTCATTTCCCTGATGACTAAGGATGTTGTATATTAGGTGCTTCTTGGCCATTCGATATTCCTTAGTTGAGAATTCTTTGTTTAGCTCTGTACCAAATTTTCTAATAGGGTTATTTAGTTCCTGGAGTCTAACTTCTTGAGTTCTTTGTATTAGATATTAGCCTTTTAAAGGATGTGGAATTGGTAATGATCTTTTCCCAATCGGTTGCTGTTTTGTCCTATTGACAGTTCCTTTGCCTTATAGAAACTTTGCAATCTTGTGAGGTCCCATTTGTTGATTGTTGATCTTAGAGCATAAGCCATTGGTGTTCTGTTCAGGAAAATTTCCCCTGTGCCCATGTATTTGAGTCTCTTTCCCACTTTCTCTTCTATTAATTTCAAAAAGAACCAAGATGTCCTTCAACAGAGGAATGGATACAGAATATGTGGTACATTTACACAATGGAGTACTACTAAGCTATTAAAAACAATAACTTCATGAAATTCTTAGGCAAATGGATGGAACTAGAAACTATCCCGTGTGAGCTAACCCAGTCACAAAAGAACACACATGGTATGCACTTACTGATAAGTGGATATTAACCCAAAAGCTCAGAATACCCAAAATACAATTCACATACCATATGAAGCTCAAGAAGAAGGAAGACCAAAATGTGGATGCTTCAGTCTTTCTTAGAAGGGGGAACAAAATAGTCATGGGAGGTAGAGGATGGGAGGGACTTGGGAGGAAGAGGGGAGGGGGAAGGGGGAAAAGAGGGCAGGATCAGGTATGAAAGGAGATGGGGGTTGATATACAGAGGGTCAGGAATTTGAACAGAAGTGTGCAGCAATGGGGGATGGGGAACTGGGGTTAGCCACCAGCAAGTCCCAGATGCAAGGAAAGCAAGAGGTTCCCAGGACCCAACAGGGATGAGATTAGCTGAAATGCCCGACAAAGGGGAGGGAGAACCTGTAGAGACCATATCCAGAGGCTAGGCAAGGCCCCTGGTTGGGGGATGGGACCACCCACATATCTACAAATTCTTAACCCAGAAGGGCTTCTGACTAAAGAAAATATGGGGACAAAGTGTGGAGCAGAGACCGAAGGAAAGGCCATCCAGAGACTGCTCCACCTGAGGATCCACCCTATATACAGGCATCAAACCCAGACACTATTGCAGATGCCAAGAAGTACTTGCTGACAAGAGCCTGATGTAGCTGTCTCCTGGGAGGCTCTGCCAGAGCCTGGCAAATACAGAGGTGAATGCTCACAGCCAACCATTGGACTGAGCATGAGGACCCTAATGGAAGAGTTAGAGAAAGGAATGAAGGAGCTGAAGGGGTTTGCAGGTCCATAGTAAGAACAACAATATCAACTAACTGGATCCCCAAAACTCTCAGGGACTAAACCATAAACCAAAGAATACACATGGAGGGACCCATGGATCCAGCTGCATATGTAGCAGAAGATGGCATTGTCTGGCATCAATAGGAGGAGAAGCCTTTGGTCCTGTGAAGGCTCAGTTCCCCAGTGTAGGGGAATGCTATGGCAGGGAGTTGGGAGCGGGTGTGTGTGGGAGCACCCTCATAGAAGCAGGGGGAGGGAGAATGGGAGAGGGGGATTCCAGAAGGGAAACCTGGAAAGGGGATAACATTTGAAATGTAAATACATAAAAGATCCATTAAAAAAAAAAAAAGAAAAAACAAAAAAGTAAGTGTATCATGCTTTGATCTAGGCTCCCCAAGATCCCATTCTGGAGGCTTCTTTGCCTATGAGGTGACTTCCTAAATGTAGTTCATGAACAGAGTTGTTTATCAGATGCATTAAAGATACAACAATACATCCATCACCATTCCCGAGACCTCTTAGTACTCATCAGCAGTGATGAAGCTTTGCTATGACTCATTTTGTTTATAACTATAAATGTTGGTTGGTACTTTAGAAATGGAAAGACTGAAGCTTACGGAGGCCATGTGGGTTTAAAATCACTTGATCACTATATGGAGCACATAGTATGAACCTGTCAAGTTAGACCAGAAGTTGCTAAGTAGAATTCTATTGTAGTGAGTGGCAGGAGATGTATCCTCTTGTCTGTTGATAATAATCCAAATGGCACACATAACTTGGGGTTGTAATACCTAAATTGGGTGTGTATTACTAGCCTTAATCCATTTAGAGGCCTAAGATCCATGGGCTAGACCTTTTCCCAACTCTTGACATTTAGACAGAGTTCTTCGGCAATCTGCAGAAAAGAAAGTGAGTCGATTGAATGTTCCTAGATAAGAAACAATTCATTTGGTCTAAGGTTGGGTCTTTGCAATTGGATTTTCTATGAATTTCACTAGCTATTGCCTCACAAGAGGGGGGGGGAGGTTGTCCTTTTTAATTACATAGGTGCTTACTTATGGTTTCTACTCTCTTCCTCAGGGTTCTCTGCAGTGGATTTGCTAGAGTTGATTCATAAGAAGATATTGATTGTTAATGCACAGTTCTGGAACACCCTTAAAGTGAGTTTAGGCTAGGAGGTTATACTGAAATCAAAGCCTGCCTCATAACAGCAAAAGATAGGACCAATGACTTATACTTTAGATGAGAAATTAAATGAAGAAAAGAACCAGATAAAAATGACCAGATATCAAACACCAATAGTGTGCCAGAATCTTGGCTACACAATATAATTCTCATTATGTTGAGCTAACTTTCTAACATCTCAGATCTCAGCTTTCTCAGCTATAAATGTCATTATTGACTTCTTCAAAGTGTACAATACAAATGACATGACGTCCACCAAGTGTGTTGCTTAAATTCTGCCACATAGTAGGCAATATAGAAATGGTTGCACATGAAGTTATTGCTGTTGTTAGTTCTTACATTAAGTCCTCCCAAGCCACACGCACCCACCCCATGATAGGGATATAGTAAGATTCTGGATTTCAAAATTATGAATCAAAGCAGTTGCACAGATCTTGTTCATTGGGCGATACAATAGTGTTTCTGTTTAGAAGTAGCATATGAAAATGAGGCCAAGTAATGGCTTTTAGGGCAGGAAAATGAAGCCAGATGAGGGGCAGAACTTACAAATCTTGCACCATGTTCAGTTTAATGCTGGCATTCTATCTTCATTAATGTCTGTGTATACCTTCACAATAAATTGGGAATTTGCTATGTGAGAAAATGAAGATTTATACAAAACTAAATGGAACAAATGGTAAATAATTGATTTAGCTGACTTGACAACTCCCACTTGTAAATAACACAGAATGTATTATTCTGGCAGTAATTTAGTTTCTTGGGCATCTTAACTCCTCCTTGAAATTTACTACAAAGCCCTCATGATTTCTGCTTTTCCCATGGAGATAAGTGAGTTTTAGACTATGAACTCTATTGCCCCATATAAGCTTTGCATGATCTGTATCTGCATGGCTCACATTCAATGTTCTGCAAGAATGTAAGGAGCATTCATTTGATTTTTGATTTAAGAATATGGTGTGACCTCCATTTAACAAAACTTTACACACACATACACAAAGAATCATTGTATTTACCAGTTTTAAAACACGGTCTTTAGGAATAGAAAAGCAAAATAAATAATATACAATAAACCACATTTGTGTTAAATGCTTTTGATGGATGACGGTACGGTAAATCATTGAACATTCTACTACTACTGTATCCGCATTTATTTCAAAGATTGTTATCTAGAAGACAAATATAGATATGTATACACACAGAAACACATGCATGTATCTGTCTGCCTGTGTTTCCATATATGCATGTAAATCTACTTGGACATTTCCCAGTATTTGTCAAACACACTGTTGCCGAGCAACAAGGAAGGCATTTTAGAAGACATCTTAATGACATCCCAGAGTCACGGACAATTAATATTGAAAGCATCTTTTAAAAAGCCTCCTAGTTAACCTTTTGATTGTAGGTTCAATTCCATTCAATTGAGTATGCAGTCTTTCCTTAGGATATGGCAGGGCTTGTGATGGGATTAGGTATAGGGTGTGTGTGCAGTAGAAAAAGAGAAAAGTATCTGGCATGAAAGATTTCATGTGCCATGGAAGAGAGAGACTCTTGGGCTTATGAGAACAAGTTAAAAGGTGATGTTCATAGTTTTATCCTGGTCCATCAGTGTGTGTGTGTGTGTGTGTGTGTGTGTGTGTGTGTGTGTGAGAGAGAGAGAGAGAGAGAGAGAGAGAGAGAGAGAGAGAGACAGAGAGACAGAGAGACAGAGAGACAGAGAGACAGAGAGACAGAGAGAGAGAATAAAAGTTCATATGCATGTGGGTTCGTGTGTATGCATGTTGTCTGGAAACTGGAGATCAGCCTTAGGTATCATCAGGAAATGTCCACTATTATTTTTGAGATAGGGTCTTTTATGGGAATCTGAAGCCATAAATCTCTTTGGTTAGGCTAACTATCCAGTGATGGTTGCAGGGATTACATATATACACCAGTACTTCTGGCTTTTTATGTGAGTACTAGGGATAGAAATCAGGGCCTTGCTTGTGCAAGAAGTACTTCACCAACTGAGCTATTATCGCAACCCACAGCTCACCATTTTCAATGTTCATGCCTCTTCATTTTAATAATTCAACAAAAATACATTTACAACATCCTTTACTTGGCAAAGCCCTAAGGATAGTCCTGGGATTGTTCAATACAATAGTGATGATCTCTGACTTTATAGTAGACTCAGGTCCTAAGAAAAGAAGCAGAGGAGACTGGGAAAGCAGTACACAAGATAGAAAGTGTGGGATACAAACATGTATACTGAAGTAAGAGTCTTCATCGCTTTTGCAACAATATGTTTAGCAAAATCTCATGAATCTGTACCGCCCTTGGTATGGAAATGTCCAAGCAGACTTATTTACATATACAGAAACACAGACAGACAGACAGACACATACATGCGTGTCTCTCTGTGTGTGAATACTTATCTATATCTGGTAGGTGTGGTGATCGTCTTCACTTCCAGTGTTCAAGAGACACAGATATTAAATTCCCAGGGCAAGTTGGATAGTTATGCTAGCTAGAATCAGCAAATTAGGGCTCAGTGAAAGACCACATTTCACTAAAGTGGAATGTTGAAGAAGATATATAATATCAACAGAAAGTAAGCATAGTACATAATCACACTGTTTTACTCAGTATTTTCTCCTGAAAAACAGAGTGAGTGACTATGTCTGTCTCACTGGTGTATTTATCATAGATTAGGTATGTAGTACACCATATGGTAAGTTCTTAGTAAGTATAAATCCTACTGACATAGTCTTCCCAGATGAACAAGGCACTCTCTCATGAGTTCCTTACTCAGTGAGCTAAACTCAGCCTTCACAGAGAGAAAATGGCAAAGCTGGATCTTGACTCCAGTCAGATATCAGAGACTATTTTCTGTTCATGAAACTGTCTTCCTGAGTAACGTGCAAAACTTAACAGCATGGGTATATGAGCCTCTCCCTAACAGACTCTTAATCACTGATTGCTATTGTACCAATTACCAATTGAATAGGAATAATTAATACAAATCTATCTTACAGAAAAACTATAGTTGCAGTCCATGTTGCAGTCATGATTGGACATTAGAGTTTGAGATATATCATTTAAAAAATAATGTTTGGAGTACCTGGGATGGCTGACTTCTTACCTTTTGTGTTCTCACAAACTTGCATCTATGAGGTCTCTGATTTCTTTCTTGTGTAAACAATAATGAATCTTTGATAGAAAAACCAGATACCAGAAAAGCATGATGGCATCTGTATTACTACATAAGCTGTTATTTGTTGACAATTATTGTGGCACTTTACATATTTTAATCCTATTTTCATAATAACCTTCAAGTCAGTTATCATTAGGTTCATGTCTAAATTTAGGAATGAGAGTTTGGAGAACCAAAACACCTGCCCCACAGATTTTAAGTGCAAATTCAGATTGCAATCAACATTTGTTCAAATCCAATGCTTAACAGTCTTCATTTCCATTCTGCCTGCACAGAGTGGAAGAGAGTGATAGCCACAGGAGAAACAGGACAGGAGAACTTGGTTCTGCATGCATATGTTTGAGCATATGTGTACATGTACAATATGAAAATATGTATGTGTGTGTATATATGTGCATGAGTGTGCCTGCGCCTGTGTGCATGTGTGTAGTAAGATCTATGATCTTAGACACATTTAAGAGAGCTCACTCCACAAATGAACCAAATAAGGAAACTATTTTTCAAAATGACAAATATTTTTATATAAGGAATCATGACCTTATGCCAACTGTTTGGAAACTCTTCTCTTGCATATTTAATATTGTTGTTGCTGTGACGTTTCTTAAAGCTTCGATTGTGGAAAAATTCAAATCCAAAATAAAATGGTGGTATGAACTGTCACACTATATCATCTGGCTGCTGCAGTTTGTCACTCTTCTTACAAATATTTGCTAGAGTTTTTATGGACATAGAAAACTCATACTTATTTGTCAGATATGGATTTGACATAGGTACAGATCACTAGAGTCTTTATTTGGATCTAACAGCTTCATTTAAATATGGCACACCATATGCATGTTGTGTTTACTTTCTTGCCTTCATTTATCAGGTGAGTAAGAGAAGAATACACAAATACCAGAGAAGGAGTACTTAAAACAAACAAACAAACAAACAAACAAACAAAAAAAAAACCCAGCAACTTCCATTTACTCAGAACAGAAACATTCTACTTTTTTTTTTTTTTTTTTGGTTTTTCGAGACAGGGTTTCTCTGTGTAGCCCTGGCTGTCCTGGAACTCACTCTGTAGACCAGGCTGGCCTCGAACTCCACAGAAACATTCTAATTGGTTTAATTCACTATGGCTCTAAAGCAGTCATCTGACTATTTCATCATTCAGAAGATGATCTGGTAAGATACGCAAAGTAATCTCACAAGATCTCAATATATCTAGAAGCAGCAGAACCAGGACTTTGAGCTTATCCTTTGGTACCAAAAAGAATGTTGCTTCATACAGTGCCCTCTGCCCTTCACTGCTGGAGTTGGTAAAAGACAAAGGCTCAGAGTTGTTGGGAAGCAAAAATTATTGCAAATGACCATTTAAGTGGTACTGATTAGCACAGATGAAATCTTTCTTTGATGCTGTTAACCTTTATCTACACTCACATGATCACTTGACACAAAATTCAATCTACCACTCATAGCCATTGCAGTCTGTATTTAACGAGAACATTTTCTAAAGATTAGGAGTAAATACATTTTCTCCAAAATTTGTTGAGCATATTCTCTGGGCAGGTGAAGTTTTTCATCACGGCAGATATAAGGCTGGCAGGTAAATGATTATCACAGAATAGCGGTGTTTGTGTTTCCTGGGAGAATTGATGCTTACTCTTAAGGGTGGTGTGAACGACAGTCATTCAATAGGTGGAGATCTTTGTTTTTTCAAATAATCAGGCTCATTTAATAGTATGTTGCCCTGGGCTACATCATAATCACATTTATTTTTTAAAGGAATTTAATTTATTCTTTGTTAATTTCATTAAAAAATTAAAATGTGTTTTGATCATATCCACACCTTTCTCCCCTCTCCCAATTTCATTATTATTTCCCTTCCTCCTCCTCCTCCTCCTCCTCCTCCTCCTCCTCCTCCTCCTTCTTCTTCTTCTTCTTCTTCTTCTCCCCCTCCCCCTCCCCCTTCTCCTCCCCCTTCTCCTCCTCCTCCCCCTCCTCCCCCTTCTCCTCCTCCTCCCCCTCCTCCTCCTCCTCTCCCTCCTCCTTCTTTCTTCTTCCTTCTTCCTCTTCCTCTTCCTCCCCTTTTTTCTTTTCCTCCTCTCCTCATCTTGTCCTTCTGCTTGTATGCTCAGTCCTAGCTCAGGTGGAATATGGAAGTCAGGTTTCAAATGCTACGTAGAGAAGCACTAGAAATGCACGAATAAACAACTAAATCCTGACTGAGGTAAGGAACGTGAAATGCAGTAAACCACATATGGTGGTTTGGGTGAGAGAAGATTCCCAGAGGCTCGGGTCTTTGAACACTTGATCCCAGTTGATGGCTGCCATTTTGGAGGTTGTAGAAGCTACGGGAGGTGGAATCTTGATGGAGGGAGTACTGTGGGCAGGCTCTGAGTGTTTCTGCTGTCACCCCACTCCATGTTCACTCTCAGCTTCAGACTCCATTTAAGCCTGTGAGCTCCCAAGGTCCTTCTTGTTCCTTCATGCCTGTCACATATTCGCATCTCTGCCCTCCGTGATGGACTCTTACCATTCTTTCAGAAACATTAGCGAAAATAAATTCCTTCTTCTGTACATTGTCTTGGCTGTGGTGTTTTATCACAACAGAAAAGTAATGAAATACACAGGGAAAAAGAAGATAATATTTAGTAGCAACCAATAGCGAAAATGTCAATGTATCTGGATCCAGACTGGGAGGAGAAAATATTTGCAGGAGAAATTGAAACTTGATTGTGATGAGACAGGCTTGGACTGTTCTGGGAGTATCAGAAAATAGGTGCAAGAGTGCTGTGAGGAGGTTAAAGAGTGAGACATATTTTATTGGTGGCAAATTGGATAATACATGGTTGAAGATGAAAGCAAAGAGAGCCATTTGTAGATTAATGAAGATATATGGTCCAGGACAGAGATCCCCAGGACAGGGACAGGAGAGAAAGGAGAATGCACAACATCCTCCCCACGCTCAAGAGGAAGATGAATTTAACTTGTAGAAATGATTACCAGAAGCTTAAATGGATAAAATCTTCAAAAGCCATGCCAGACCCTCCGTGTCTTCTGGAGAAGAGATGAGACAGGGATGCCTTCTTACTCATTCACCCATTATTTGTTTATTTATTTATACTTTTTAAGTTTCAGAGAAACTTGTACTCACTATCCCTACTGAAACAGTTTGAAGCTATGAAAAGCATTGCCTCCTGCTGTCTCTTGTCTTTAGGAAATTAATATTATAAACAGCTTGAAGGCATCTTTGCATCTATTTTCAATATTCACACAAAGTATGTATATAGACACAAAGTGTGTATATACACAAAGTATGGCTCAGTTGCAGACTGCCTGCCTCATATGTGTGTATGTGTGCAGTTTTTTTTTTTTTTTGATACTTTATTTACATTTCCAATGTTTCCCCCTTTCTAGCTCTCCTCTTTGGAAACCCCTTATCCCCTCCCCCTCCCCCACCTCTATGAGGGTATTCTACCTCCCACCCACCCACCCACCCACTCCCGTATTCCCACCTTGACATTTCCCTTTACTGGGGCCTCTCCTCCCCCTGTTTTAAGTATATAATTTATAAATTACACACATAGCCAATGTTTTTCCCTTCTGAGTTCCCAGGTATTAGACTCATTAGCAAAGGTGGTGACCAGGGCACTTTGTCCAACCTTTTATATGTGTGTGCCTGTGCCTGTGCATGTGTGTATGTTTGGGGGGATGCTTTATTAGAAACGCGTTTATTAGAAACATCAAATTCATGCGCCAATGTTTCCTTCATTTGCTTAACTTACTAAATCTCTCACTTTTATAAACGAACCTCAGGGCAGCAGAGAGGAAGCTCTCCTTGTCAAATGATGAGTTATATTCCCTCAAATCATGCATCGCTGTGTAGTTTGTGAGGTCTTTCCTCGTATCTCACACTCACTTCATTTTTGTCCCTGGAACCAATTTGCAGATGAAAAACAGATACTATTCCAAGTCAGAAAAGAACTCAAAGTCATGAAATAATCTCTTAGATTCTCTGGAGCCAGATGCTAACCCTTTGGTAACAAGCTAGTCCTATGTCCCAGGTAGGTGCTGTTAGAAAGGACCAGTGTGGATTCCTAAGTGAGAATGAACACCAGAGCAACCACTTTTGGAACTGATGGTCAAAGCCTGGCTTCATTACGTTCGCCTTCTAGCAAACAAAGCTTCCTTTGCCACAGGTCATGGCAGGGTTAAAGGAATGCTACATGTACCCTAACCTCTCAGGGAGGAAGTGCCCTTCCATTAAATGTATCTCTCTTCCTGCTGTGGGACAGAGGGTACCCTCACCCCTTCCTAATGGCAACCTTAATGACCCTATAAGCATCAGGTTGGAGACCTAGTCTTCCTTACTCTGTCACACATGCACCTTCCAGGCCTGGGGAAATAAATGGGCCAAGAAAAGGCGGGGGGGGGGGGGAGGCCTAATTTCCCATGAAATGCTAAGTAGGAGGAGACACTGGTGACCTTTATCTCTAGTTATTTCCAGACCTGTCTAATCTTTAAAGCCATCCAGTGTGCTTAATCCGATACAGGTCACTGATTCCAACATAACTTTCTTGGGGACTGTTCCAGAGAAAAACTAGTATTTTAAAAATATATTATTTTAAGGGCTGGGTGGGTAGCTCAGTTGCAGACTGGTTGCCTACTATGTGTGTATGTATGCAGTTTAAAGTATACAATTTATAAATTACACACATATCTAATGTTTTTACCTTCTGAGTTCCCAGCTACTAGACTCATTAGGAAAGGTGACGACCAGGACACTTTGTTCCAATACTACATTCTCAGTAAGAAAGCTGAAGTCCAGAAATGCTTTCCAGCTTGCCTGAAGTCATTCGACAAGGACTTTTGTGCTTTCGCTGGGACTACTCCAAGTTTCCCAGGTCCCAGGTTAAAAATCTTCCTCCAAATGTATAAACACACCCCATTTAGGAAGGAAGACTTATTTTTCTTTGTCAACGTGCCACTGGGAAAGGATTTAAGAAAAAACACACAGCAGACAATTGCTCAGTCTTTCCTGGTGTGGAACAGAAGTGGCATTTTTTGGTCTGTGTGATGGGGGCAGAAAGAGTAGTAACCGGGGCTGTAGGATACACTGGGACCAGAGGTTCTCTGGGCTTGTTTACTTTAAAAGCTGGTGAATGGAGAACACTAGGAGGTAGAGGCTGTTCTCAGTCATCTCAGCATGTGAAAGATATTTAGAGGTTGAATGATTTTCAGCCTTTCCAGACTTGGGAATTAAAGGTAAATATGGTGCAGAAAATGCTTTGCACTAGCTTTAAAGGCCTTTGTGAAATACTTCCCAAGGGGGAACTGTGGGTCACTAAAAGGTTGTGTCTCACTAATGCCCCTGATTGGTTGTGGGTGTGCAGAGCCCTCTAAAGTGGCAATCAGTAGGAGTGACCACTGCCCTTTTGCTGCAATTATCAATGGTCTGGCAATTTCCCTCCATTTTAATCAATTTGCTTTCTGAATGGCCCTTTTCTTTTTTTTAAACAAAAGAGCTAAGTGTTCTCAGGCCCCTCCTCCTTGGAAGCTCCTGTTTTCTTTAGAAAACCCTTTGGAGACCTTCCCCACATTTTAGCTTTGCAGAAACCCAGCATCTCCTTTCATTAAAGAGAGATTCATTCTGGCTGACATTCCGACCCAGTGCAATATGATTAGTGTTCTGAGCATAAGAGGGGCACTGGGTGGGAGGTCAGAAACAAGGTGGAGATGGGAAAAATATGGTAACATAGCAAGGTCTACCATTTGGCACAAGCCTCAATTATATTTGAATGACATGTTCACAGGAAACTTACTTACATTATATTTGTATTTGTTGTCTGATAGTCTAATTTAGCTGGGGCCCTATGTTTATATTAGCTAAATCTGTCAATACCAGTATTATAGAGGAAGGTGACATGAGCAGTGCCAAGATCTAGTAAAGTAGTTGATGGGGGAAAGTTAGCAGTAATTTCAGTGGTACCACTTTCGTTCATTAGCTGTATAAAGTCAACAGTTGAGTAGAGATCTATTGAATCAAGGATGTGACCAGCATTTGGATGGAATATTGAGATCAGGAAGGTCCATTAAAAGGAATGTTTGTAGGCATGAAGATCATTGTATCAGGATGTGATCGGCAGGAGCCCATGGATCCCAGGTGTTTGTGTTTTCCCCACCATCTCACTGGGAAGATATAAGCCACAACGGAGAGCTTAAGAGATGACACTTTAGAACCATGTTACAACTTCCTTAGCCAGGATCAGTCCTACTGTATCATTTTTCAGATCAAGGTCTCATTGAAAGGGATCAGGAAATAGGTCAGAAGACTGGAAATCAAACTTCCATATTTTATGCAAAACAAACAAACAAACAAATGGGCATCAACTTTATATCCTCCTAGTTGTGGAAACTAGACCAAAGCAAGTAACATCCCATTAGGTATTAAAAACCCAGAAGGGACAATGAAATAAGTCCATGTGTTCTCTGGGTGGGAAGATGTCAAGCACCTTAAGATAGTTTTTTAAAATGGAACCTGGTATGTTTTTTGTCATTTCAGTTTCTGTAACGGAGTATGCATTAGCCTCTGGAATGTGTTAGGACCCCTGGCATGCATCTTGGACCATCTTCTCTGACTCCTATTTGCCCCACTTAAGTGAAATTTCAGGTATGACAACAAAACCAGCACAAATTTCCTCCTGCACAATTTCTCTTTTAGAAGATCAGTTCTCACTACCGATATTAGCATCTCTGTTTTATAGAACATTTGTTTTAAGGCAAGAATTTACATTTTTTTGCTTTTCCATTTGGACTATCCTTCTTTCTTTTCTTTTCTTAAAGGCAGAATCTCACGTTTTAGCCCTGGCTACCCTAGAATCCACAATGTAGAATACAGATCTGTCTAACTTTGCTTTTCGAGTTCTGGGATTAAAAGCATGCACTGCCACACCTAGATTCCATTCAGGTTCCTCTTCTGGAAACTTACCCTTCCACCATCTCTGTCTTCATATTTCAGGATAGGGTCAGAACCACTATTAATTAAAATAAGGGTCACTTGCACATAAGCACTGCAATACTTTGACAGTTGATTTGCTGAGACTGCTTCTAAGTGTCTAACAGGCAAGTTGTAGATGCAGGACAGATACAAAGCATAGAAAGACAATTCTCATCTAGAGCAAGATGGAGCAGAGCAATGAAAGATTTCATCATGTCACTCAAAAGGATGGATGACATGAGATTTACTGTTTTTTTTTAAACTTGTCTCTTCCATTTAGTATTTTCAATCCCAGTAGTAAGACCTACAGAGAACCCTTTACTATTTTTCTAATATGTTTCATGTTCTTTGTAACACACAAAAAATGCAACACACACACACACACACACACACACACACACACACACACACATATACCATGATTACAAGTATACCTTTATCAAACTGGAGTCAGAATTAGAGTCCAAGTGAAACTAAAGAGGAATTAGTTCAACTGGATTTTAAACAAATTCATTCTACAGTTCCTGCTGTAGGAGATCAAGGGATGAACAAAATCAGTTTGCTTATCTTGCAACTTTTGAGAGCCTATATGTAAGTAACTCCCACAGGATATATTTTGTGTGCTAAGTATGAAGCCAGCATCTCAGCCGTAGGTCATTTGCCTGGAGTGGAGACCTAACTCTAGGGCAACAAATCTACTACCACACTCTGTCACACTGAAGGGCTGACTGGTGGATACAATGGTAATTACTTATACAGCACAACCCCTACCCCCACTAAATAAGGAAGTAAGAGAGGAGAGCATATACACAGGAGTTGCAGACTTAGGGAAGGGTGTATTCACTCCCAGTCACTGTCACCACTGTGTGTCGGTCGAGTTGCCAGGATGACATGGTATTACACTGTATCTGTCAAAGGGTATTTTGGATTTGTGTAAGGATCCTATACCAGTTCCTTTCTGCTTCTGTGATGAAAAAGCATGACCAAGGGAAACTCCTAAACATAGAGTTTATTTTGGTCTATGGTTGCAGAGGGCTATAAGTCCATCATGGCAGGGAGGCATGGGAGTATGTGGCAGGCACGGTTGTAAAAGCAGGAAGCTGAGGGATTACATCTTTAAGAGCAAGAACAAAGTAGATGAAGTGAACTCAAAGTAGGGCCAGGATGTGAACACTTAAAGCCCATCCTCAGTGACATGCTTCTTCCTATGAGGCCAGATGATCTCATAATCCCCCAACCCCCCCCCCCCAAAAAAAAAACAGTAAGTACTATGAGCTGGAGACTATGTTCAAACACATAAGCCTACAGGTGACATTCTCATTCAAACCACCACAGGGTCTGTTGGAATAGGAAGGTAACTTTTGGTTTCTAAAGATGCTTGCCTCATCCCCAGGCCTAGCTATATGGCTTGTTCTATCCCTTCTTGGGGAAGAATGTGGGTTCTCTTGTATTCTTCTGAGGCCTGTTTGAGATTCCTGTTTTCCTTAAAGCAAGCCATTTTCATTCCTGAATATGTAATGATTTTATGCAATCCAAGGGAAGTTATCTTTCTCCAAGGAAAAGATAAAATTCCCAATCTCAGAGCCAGCAAGATAATTATGTCAGCAGGCTACACATATAAGATATGCAAACAATGTGTGGGAAAGATGCTGAAAAGAAAGATGGAAGTGGGATCATTTCTGTTGGAAGATAAGCTTCACTAAAGACATGTTTGTCAAAGGCATGCTAGGGTGTCTCAAGAATCTTTTAACATAATCTGTATATGTAAAAGCACTAGGTAAAGCTATGTTGTTGCAATAAAAACCTTCTTCCCATCAAGTCAAAATCGTATGTCTAAATGCATTCATAAAGCACATAAACACATACATATTCACATTTACAAACACACATGTATGCAATGTACTCACATACACACACATATATTGACATACACGTATACTCATACATACACATACTCTCACATACACATATATACATACAGACACATACATATATATTCTATATACACATATATACTAATACATGTATATTCCTACACATACACACATTACCATACATATATATACTTATATACACATATATTCATATACATACATACTTAATCACATATGGACATACATGCACATTTATACATACATTCATATAATACACACACATATATATACAGATACATACAAACACACACGCACAGTTCCCAGTATCTGTCATAAAACACCCTCACATCTTTCTATCTTTTACACACACAGATTATGGAAGAGAAGGAGGGTAGGGAAGCATGAATACATCTCCTGGTCACAGGTGATGTGTAAGTCCCTCACTTAAAATTGGGAAGACCTGCTGAATCATTAGGTAGATTAATTACTACAGTTTCCTGAGTAAAAATAAGTAAGTGATTTTTTCCAGTGACGCACAAATACTAAGAATGAAATACCTTACTTTTAATTACTTTTAATTAAAACGTGAGTAAAAACAAACAAAAGTTGTCTTTGTGTTGGCTGCTCCTGCTCTCCATTTGCTGATATAGGTTTTTCATGTCGTCCTTGTAGCTCAGCACTTAGCAGACCTGTACAGTCCCCCGGCCAAGACTTCCTTTAAGTATTTCAGGATCTGGGATAATTCTGAGTACCCTCTACAAATCTTATGCACTGTGTCCCCTTCTATAAGATTCTGTTAAGTAACTGGTTACAAAGTAAGCAAATCAAACATTTTGGGGTATTAACATAAGGTAAGAATTAAAATGTAATCTGTTTTTAAGACTGCATTGTGTCTTAACCTTAGAGGAACCCAGTAACACTAAGAATAGCATGGCTTTTAGGAACTCAATCTGGTTTTAGACTCTGTCAGGTAGATCACTAGTGGAGTCTGCAACATGTTCCTGTTTGTGAATGAGAGGTGTAATGTGTGTGTGTGTGTGTGTGTGTGTGTGTGTGTATATATATAGTGTGTGTGTGTGTGTATATATATAGTGTGTGTGTGTGTATATATATATATATATATAGTGTGTATGTGTATAATAGTGTGTGTGTATAACTCTGTGTGTGTGTGTGTGTGTGTGTGTGTGTGTGTGTGTGTGTGTGTGTGTGATCTTCAGAAAGCATTTTTTTCCTATTCTTTTCTTCAATTTTTCCTCATAAATCCTGGGTGCTCAAATTCCAGACCCAAGGATTACTGTCAGTTCTGGGAGGCCCATGTTGTAGCCCAGCTTAAGTGTAAGACCCGTTTTAAGTAGGGAGGCATTAGCATTGATGGACTGAATTTGAATTAGAACTATAATTTTAACACACTGCAGTCATAGGCCAACTAGTCAGTGTTTATTTTCTGAATGACCATAGCGTTTTGCAGACTTTTTTTCAATGGTATGCAGGTGCAGCCCTACTAGCTTGCTTCATCATTAAATTTTCAGAAAGTTTTGGACTATTTGACCTCATGTTATGGCTTGTAATTGGCCACCACTGGAGTATTTTTACCATGGAAATTGAAAACATTAAAAACCAGGGTCTATTATTAAACTCATTTTACTGCAGAGCCAGTTGCTATGTTATTAAAAAGTTTGCACTGTAGTACTGTCTCCTTTCCTCACCTCCTTCACTTGTCCTTCATTATTTTTTGTTATATCTTTAATATATATGTTGGTATTCTGACAGGCTTTTAAAAACCTGGATTTTATTTTCATAATAATTATGAACTATTTTGGCTTAATTTTACAAATAAACAGAGGTAGAAAGAATTTAGGTAATCCCCCAAATACTATCAATAAACTAATAATAGGAGCAGAAGAAAAAACACATGTGTGCTATTTGAAAACTCGAATTCCTTTGTTAAACATATGCTAAAATATGGATACACACAAGCGCACACACACACACACACACACACACACACACACACCACACCACAGGAACAAAACCAAGCCAGAAATAAAAAGATAAAAAGATGCAAACACTTCATATACCCTAATTTAAAAAGACCTGTATTGGCATTTACTGGATTTGCCTGCTTTCAGATTTTACCTTGAAAGATCACATCCCAGTGGGGTTCTGTTCCCAAAGTGCCATACCAAGGAAATTAATAATGAGTAAAGAGTTGTCAATGTGCCTTGAATCTGGCTGAGTGTAAAAGACACAGGCAGAAACTTGTATTACTGGTTAGAGAATAGATTTCTTAGTGGGGCAGCCTATAAGAAGTTGTCCTATCCTGGCTGAGAAAAACCAAGTGTAGAGGTTACTAGGCAGTATGATGACCCTCAGCAACTCCTGTGCAAAATATCAGTGGGAGCTGTCATTTCCAAGTGTCTGTTCTCTGCTTCATCTCCAGGGATTCTGTTGACTTCTCTGGGCACTGCTTTCCTCACAGAAAAGTTCCCAACTCAGCTCTTACACCACCAAGTGCTGGGGAGCTCAGAGAGGGTGACTCAGAAGCATCTGGATTTGATTTCCTTCTCAACAGACATAGGATTAAAAATGAAGTGGAAAAGCTTTTGGCAAATGGTATTTGAGGAGACTCCCAATCCTCAAACTAAGCACAAAAGTTAAAATAGAAGGCATGAGTTCATTTACTCATCTAGTGAACAAGTTTGTTCAGAGGATGGCTCCCATGTGGCTGACACTGCTCAGCACTCTGGAAAACAGTGAGCTGGCCATGTAAAGCTGTTCGGCCTAGCCAACAGCTAGAGAGAGTAGACAGACTGGCAAACCTGGAAATATCAGGGTTACTTCAGTTTAGGGGAAATCTTGTTATGAGAACACTTGTCGTGAGCGGGGGCTTTATCGTGTCATTGTGAGAAGGTTGTAACTGGCATAGTCATGTTGAGCTGGGGGATCTAATGTGTCTCTTTGAGGAGGGAATATTGCAACTGAGACCTCTAGGACCCAGATAATTGTTTCAAGGTGTGTGAAACTTGGAGTCAAATGAATCTTACATCCTAACCACAGGCCTTCATGGGAGGGCATTCCTTCCATTAATTATCAGCTGTTGTTTTGCTTCTTCATATACCTACCTGAGAGGTAAGCCATCAAACTCCACTGCAAAAGACAAGAAAAGGATAAAGGATAAATTGGCCATCCTAAAGGCTTGGCCTTTACTTCCAATATAATTGTCTATGTTTTAAATAAAACTTTTTGTTAGTATACAAGATAATGAGTTTCTTTAGGATATTTATACACAAGAGGAAACATCAGAATGATCCCTCATTTCTTTTGTGTGAAATCTGTTTGGGGAAGGAAGAGTAACAGCAGGAGATGGGAGAAAAGAAAGGATAACTACGAGTAAGAGGAAGAAAGTACAATGATACACACATATGAAAATGTCAATCTGTCATCTACCTCTCTATGTATCTATCTTTAGCTACCTATCATCTATATCTGTCTATCTCTATCATCTATCTATCTATCTACCTACCTACCTACCTATATATCTCTACCTATCTGTCATCCATCTATCTATCTATCTATCTATCTATCTATCTATCTATCTATCTATCTATCTATCTATCTCTGTCATCTATGTATCTATCTATCATTACTATGTATCTCATTATGTATGTATGTGTGTGAATCTATGTATCTATGTATTTACCAATCATCTATCTATCTATCTATCTATCTATCTATCTATCTATCTATTATCTATCTTTTTGTCTGTCTGTCATGTCTCTCATCTCTCTAAACCAAGCTTCTGAATGAGAGAAAATGTATGTTCACCCTTTTTTTTTTATCACCATCACTTTCTCTTCTCACCACTTCTAACCTACTCTTTAAACATCTTCCTCTACCCCCATAGCCTTCTTTCTACTTTTAGATCATACATGTGGAGTTATGTATGTAATAGATAATATAGATTTATATTTTGATAAAATGCAATACGACTTTTCTCTTAATATAATAGTATGTTGTTTCATTAATTTTTTTTTTTTTGCAAAGAAAACCTGTCATCACTTTTTAGAGCTAAATATAACTCCTTTGTGTATATGTCCCTTCTTTTCTTTATTCATTTATCTATTTATATAGGTCTAATCCGGTTACACATCATGGCTACGAATAACACTGCAATTAACACAAGAATACAGAACAATCTCTGTGGCATGCTGACGTAGATTTCTTTGGATGCATATTTAGTAACATTACAGCTTGATTGGGTAGTAATTCCAGTTTTAGCTTTTGTGAGGGACCCCTCTATTCTTATCTCCATGATGGATTCCTAAATTTACATCCTCGTTAACAATATGTGATGATTTCTTCTCTTGCCCTTCAACATCCTTGCCAGCATTATTGTCAGTTGTTTTTTCTGGTGATAGCTACTCTGGGTTGAGATGGCATCTCAAGGTGGCTTTAATTTCTATTTTCATGTTGGATAAGGATACTGAATATTTTTTATACATTTTAGGCCATTTGTCCTTCTTGTTAAAACTATTCAATTAATTTGCTCATTTGTTGACTGGATTAGCTGAATTCCTTTGGGCTGGAGTTTGACTTCTTTGTATATTATAGATACTAATCCCTGGTCATATAACAATTAGAAAAGACTTTCTTTCTCTTTGCCAATTGTGTCTTCAATCAGCTGTTTTATTTGCTGGACAGAGATTTTTTCAAACAATTTCTAGTGTCTTATCAGATTAATAGAGCAAGAAAGCAATAGCGAAAAAAAAAAACATTACATAGGTGATATGAATACATGGATATTGAACAAGACAACCCTAAATGGTCATTAAGTCATTAATGACAGGAGGAAATTAATTAAACTGGTGCAATTTGTAAGTCCACATTAACCACTTAGGACTCTCAAGCCACCTGAACTTAGCTTTTTCTATTTTGGGGTGTAGTTTATATGGTTACATACTATGATCCCAGATCACTTGGAGGAATAGCGATGTTATTAAAGGACTATAATAACATTCAAGCACTGAATTGTATATTAAATAATTGCTTTTCCAACCTTAAACATTTACGATATTAAGTTTGACCATGAATGGAATATTTTATGCTGGAAACAAGGGACTAAAGATGTGGTTAGTCATACAGTTAGGACCCCACAAAAAGGAAAAGGTTCTATTTCCCAGGCAGCTGTACTTAAGAGGATTCTTTCTTTGGACACTCAAACTAAGAAAAAAGAAAGAAATCTAAACTAATTAAATCCTGGCTGCCAGGCAGTGGTGGCGCACACTTTTAATCTCAGCACTTGGGAGGCAGAGGCAGGTGGATTTCTGAGTTTGAGGCCAGCCTGGTCTACAGAGTGAGTTCCAGGACAGCCAGGGCTATACAGAGAAACCAAAACCAAAACCAAAACCAAAACCAAAACCAAAAAAATTAAAAAAAAAAATAAATAAATAAATAAAAAAATAAAACAAAACAAAACAAAAAAACACCCCAAAACAAAAAATAACAACAACAAAAAAAAATCCCTCTTAGCTGGCAGGAAATATATTTTGCATTTTAAATTCACTTAAGTATATAGTTATACAAATCGACATATAGCCACAGATCTGCAATAGTATTTACTTACATCCTCTTTCAAATGAAAAACTAAAGTGAACTTAAGAATGTTATCCAAGTTACACTTGATAAATGCCTGACTCCAAAGGTTGAGCTCATCCTTTGCTGTGTCATAAACTGGAAGGTGAGGCTGGCTTTGATCAAGCAACTAAAATAGATCAGTTCCTTCCATCCAAAACTGCTTGGTCTCATCCCTGCTCCGAACTTGAAGAAGCAAGGAACTGACCCTCCAAAGAGAACTGGCAACCCATGGGAGTTGGGGATTCTTCCTCAGCAGTCCATAGACTGTCTTCTTACCTGATCACATCCTGTCACCCCAACTTCCCTTCAACGTGGACTATCAGCTGCTAGCCCAATGCGTATATATAACATTGGCCACCTTGTGTGAGTGATACAAAGATCTTTAAGAAGAAAGACTTGAGGTGCCGCACCACTTCCAAGCAAAGGCACTGCAAAGGTGGAGCAGTGTTTCCTGACCATTTCTTCAAACAAGCAAACAAGCCAACAAACAAGCCACCATAAAGATACATACAAAAACAGCTGAAGAGCTTCACTTAACCCTCAAAGAAGACTCTTAAAGTTCCTCTGGCTGCTGGGTGTGAGTGGTTTTCCTTTGGCCCTGCCCTATTGCTTTCTTTAAAGTGTGCCTGGAAGTCTTGCAAATGGGAAAGTATAAACAATGTCAGAGACAGTGCTGTATTAAAAGGAAACTGCATCTTGTCTTGCTCATAAATAAATACATAAACTCCTAAGAAGCCATGCCCATTGTGTTGGGTGACCTTCCCTCGGTGTACCCAGTTATTAAAATAGAAAGCCAGTGTAGTTTTTAAGCTACCTTGAGCTGACTTTCTGACTCTTGCATTTGAAATGGAAAGTATTGGAATGCATTCACAGGCAATTTCTAGATGTAAACTCCTTGTCCAGGTAGTACGCCTACAGGAGAAGATAAACAACTTATTTGATGTAACGGAGATACAAAATAAAAGTCGGGATGCCAGACTTTCAACCTGCTTTAGTTACCTATGGATTTGAGTCATGTCTGACTTTCTGGTAGGCACAGGTATGATTTTTGTTTTTTTGTTTGTTTGTTTGTTTGTTTTTATTTAGGATAATTATTTTTTCTATATCCCCCTAAAACAGGCTCATAAGAACTGGTAAAGAGGGGTTGCTATCTTCTCCTTGCTGTTGACTTGCTCTCTATTTTCTCTGCTTTTCTCTCTGACATTTAACTTTGATTCATTGGAGCTAAGACAATGTATTTTAAATAGAAGGTTAGTAAACATGTCTGAATATATATGATGACTCGATATGGTGAGCATATAGGAAAAATTCAAGGATAACAAGGCATACTTTGTAATTTTAATCTCCCTCCACTTCAAGGACATATTCTGGAACACTGAGGGGGTGGTTTTGGTTGTGCTAATGAATACATGTCTTGTGGTGGTTTGAATGAAAATGGCCCCCATAGGCTCATAGATTTGAATGCTAGGTCACTGTGGAGTAGCAGTATGTAAAAGGATTAGGGGTGTGGCCTTGTTGGAGGAAACATGTCACTGAGAGTAAGCCTTGGGGTTTCAAAAGCCCATATAAAGCCTAGCATCTCTCTTTCTGCTACCTGCAGATCTGGATATAGAACTCCTAGCTACTTCTCCAGCCCCATGTCTTCTGCCTGTATGCTACCATGCTTCCTGCCATGATAATAATGGTCTATACCTCTGAAAACATAAGTAAGCCCTTATTAAATGATTTCTTTTATAAGAGTTTCCATGGTCAGCCAGGCAAAGTGACACATGCCTTTAATCCCAGCACTCTGGAGGCAGAGGCAGGCTGATTCTGTAAATTTGAGCCCAGCCTAGACTACATAGTGAGTTTCTGGACATACAGAGCTACATAGTAAGAGCCTGTCTTGGAAACAAACAAACAAATAAAAAAAATGAAACAAACAAATGAACAAAAAAATTTGAGGAGGCCACGGCCTCTCTTTACAACAATAGAGTACTGGCTAAGACAAGGCTCAACTGTCACTTGACAGTTAGGAACCACAGATTATATGACATATAGCTACGATCATCTAAGAATTAGTCTGAGTCTCACTTGAGCTTTTGTTCATCTATTGGACATTATTTCTTGAAGATCCATTGGTAATTTGTGACTCTATAACTTAAGTCTTTTTTGTATAAACATAGAAATTTTATGTTTGCAGTTTTAATGGGCACAGAACTTTACAGAAGTACATACAATCTGACCATAAATCAAGAGAAGTCATGTATAGACTAAGAGCATAGAATCGAGACCCAGACCACGGGAGTTTGATTCTGAGCTCTACCATTTTCCAGACAGATAATCTTCAGGATGTGCCTTAAACTCTCTTGAACCTAAAAGGTTTGCACAATTTTAGGAAACAGTGATTTGTAATGTATCTTCTACACTACCTACTCCACTAGCACTTATATTTTTTGGTGATTTAGCAGTTATTGGTATGTCTCTACTTGATGAGGTATTTCTGTAAGGAGAGACATGCTATTTTGTTTTAAAATCACTTTTCTTTTCCTAACTTATGCTAAGTTTATATTACCACACAACTATTTTAGAGATTATTTTTTGTTATACTTTATTGATATGATGTGTGTGGTAATACGCACATGAGTTCTGATGATTGTAGAAGCCAGTTACATCAGAGCCCTTGAAATCTGGAGTTCTAAGTAGCTATGAGCTTACCAGAGTGACTACTGGGACCTGAATTTAAGTTCTCTGAAATAGCAGTAAGTAGGGGTTTTTTGTTTTTGGTTGGTTGGCTTGGTTTTTCAAGAGAGGGTTTCTCTGTTTTTCCTTGGCTAGCCTGAAACTTGCTCTGTAGACCAGATTGACCTTGAACTCAGAGCTCTGCCTACCTCTGCCTACTGAGTGCTGGGATTAAAGCATGTTCTACCACTACTGGCCAGCAGTAAATGTTCTTAACTGTTGAACCATCTCTCTAGTTCCAAGGGATGAAATGTAAGAATATGTTTAACACTTATTTCTTCTAGCCAAGAGGTATTGTGTAGTACCTGTAATAAAGTTTGGGATTTATGTTGTTCAGTATGCTGGCTTAGTGCTTTGCATATGACTAGTTACTTTCTCTGACTCCTTAAGGACTTTTAAGAAGCTATGTTGAAAAAGTCCTCATACGACTTTAGAGCATTTGCACATGATCTGTTTCATTCATAAAAGTAGTAAATATCTTATCAGTTTCCAGAAACTAAGTCAAAGCTTTCTAGAAAGACGGTACCTATCAGTTGATAACTTTCAATGCTGGGAGAAGCATGTACTGCTTCCTTTTGTATCTCCTATCCCTCATTTTCTTGTTCTTGCTAGTCCTGTTATTCTTCTCTTTTCATGTTATATGGATTCCATTATCCTCTCTTTATTCTCCCATCACTCCATCCTGAAGGTCTCTTCCCTCCTCGTGGTTGACTTTCTAATGTAATGATCTGCATGTACAGATACACATACACATACATACACGTGCACACACACACACACAGACACACACATGCACACACAGAAATACATACATGCACACATACACAGATACATGCACATGAACACACATATATGCACACACACACATGCACACGCACACATACACACACAAACACACACACACACACACACACACACACACACATTTCACCTATGAAATGGGAACTTAGGGGATCCTTAGAAAATCAGTTGTATTGGATGGTGGTTTGCTTGGGCAAACATGGGAAGGAGCATTTTGCTGAAATGAACACAACTGAAAGGACGTTTCACTAAGGAAGACTTGTGAAGGAATGTTTCACTGAGGGAGACACAGGTGAAAGGATGTTTTGCTAAAGCAAGTACATGAAAGGACACGAGATGAAGAATTTTTGCTAATGACATACATGTATTGGTGTGCCTTACAGTGTGTAGTTGAGCTCCATTTGTTGGGACTCCATAAAAAGAAACACACCAAAAAAACTTCTGGTGATATACTGGCAGCTTCTTGCCTCTTCTACAGACTTGGGCTGATTGGCAGAGTGATATCAGCTGATACAAACTCATGTGAAATTTTGGTAAAACAGGCTCACATGCTGAGGCAAGACCCATGATGTTTGAAGGGAGTATAAAAATGACTCAAACGACTGTGAGAGGGGCTTATTGGCATAGCTAGCTTTGCAATGCCTCTTGGTCTCTCATCTTAGCTGAAAGGCACCCAGCTGAGAACTGTTCCTGGCATCCCTGGTGGTCATGTTGATTTGGCTGAGGCCTGCTTGTCTCTGCTAGGTCATGCCACTGCTGCTGATTCCTGCTTGCTATCCAGATTCTACCGAATTGAACTGATGGTGTATTTGTGAAGTATTTGCAAGTGGATCGAGCTGCCACTGTTGAATCCTGTGAATCCAACTGCTGATTTACTGACAATGCAGATAGGATTCGCTCCAAAGAACAATTTCTAAACAGGTCCACTTCCTCATATCCAAATAGCCTTTCTTTTCCACTACCTCTGGTGGGTGGTAGGCTTGAAGGGAGGTTAAAGAATTTAAAAACCATCATTAAAAGTAGGTTTTGAAAAATTAAAGGTTACATAAAATATATGGCATTTATCTTTCTTTGCAATAACTTTTAGTTCTACCCACTTCCTCTGTAGATATAATAGTCTCATGTTTTTTCTCTACTGACTAAAATCCTATGTACATGAGCCATATTTTCTGGATACATTCATCCAGTCATGGACATCTAGATTAGTTCCATTTCTTACCAACTGAGAACAGATTTTGTGATTTTGTTTTCCCTCTTCTCTGTATCAGTGCTTGTTTTCTTCAGACTCAGTTTTAGCTCAGTTTTTCAATTGAGAGAAATGCCACAGGCGTGGCTGGTAGGATGTAAAGGGTCCAGTAGCTTCACTGGCATGCTTTAAGCCAATCACTTCCAACTGTATACCTCACCTCAGATGTGGGGATTGTGTAAGAGGGTGTGCACATCATTTGGCAATCTTCCCTAGACTCTATATAGTCTCAGAGGGAGAGAGCATACCTTGAGGGGGAGGAAACCTCAGAGATTTATTTGTTTTGTGACTACAGGTTAAAGAAAACTCTCAGCAACACTATGGTAAAGCCCAGAAATTTCTGTTGGTCTCAGCAGAATGTGAGGAAGAATAACAACTTTTCTTTCTGCGCTAGTCAGCTGCTGATAACACAGACTTGAGGTGATTAAATCCTCAGGCTCCTTAAGGGCTCAGCACTCAAAGGCATCCAAATTCTAGTTTGTTGCTACTAGGCGTACTCTTCCATCACTTTGAGCCACATTTTTGTCATTTTTTCCTGCGAAGATTTAAAATTTGGGAATTTGTAATTTCAGGTACTTTGAAGTGCTAAAAACTTATTATTTGGGTTAATAATTTTACATAATAACTTCCACCATGGGCTGAGTACCCTGAGGAATTTAAAACCAGAAGAAATAGTCACTATGACTGCTATCTTTTAACTCTGTGAATAAAATAAAATGGGGGAAGCAGAAGGTAACACATAGAAAAAAGTGCCCAAGTTTAATATGTAACACACACACATATACACACTAATGCACATATACACACATGTACACTTTTGTGCACACATACATGCACATGCAATCACACATTTGTATACACATACACACATATGTACAAGCATATTGTATATTGAAACAGTAAGATATATAGTGTCTAAATTGATTGCAAACTTGAGAAATTAAGAAGATAAGAGCTATGCCTGGGATCAACATGAAGGTATAGATTATTTCATTGGTGACATCATGTTTCAGCACAAGATAAACAAATGGTACTTTTCTGCTTTTCTTACCTGCTTCCTGGAGAAAGAGTGGGTGTTAGCTGTAGTGGAGGAGACTTCCTTCATTTGGTAACTGGTAAGGTGTTGTTGAGAAGATCAATGTAGGAACTGTTTCCTAGAGAAAAGCAGGAAGATTAATCAATGCTTATATGATATTCTATACCAATGTTTCATTGACATAACTGGTAATTTTTAAAGAGTTCCAATCTGTCTTCATGTCTACCAGTCATTAGCATTAAGCTGTGTTTCCAAATTTGAACTATTTCCCCTTTGTGAGACAATATTTTCATTCATAAATGACAATTTCATGCTAACATAATAGTATTATTCATAAAATGAGAAGATAACATGATGCTGTTTTGTGTTTTGTATTCCCCAGAGCACTGTTCAATGGGATTCTATCTTCATAAGAAGTTAAAGAATGTTATATGAAACAGCATTTTATGATTAAACAAGCATAGTGAATATCAGTCATACAAAGCCAAGTTATATCATGTACTACATTTCAGAATATTTACTCTGCCAGCAGTATAAATTTTACTGAAAGATTATTATATGCAAATTATCTTGTTACTCAACTATTGAACTTTTAGATGAAAACTACCATGATCACCTGATGATATTACTGTGTTGTTGATCATAAGTTATTTTACTAAAATGCAACACTGTGAAATTAAAGAATTGTGAAAGAAATAAAATATAGACAGAAAATGGACTGTGAGTTTAATTCAACTTTGGACCCCAAGGCTGCTACCTATTACTTTGTCATCTTGGTAAGAGTGACCAGTAATGTTGATTCTCAACTCCCGTGTCTTCCTAATTTATGTTGTGTGTTACAGTTAGGCTGTTTAGAAACAAGCAAAAAATGTGTAGGAACTAGTAGCACCAGTTCCTAAGGCTAAGTAGATTCTAGAAATATTGCAAGTCTCTCTACTTCCTTGATATTGTGGAATTTTGTGTTGTGGATAGCCCTGGTGTTGCTTGTATTTTGATGCTAATTCTGCTTTCCCAGGAGGGGCTGCAGACAAGGAGTGAATCACATACACAGGTGACTTCTTGTGAACCTTCTCCCCACCTTAACTTGTAAAATAAGGCTAGGGCCAGTGATTGGGCAGTAGAAGGGAAGGTGGAGAGGAAAAGTTTGGGGGAGAAGGAGGAGAGGAGGGGAGGGAGGACGACAGAAGAAGAAGTAGAATGATAATGGAGCAGAAGCAAGTGGCCTGGAGAAACCGTAAGTTATAAGGGATCTCACAGATGGGAAATATAGCAGTGTGTAGTGGTAGAGCTGCCTAATCTAGGCATGCAGCTTGTATTCATATTAGTTGAGTTGTGTTTTCTTTGTCCAGGTTTATTTGGGTTGGAGATGTACTGCAACAATTTTTCGAGGGTCAGTTATCATAGGAATACTTCAAATGGAATTCAAGATTTGTGAGCCTTCTGCTTCTCAGTGTCATGTGTGAAAGGATACAGAAAGAAAGAGGTCTCCTTTAGTACCAAATACTAAAGGAAAGTTAAAAGAAAAAAAATGCACTCTAGTGTGATGTTTACAAGCTGAATTCTTCCATAATAATTACAAATCCCATCCAAACCTTCATATTCTTGAAATAATAATAAGAGTCAAGGTCTGGATCTCAGACTTGGGCCTGTGTTACAGAGGAACACGCTACAGAATCTTACTCTTCCTCTCCCTACCATAGAGAGTTGCAGAGCTAGCTGATATTTACAACACAGTAATAATTTATCTCTGTTTCTATAGTACTTATATGTCACTACTTACAACTAGATCTTGTACTAAAGAAGATAGGCTGTTACTAAATACCAACAGGACATTATCTCTTTTCTGATTAAGCCAACAGAAAAAAAAATAGGAATCATCCAATCGATGGAAATAGGACAGATCATCAAATGGTAGGCCTGGTGTAATGGAGTTTTTCTCCTGTTATTCTGTTGAATTTCTGTTTCACAAATAGGAATTAAAAATGTGTAGGTAAAGAATTAGTTCCTTTGCTTCATTCAGACTCTTTGCCCTATCCATTCATTACCAATGTTTTCTTTTCTGTCTAAAGGTGGATATGAAGTGAAAAATCCAATTTCTGTTTTAGGAGAAGAGCTGCCTTGTTATGTGTTTGGACCCAAGATGAGAGGTGGTCTCTGAATTGATTACCTGGGCACTGTGTCGGCTTACTTCAAAGGGAGGATGACGATCAACATGAGTTCACACAGATCCAGACATGTCAAGCATGGGTGGACTTTCTCTCATTTGCTGTCAACAGCTTTGATAATATGCCAAGTGAGCTGTCTGTAGCTGTTCACTACTTTGATGACATCAGACCCATCCTAACTACTTGGCATCTCCACAGCTCTGCATTCCTGTGGAATCTCAGGTTAATCTTGAGGATCACCTGAAAAATTCTTTTTGTCTGTTTTGGGGGCTTTATAAAGAATTATTGACTAAATATTTCTCTTTTAGATGAGGACAATCGCTGTATTTCCATCATTTTCTTTTTTATTTTCTCTCTCTCTTTTTAAACAAAGTCCTAGATCTCCAGGCTAAGGACTTATGCCAGAAATGGATTTTTTACAGAGGTTTTACAAGGTCCCTCTGCATTTCAGTGGCTAAAGATGTGAGAGCAATTGGCTCTGGGCTGGGATTATTGGAGAGTTTCAACTTTTTAACTCACACTCTGCCACTAAGCTTTCTCATTTGGACAGATCTCTTCTGATTTCTCATCTGCATGTACCACACTGGGCAGGAATTAGAAAACAAAGTTGCAAAGTCTCTCAAGGAACCGTAGTTGTTCAATTGCCTTCCTTTCTCCAGTGAGAAGATAGGTTTTATGGTGGGAGCTCCTCTTGAGATATAAAGATGTACATGGGAGAGTTTGTGCTATTAGTATTTAGCTCCCATTCTGGCAGAAACAGCTCCATGTTTTTTTCATTCTCCATTGGGGTGAGCATGTGGCTGTGTGTACACGATCTGTATGTTTTTTGGTTCTCACAGTTCTTCAGACTTAGGGCCTGGTAGAAGGTTGGGTCACAACTATAATAAGGTTATGCAAAAAACCAAAACAACAGTGAAATGCAAGTAAATTTATTTGCATTGAAAATGTAAAATGAGGCATAAAATTTCTGCTGGGATGGTTTAACATAATGGTAGATTAAAACAAAAGCAGTGATCCAACCATGAGTGCCCAAAAGTCAGGGAGAAAAGAATGCTATGAAGGAAGAGTCCTTAAAACATAAGTTAGGTCCCTACACCCAAGTCATATTGCTCTACTTTCAATCAAAGCTCCACAACTAGCAACCCATGTTTACTAGACTCCTTGTGTTTCTGTCATCTCACTAAGGTTATTAGAAATTCCAAGTATTAAGTCAACAATGAGGCTGCTCTCATAAATTATTTCATTTATAGGTAGGTAGACAAATAGTTTATTAAATGTATTATGACCCGACCTCATAGTTAAATAAATCAGTAAATTTATTTTACCTTTTGCTTAACCCAGTGTGGCCTCTGACACAATTGATTAGTCCTCTGATTAACAACAGATTTTATACCCAGGTCTTCTGGTTCTTTTTAAAGACAAATGATGGTACAGAGAATCAGAATATTACATATGATGGAGCAACGTATGTCCTCTTGGATTTTGCTGAAGGACATGCCAGCTGATGCTAAAGATTAGGTATCAGTATGAGGGCTTACTGACTTTGTTAAGTATAGTGTTTCTTTACTTAATAATGATACCTCCTTGTCTTCTTTTGCTTCTTCCTTCCTACTTTCCTCTCTTTCCTTCCCACTCTTCTCCCATATTTATTTTCTTTATTCTATGATTCCTTTTGAGACACACACAAAAAGACAGAGGGGTCCATATTGCAATGCCCATAATTCACTTTAAAATAATTTAACAAAGTCCATAAAACAAGACAAAACAAATGCAACAAAATGCTGGCATCCATTTTCCAACTGAAAAATGAATAATTGAATGTTCATTACAAAATTCTCTGTTTTCTTATATGTTTGAAGAACTTTGCAGTATAATTTTTATTATACTTGCTGGGTTAATTCTATGTCATCCTCACTTCAGCATAGGCATCAAAAGGGCAAAGAACATGTCTGTCTGCTTTGCTTCCTGCTGTATCCCCAGTGGCTATAGTCTGGTACCTGCTCAATAAATACATAATTAAAGGTGAGAAGGCTAGGCTTTGCCAGTTGCAAAGTAGGGGGCTTTATGCCAAGAGCACACAAAGATGTGGATGTTGCCAGTTCCTCTTGCTGTGCTGGCTTGATCATTCCAGTCGCTTCCCAACTCTGTGCTATGCCTCCATATTGCTTTAACCTGCAGGCAGTCTCTTCTCCCTAGGGCTGGTTTTGGAGAACTCAGTCTCCTTCTAAGCTGGTCAGATGTGTTTGAGAATTTATGGCCTCTAAGAGCAGTTTTGATCAATGCCGAGCAAATGCTATCTGATGAATATTTTGTAGTTTGCACTGCTGATGGAACTCTGAGATGTGTTCCACATAAGTCCCCAGAGGTTCCAAATGTACCTTGGGCACACTGTATACATCAGCAACCTGATGGTGAACATCTGCCTTTCAACAGGCTACTTTACGTACTCTACACTTGTACACCCATACCAAAGCTTCCTCGAATACTTCTGAAGTCAATGTAGTGTCTTGAAATCCTTGTCTGAAATTAAGCTTTCATTGGCAACTTACAACAGTTTGGTGAATAAATCTGGGTCTGAATAAAATCATTAAAAATAGATTTGAAGCCGGGCGGTGGTGGCGCACGCCTTTAATCCCAGCACTTGGGAGGCAGAGGCAAGTGGATTTCTGAGTTCAAGGCTAGCCTGGTCTATAGAATGAATTCCAGGACAGCCAGGGCTACACAGAGAAACCCTGTCTGGAAAAACCAAAAAAAAAAAAAATAGATTTGAAGAGGATATTACACAGAGAACCTTATGGGTCCACCACAAAGAATGTGCTTCATTGTTGCTATGGAGTGCTTAAGAAATATATATTCTCCCCCCTTGGGAATATTTTATGGGCTATGACTACACGTTTATTTTGTTGCCTTCATTGGACAATGGCAGGACTCTGTAGTCATCACAAGCTTTGTCACTCTTATGATGCAGTTATTCAGCATTTAATTTCCAACCCCCTTTCTCTTTTCTCCCTGAAAAAAAAATCTATATCTCTCTATATCTGTCTCTATCTCTATCTCTATCTCTATCTCCATCTCTATCTCTATCTCTATCTCCATCTCTATCTCTATTTATCTCTATCTCTATCTCCATCTCTATCTCTATTTATCTATCATCTATCTATTTATCTCTATCTATCTATCTATCTATCTATCTATCTATCTATCTATCTATCTATCTATACTGGTGTTTAAAACACCAGCCAAAAAGTATTTTTCCTCTCTGTATGGTGGCTTTGCAATACAGTAAAGACATATGCTTTTTCATGAAAGCCAAGCCTACATTCCATCCTGGCTTCTTCAAATACCCTTGGATGAAAATAGACATTCCTTTCTCCTGCAATCTTTATGTATTCTTATTTATTAGATATGCTACATGAAATCCATTAATGGAGAAGTCATGCCTGTGAAACCTCCAAATTATAACCAACCTAAAATAACCCTCATGAAACAAAGCAAAAAATAATGTTGGCTTAGCTCCCCATTTAGCTATAGGATATGATAATCTGCTCAGCTAAACTATCCAAGAACCAAGAAACAAACATGTTCAGAACTAGTAGGAAGGAGCACAGAGCCCCAAATTTAATCCATGACTTAATTTCACTACACGGTTTTAGATCTATGTCCTGTGTTATGCTATTGCTTCCAACATACCACAGCAAACACAATCCACGGTAACAAAGCTCTTACTTACACAAGCAAATAAGAAACACATTCCAAAATAAGAGAATGTTAGATGGCCATATGAATGAATAAGCAAGTCTCCATTCCATTTCATCCTTTCAGAGCCTCTTTATGAGTCACTAGTATAAATCTATTCACCTGGGTATGAAAATTCACTCATCACTGCCTTTGTTTTATAAATCACCTGAAATCCTCCTGGCTGAACATTTCCGTTTCCTAACTGATCCTCCCTGTATACCATCTCCTCCACTGCGCACTGACTTCAGTCTCAGTCACAATGTTGGTATGTGTTCATTTAAATTCAGGTTTCCTGATTTTGTCTTGTATGTGAACCTCTGGTTTTGTCTAGCCAGTTCTTGGGTGAATTCTACTTTACTTTTGGTGGAATAAACCCAGTTTTACTTCTCCATTCCATATCTGACTTCACAGCTCATCTTCTCAGTCCTTGGGTATTCCCTCCAGTTTCCTTTGCTCAAGCTGTCTCTGCTAAATTAATTATGTTTTTGTACTTCAGAAACTATTCAGGGTTTAATTATCAAACAACCATGGACAGCCATCGCATGTTACATGTTATCATGTGATTTCTCCATAGTAAAACTTATAATCTTCTCCTAGAATGTGTTTTTCTCATGTGTTAGTGAGAACTTAGAAAGAAATGCCTGATTTATTTAATGAAATATCACAGATTAGACCTTACTAATTGTGCCCAGATCAAAGTGAGATCACAATAAATTAAATATCCAGGTATAGTAATGGGATAAGGTGGTCTTTGGCTCTTACAAATATAAAAGAAGAGAAAATAAGAGTAAAACTTAATAAGCAGTGTGGATGTCTCTTCTGAAAACCAGTAGCTACAGAAATGCAAACCTCCCCCTTCTAATGTGGTACCAAGTTCCAAATCTCATTTCACACAAGTAAAATACGTCAGGTGTAATGAGATGTCACTTCCATGGCTAGTTATCCAAGCTTAAAAATGGCTCCTAGAATATCTTTGATGGGACCCTCTTTTGTCTTACCTTTGCTGATTGACTGCTATATTGTAGTATGGTTTTGAAGAGCCTCATAACCATATCAAGGAACTAAGGAAAGCTTCCAAAGAACATTTGCAAGTAACTAAATAAGGCTTCAATCCAATAGCTGGTGAGAAGATCATTCCAGCTAACACCTAGTTTTTTGGGACTTAAGCAGAAAATCCTTCCCAGCTGAGCCTCGAGATAACCATAGAGCTGTTAGAACCTCTAAGTCAGAGAAGTCAGTTAATCTGTGCTCAGAACCTTGGCTTACTGCATTGAGATAATAGTGACTGTTGTTTAATGCTACTGTAGTTTGAAATAATAGCAATCATGACAATTTGATATCAGAAACATGTACTTTTGTTGACTGTTATCACCACAGCCAAACCACCAGGACATGTTTTCTTACTGTCAATATTAAAGAGATCTCTGGATATTTCATCTCTGTCTTTTTTGAAGCTTTCTATTTCAGGGTTTTGAGTAAAGATTTGTGATTTCGAAACAGTATCATGTACACATTTGTCTTTTCGGAGTTAATGCATAATTCTGTAAAATTGGAAATTTGATAGATTAGAACTTAAAATAACTTTTAGGGGAAAATATATCAACCAGAATCTTATGTGGTGGAAACTTCTTTTCTAAAATAAAAATCAAGGTTTTGCTCAGGTGTTCATACCCCACAAATGTTGAAGCTGGATGTTGTGCCCACTGTGAAAACCAAGCTTTTCTCCCAAATAGTGACACAGGTGTGTCCAACATTTAACCTTTTGATGCAACAGACACCTACAAACATTATATGGCAGGAGCCACACAAAACCCCCTCTGCCCCCCACATCATATATCACAGAAAAAAAAGTCTCCTGTGGGTGAGAGATATCTTAGTAGGTAAGGTGAACTCTGTCTAACAATGCAACCCTGGCAGCCAGAATTTAATGAGCTCTGAAACCCACATAAAGAGTACAGGAGATAGTTGACTTTACAAGGTCTCTCTATCACACACACACACACACACACACACACACACACACACACACGTATTACTATTACTGCTGCTGCTACTACTACTAACAATAATAATAATAATAATAACTAATAATAATAATGAAATTTTAAATAAGTCCTAGCATTGGGCTGTGCTACATTCATAGCTATCCTGGCCTAATGCTGCCCACAGCCTGTAGCGTGGGCATGTGTGCAAGTTCTTGGCCACAGCTGCCCATTACAGTGACGTGAAGAATATCAAATAAACATCCAGAGATTCTAATTTAATTCCTTTAGTGTAGTAGCCTGGACTCTGGCATTTTTCAAAGCTAACATGATTTTGATGTCTGGCTAAAGCCGAAACATAATAAACCCATCATAGACCTTCTTAAACTGTGTTTGTTCACATTGGAAGGTATCCATCTTACCGCTCTACCTGACTCCTGAGTTGGGACTAAGCTTGAATCCTTGTTCTAAGGACCAATTTCATGAAGACTCTATTGAGCACTAATTATAAGGAGGAAGATTTTAGATGAGGACAAAGTGAAGGATGAAACAAGAAATTGTGACCTTGACTTGCATACTTACAGAATGGAGGAGATTTTATTACAGACCAGGAAAGTGGTCAACAGTTTGCTCGCATCTCCTGTAGCTATAATGTTTGCTCATATTTCACTTTTCCTTGGGTGATGGCCATTTTCCTCTATTAATAATATTCTAGAAAGGACTCTAAAATTCGGTCATCATATGCACACGAAAACTTCATCCTGAAGAGAAGAAACATTTTACTAAAGGGCACCTCATAAATTAGCAGCAAAGTTATTCCTCTATCTGCAGTTTAGGTATGCAGCTTAGACCCTTAGGTTATTTTTGTACTGACAACAGTAGAATAACTTTGTTTTGACTGAATTCCAGGTAGATAGATATGATATGTATTTTCCAGAAGTATATAACTGAAGAATTTCCTGTCCTTTCAAGACTGCATTCTGTCTTCTCTGTCTAGTGCCAGGTTTCAGGAGTGTTATATTGCTGTCTCTAATACTGGAAATATTTACATTACAGATGCTAAAGTCACAGCCATCTCCTTCACTGCATCTCAGTCTTTGCTCAAATATCTTCCCAGCACTCACTTTTTCCTTTGCTGTGGTTTTTTTTTTTTGTACCTTTAATAATCTATAAAAACCTGTTTTCACAGATCTGTTTCTCTTCTAATCTTCATTACACTAGATTGCTAACAGCATAAAGAAAGGATCTTTGTCTGTGTAGGTACCCCTGTGCCCACTGACTGGAAGTAAGCCCTCAATAAACTTTAGCTAGTTAAATGCAGAATGAACCACTGAATCTTCAAAGATACACCACCCTGAGAATACATGAATTCAATATATGAAGAAGCAAACTCAAGTGTAGATGATCAGTTAAGAGGGATAGAGAACATGGTATTTAGACATCACTGGGAAGTTGGATTAATGACTTCAAAATAATCTCTTCCAAACTTAGATTCTGCAATACCACTTTTTTTTTTCTAAACAGAAGACTCAAGTTAGAATTGGTATGGATTCTTTAAATAAATGTTTAATTCATTCAATATTTTCATTCACTCAATAAAGTTAGTGAGAGTCTGCTTTATGTATGTTGGATACAGTTGCTGCATGTACAATGCCAGTCTGAAGTGCTGACTTTTGTGAAATTTTTGGTTCTCTCTTCACTTTTGATTGCTGGCCTTCTAAACACCCTACTATTTTCAAGTGGCTTGTTGATCACTCAGAAAGTCAATTTTGGTTCAGTTGGTGGCTACTGGGAAAAATAAAAGTATTTATGGCATAATTTAATATGTGGCTGAGATTTTCATAGGTATTCCATTCAATCCATAAATCAAGTTAGAATAGATTACCATCATAGCAATAACTGTAGATCTCAACTGATAACTTTGACATGTCTTATCGAGCTGTTTTTCTCAGCAGCCTTTCATGGTGTTTAGTGTGCAATTTTTGCTTTTTTTGTGAAACTTACTTCAAATTATTTGCTTTTCATATTATTATAAATTAAACTCTTACGTTTCTTGTATTTACTGTTTGTACGTTTCTTTTCTCTTTTTATAATACTTATATTAGTCCTTTGAGAATTTTCCTACAAAACGCTTTGATCATCTTCACTCTTAATCCCCAAACTCTGCACATCCTGCCTGCTTCTGTACCCATCCAAACTTATGTCCAAAAAATTTTATACCAATTTGTGTTGCCCATGTATTCTTGGAAGTATGACCTTCCACTGACTCATCATCATCTACTGGGGCCTGTACTCTTAGAAAAGACTGATTCCCCCTCTCTCAGCAGCAAACAATTGCCAATTGCTCCTCTGCTAGGGGTGGGAATATGTGCCCAACTTCCTATTCCATGCTGGGATTGACTTTGGCTTGGGTTTGCACAGGCTCTGTGCATGCTGTCACGGCTACTGTGAGTCCATATGTTCAGCTGTCTTGCAGTGTCCAGAAGACATTGTTTCCTCAGAGTCACCCACTTCTCCTGGCTCTTACACTTTTTCCACACTCTCCTCTGCAATGATCCCTAAAACTTAGTAGGAGATAGATGACCTATTTAGGGATGGTGTTCCAGACTCTTATTCTCTGCCACATGCAGAGTTGTGAGTCTCGGTGTTAATCACCATCTATTACTCAAAGAGGCTTCTCAGAGGAAGGCTGAAAGACACATGAATCTATGGATAGAGTCACAGATAATTAAGCATCAGGGTAGTATTGTCTATTTAATAAAATAATAATATCTTCATCCCTAGAGCCTTGGTTCTCATCCTGTGGGGAGTAACCCCTTTGAGACTTCAAAGACCCTTTCAATGGGATTGTATATCACATAACTGGCATACTGAATATTTACATTATTATTCATAACAGCAAAATTATAATTATGAAGTAGCAATCAAAATAATTTTATGACTGGGGTTACCACAACCTGTGTATCTGTATTAAAGAATTTCAGCATTAGAAAGGTGGAGAAACACTGTCCTAGAGCCTAAGTCCTGTCTAGTCATAGATTCTTTGTCCCACAATGGTGTGAAGTATAGATTTTATCTTCCAGAGCAGAATTTAGATCCAGCCAGCAAGTGGTTGTTATTCACATGATGTTTGCATTTATATTGCACACGTAGGCATCTCTTGACATGCTAGTCATTATTATAGCTCATAAGATTCACATAAGTAAGACTAATGCTTACTTTTCTTGCCTGGTAGCATGCGTAGCACCTTCTAGCATGATGAAAGCTAGCCAATGCGAATGAAGCTTCCACTTGAGTATTAGCTTGATTCCTCCATATTCTAGGACTCTACTATGTGGTGTCTTCAGCAATAGGGTATTGTTGTCAAGTTCTAGAGGGTAACCAAAACTATTGACAATAGTGGGGTCTATAGGACCTCACTGACAAACAACATCAAAAGAGGTAACTTTTTCCTCTCACTGAGTTTTTATTAATAGTGAAAAGATGAAATAACATTAAAGACTAAAGAAACAGAGAGACAAAGAGAAAATGTGCATTAAAATGAAATTACCCGGCCACACGGCTCCATACCCAAATAGCGCAGGGAAAGAACTACCCTCCCAGAAGTGTGGACAAGCCTGTGATCAGGGGGTAAGGCCAGTACCTCTGTTAAGAGGGACCTGCCCAGAACCTCCAGGACATAGGGACCTACAAGCAGCCTGGGACAGCAGATTTCTGGTCTCCTTCTGCGGCCGGGGACCCCAGTCGTTGCCACAGAGCTCTGTAACCAAATAGCTCAGGGAGAAGGCTAGCATCCAGGGAGTGTGGACAAGCCCATAAGTGAAGGTAAGACGGGCACCACTGCTCAGCGGGAACTGCCTGGAATCTGCAGAACACTGGGACAGAGGAACAGCCTGGGACAGGAGCCTTTCCGGTTTACACCTAAGGACTGTGTCACGTGGCTCCATACTCAAATAGCGCAGGAAAAGAGCTACCCTCCCAGGAGAGTGGACAAGCCTATGATCAGGGGTAAGGTCAGAACCTCTGCTCAGAGAGGCTCGTCCAGAGCCCTCAGGACACAGGAATGGAGGAGTGGCCTTCTGGTTTCCTTCTGAGGCCAGGGAGCTGATCCCGTGACACAGGGCTCCATACTCAGTGCCAGGAGAGAGCTGGTCTCCCAAGAGTGCCAACTCACCTTTGAGCACAGGAAGATCACCACTTCTGTTCAAATTCCTCAATCAAGAGGGACCCTCACAGAGCCATCAGGACACAGGAACCAAGGAACAGCTGGGGACAGGATCCTTTTGGTTTCTGTCTGCACCCCAGAGCTGACCCTGTACCACAGCTCTCTAAACCCAAATTTCTCTCAGAGAGAGCTGGTCTCCAAGGAGTACTGACAAAAAAGGCTTGCAGGAGGGACAAGCCACAGTCAGAGAGAGCAAGACCAGCTAACACCAGAGTTAACTAGATGGCGAAAGGCAAGGGCAAGAATATAAGGAACAGAAACCAAGGCAACTTGGCATCATCAGAACCCAGTTCTCCCACCACAGCTCATGGATTGGCAGGTTTAATATAGTAAAAATGGCCATCTTGCCAAAAGATATTCAATGCAATCCCCATCAAAATTCCAACTCAATTCTTCATAGACTTAGAAAGAGCAATCCTCAAATTCATTGGAATAACAAAAAACCCAAGATAGCAAAAACTATTCTCAACAATAAAAGAACTTCTGGGGGAATCAGCATCCCTGACCTCAAGCTGTGCTACAGAGCAGTAGTGATAAAAACCGCATGGTATTGGTACAGGGACAGGGAGGTCGATCAATGGGATAGAAATGAAGACCCACACACCTATGGTCACTTGGTCTTTGACAAAGAAGCTAAAACCATCTAGTGGAAAAAAGACAGCATTTTCTTTTATTTTTATTTTTATTTTTTGATACTTTATTTACATTTCCAATGTTTCCCCCTTTCTAGGTCTCCTCTTTGGAAACCCCCTATCCCCTCCTCCTCCCCTGCCTCTATGAGGGTATTCCACCTCTCACCCACCCACCCACCCACTCCCATATTCCCACCTTGACATTCCCCTTTACTGGGGCCTCTAACAGCCTCAGGCCCAAGGGCCTCTCCTCCCCTTGATGGCATGGGGTCCCAGATGGAGGAGTTGAAGAAGGGACTGAAGGACCTGAGGGAGTTTGCAGCCCCATGGGGAGGGAGCAACATTGTCAACTGGTCAGGCCCCTCTGGTGCTCCCAGAGACTGGACCACCAACCAAAGAATGCATATTGAGGGTCTCATAGTGCTGACCACATATGTGGCAGAGGAGGGCCTTGTTGGCCATCAGTGGGAGGAGAGGCCCTTGGGTCTGAGAGTGTTAGATGCCACAATATAGGGTAATGCCAGGGAGGGAAGATGGGAGTGGGTCGATGGGTGGGTGAGAGGCAGGGGGGAGCAGGGTTGGGATAGGGGTTTCCAAAGGGGAGACCCGGAAAGCAGAAAACATTTGAAATGTAAAGAAAGTATTAAATAAAAATAAAATTAAAAAAATGGAATTACCCTTTAATGGGGGCAGTGATGTCCTACTTTGGGCACAACACACCCATATAACTATAACTGACTTTCAAATGATAATTCGTAACATGAAATCTGGAACAACTCAACAGCTAATTACAGAACGTTTTTATTTTCAACACAAATATTTTTACTGATAAGTTGGGGATTTTACATAATGCACCTAGATCACATTCATTTCCCAGTCCTCCCAGTTTTGTCCTTTAGTCCTCAACTCATGACCTCCCCTTGCCAAAAAAGGAAGGGAAGGAGGAGGAGAAGGAGGAGGAGGAGGAGGAGGAGGAGGAGGAGGAGGAGGAGGAGGAGGAGGAGAGGCGAAAGAGGAGGAGGAAGAGAGTGATAAAGAGGAGGAAGAGGAGGAAGAAGAAAGAAAGAAAGAAAGAAAGAAAGGAAGGAAGGAAGGAAGGAAGGAAGGAAGGAAGGAAGGAAGGAAGGAAGGAAGAAAAAAGAGAGAAAGAAGAGAGAAAGAAAGAAAACAAACCAAACAAAACCAAAACTACAAATCCAATTTGCATTGCCTATATACTCCCTGAAGCATGGTCAAACTCCCAGTAGCCAGCCCCTTAAGGAGAACTGATTCCTTCCCCACCAGCACCCCCACAAGAAGCCATCAATTGTGGAGAACTACACTTCAGCATCCTTCTCACAATTTTTAAGAGGTCTTTTGGATGAATTCCTGCCTAGGCTGTTAAGTCTGGTGGATGGGGTGACTGGAAGGCAGGGTGGAGGTATGGGTTGTCACAGAAGCCTTCTCTGTCTTTTCTCAACTGTGAGTCTGAAGTCATTGATATCACTGCAAAAGTAGCTTTCTTGCTCTTTACAGTCAGCAGGAGCACAGATCAAGGACTTCTAAATGGTCTCTGGGCCACAGTCATCAACATTGGACTCCAGACAACACGGGCCATTTCCATCACCGTAGTCTCTGGTGGCAGCATGTCCCACAGACAACAACATGGCTTCAACCACTGACACTGGCCTGGCCTTTGGTGGCAGTATGGTCCATGGACATCAACAAGGCCCCTGACTGCAGCAGGACCACAGAACCCAACCTGGCTCTCAACAGCAGCACCACCACAGACATGTTCTTAGTTGGGAATGCTGGCCACTCACCTCAACTTGGCCCCTGGTGGCAGTATGGTCCATGGCTTTAGGAGGTAGTATGGAGAATGGACAGCCACATGGCCTTCAGTGGTAACTTGGGTCATAGACATTGACACCATCTCAAGCTACAGTAGAACCACAGACCCCAACACAATTTTTATAGATTATTTTGTGTATTCTCTATCAAATGTTATGTCATCTGATATAACTATTCCTTTTAAATCTTTCATTAGATATTCTTTACTGACTTGAACCTTTAGGAAACATGTAAACACCATCAAAGGAAACTATTTTTTATTGCACTTTATATTCAGGAAGTACCTAGCCTTTTCCCTGTGGACTCAATCCACACCTTCCTAGGCAGGCTTTCTACAACTGAGCTACATGTATAGCCTTTGATTCAGCCATTCACTAATAACTGTGATGTTAGCTGTGTGATTTTTATCAATAATCTTTAACTAGTTAGATCTAATCTTGGTGACTGAGTATTTATCATGATAAGATGTTGCTACTATAAAGAGATATTTATATGCCTATAAAGATAACTGTGTATTGTTTAATCTTTATTAATATATATTACATTGGGTGACTTTAATATGCTACAACAAATCTACAGTTTTAAGATCAATCTTATTTTCATCATGATAAATAACAATTCATATAGATTTAGTTTGCCACTAAAATGCTACAGATGTTTGCATATAATTTCATAAGAAATATAATTTTATTGTTTTTTTCTCATATGATATTTTGTCTGGTTTGGTACGTGCATGGTTCTATCCTGCTAGACTTAGTTCTATAATGCTCTTTCTTTATTGAAGACTAAGTGAAGAATTGGTATTAGGTCAATTGAGATGGCCCACCTGGGGGACTGAAAGAAAAAAGAATGACTAAATGAGTCTGAGAGCTGTGAGAGACACCATCAGTGCATGCGGCCCTGCTGGTGATACATTTTCCTTGACAGTAATTAACAAGGGTGTAGAGCAGCTATAGAAATGCTCACTTCTTTTCACCTCCATTCTTATAAAGCCCTTTTCATTTTCATCAGACAATCTGCTGACTTTATGTTCTTTGCCTAGCTCCCATAGGGACTGAGCTTGCAACCTCCGAAAGAGAACACTGGAGATAAGAAAGGGCGTTTTGTGCTGAGAAAGGAGCAGGAAAAAAGAGAATAAGAAGTCAGCTGTGCATTTGTGATGGACGACAGTAAGGATTAGTTTGTCTGAGGAGTAGCTCTTGGTAGGAAGGAAAAAGAACCTAGGCCTGGAGAGAATAATGACACGGCTGGAGGCATGATATAGAACAATGATGGAGATTAATGGTTTTGATGCTCTCAATTATGACAGTTTGCAGAACTGCAAAGCATCTTTCTTGATTCCCATAGGTCCATGTAAGTAAAGACTATAGTTATTACTCTACAAGGGCAGAGATTAAAGCTAAGAGTCACAGAGTCTACACATAGTTGATAGTAAAACTAGACCCAAATACCTGTATCTCATTTCTGATGAAGGGACAAACCAGTTATCACAAACACCACATGGCTGGGCCTTCATGTGCCTCATTCTCTGCTCCATTCATAGTATATTGAGCAATGCTCACACTTGAAGGAAAGGATTGTTGAGTTCTTCCCACCATACTCTGCAGATAGCACTTGCTCCAGTGGGGCTCACAGTGCAGAGAACCCATGGGAGGCACAAAGGCTTGAAGGAGTTCAGTCCACCTTCATCTTTCAGATGTATGAGTCCATCATGCACCCTCATTGAGATGTTACTGTTTCAGAAGTTTCCAGAATGGGTTAATCCCAGAGCCCCTTAAAATAAGGAAACATATTTGATGTCATGATAGATAGTTTGGAGGGAAGCAAGGATTGAGGGCCATGGATTGGCAGCGGACAGCTGAAAATCATATTTTATTTTGAGGCCACCCCCAGCAGCTAGGCAAGACATATGTAATCACTATATGTTTAGCAAGGAAAATGTGTCCTTACCTTCAGATTCTCTCAAGAGGTTTTCCTGACATCTTATATCAAAGTGTAAGTTCCTTGTACTGGGATTTATGAATATTCTGGTTAGTTGGATATAAGGGGGCATTATAAAAAAATTACAGAATTTTCAAGTGAACAATGTATTTTATTAACTTAGGAATTAGTGAATATCTTAAGTTTTGCTTGATTTGACACAAGAAGTATGTGGTAAGGAGGTATGGGCCTGGATCATAGGAATGCCTTCATATCAAGAACTGTAAGTGCCTATGCTCACTTATTGAGCCAGGTTACCTGATATGGCTGCCAGAAATTAAACCAGGCCATTTGGAGTGGCCACAGCAAGACAAAGGCTATGATAGTTTTAAGAGCAATCACACTTTTTATACCTTTATCAGAAACAGAATATAGAGGCAATTTGCAGGATCAATATAGTTTCAGTTGCCAGGATATAATGACATTTGAAAACTTAACAGGGTACACAAGATAAATGTCTTAGACCAATTATCCCATCAAGCTTCCATGCTTTGTTGACTTCCAAGTGAACATACAGGGAAGCACAAAGTAGTCTGAATGCTTCACTGCCTCACTGAGTATGTTGGTCTTTCAAGAACTGAAAGGCCTAGGAGCCATGGACTCTAATCTGAAATTCTACAATGGATGCCTCCCTAGGCAGGAAGGCCAAGCCCCAAACAATAATAACCCTTCCCATGCATCAGAGGCCTTCTTCATGAAAAATCTCAACTGCATAATTCCTACGAAACTTCTGAGTTTACAGTTAATTTACGTGAGCTTCACAATTTCTCTGAGAAACTTCCAGTCCTGTGATTGATTGTATTGCCATTGTTATTCCTCATTCCAATGGAAAAGAACTAGGTCACTTACATTTATGCATACTTTCATAATGATCTCAAAAGGTTCTAACCAAATTAAATATTTGTTCTAATAATATTTTGTATTTTCATAACATTTTGTAATTTACAAAAACAACATGAACCAATTTGTTTGACTTTTCTTACTGTAACTGTTTAAGGAGGTCAGACAGCTGGTGGCAAGTTAAGGAAATCGTTCTCATTTCACACATGAGGAAATGGCTCACAAAGAATTTCAGTAATTTATTTAAAATAATGTGACTAATTAATGGTAGTGATGGCAGGAACCAGAATGTAGGTCGGTTGATGTATGGGCCAGAAGATTATAGCCAAGTCATGTCTAGTCTATAAATTATGGTGCCGGACACAGGATCCATTTTGGAAATAAGACATATCCCTCTCCCAGGAGTCTCTATCTAGAACACCTGTTAGAACATATTTTGGGCAGCTCATGTGAGGGTCAGAATTGAAGTGAGAATATGAATGGAGAAGCATAAAACAGAGGCCTAACAAGTCTAAGTGAGAGGACTTATGAAAGGCTCAAGAAATGATAATACGGCTTTGCTCTTTAAAAAGTGATCTTTGAAGAACAAAAGACGTGTTTTCTTGGTAGAAGACCACGCACAAATATTTCATATTAGGGGAAAACATCTTCACAGAGAAACCCTGAATCATGTAATTCTTTTGTTCATTTTGTTTTGTTTGGGGGATGATGGCAATGAACATAGTACTTACTGCACACTAGTTAACTACACTGTCACTAATCTTAATTCCCTGATCTGGAACATGCATGACAATGGTGAGGATGACAACTGAATGGAGTTAGAATGACAGCTGAGGTCAAATGGCTGTAATTCTGGCCCCGGACTAGTTCAGTTAGTCCAGTGCTTGCCTAGTGTCTTCCAAGTCCTCAGTTTCATCTTTAGCATGACATAAAACAAGACATGGGGGGGGGGGGTTGCATACCTGTAATCCTAGCCTTGGAAGTGGAGGCTGGAGGATCAGAAGCTCAAACTCATATATTTTGCTACATAGTGAGTTCAAGGCCAGCTTGGGCTACATAAGATCCCATCTCTAAAAGGATTACGGTTTGATCCTATTTGAGGATGCTGTACTCTTATGGCTGTGGAACGTTTCAGGGGAGTACAAAATAGGAGGTAGGGGATGCAGTTTGGAGGAGTCTGCTTAGAATACAAAAATTGCAAATGTCCATTGTGAAGTGAAAACAAGCAGTTGAGTAGAATATCTAATGGAAAATAAAACATATTTCTTGGGGAAAGCAAACTACCTAAGCTTAGATCTTGGTATCTTAAAGTTGTGCACACCAGTGGGGAAGGTGATTGTATTTTCCCTTGGCGTGAGCTAAAAATGTGTTGTTCATATGACATAGAGATTGGTGCTAATTATAAATAAAGGTGGTGGACTACCACAGTCTGGGCAATGAGCAAGCCTCTCCACCAATTTTAGTATTAAATATTTCCGACAGTTTTGTGAGGTAAGTGTATCTGTTACAGATGAGGAAACGGTCACGAGGCTGATCAGTTTATTGTTAATGACCTAAGAGCTGATGCACAACTGAATTATACCTGCAACAAATCAGTCAGGTTTCTCAAGAATCAAAGACTGATTAAACTTAAGAGAAACAACACAATATATGAAACCCTATTTCTGTAAGACTGAGTAAGGCTAGGAGGTGCTTTTGTCCCATACATGGAGACCAGTGGCATCAGAGACACCTGAAACACACTCAGATCAAAGACCCAAAATTCCCCCTGGAAAGCCTAAGGAAGCATAGCTTCTCTTTCCACCAAAGAGCAAATGCTCTTTTCTGTGACTTCAAAGGAATATACATTTGGATAAATGACTGGATTCTAGGCTCCCTCAGTGAGAACCCTGACCCTAGGATTTTATAGCTACTAAATAGTCATGATATTGGTTTGTTCAGCAGCTTTTGGATGTGCTAATTTAGCATTGCTCTGCATAGCATATATGACTCAGGTCATTTGTGCCTTCAATGAGCTTGAGTCTTATTGCCAAAATCTCAAGCACATGATTCCAAAGAAAAAGAGTCTTGGTTAATGTGAAATGTTTATGTACAGTGACTGGGTGAATGGCAATGTAGAATTTAACCAGGAAGTATAATCTTCAGGCACAGCTCACCCAGTGAGGGGGTCAAACTTCCGCTTTCCGTATATCTGCTTAAATGCCCCTAAACAACGTGGAGAGATGTTTGAACAAAATTTGGAAAGGGAAATCTTTGCAGCCATGGAAAAAATAAAAGAAATTCAGGATGCATATTTGTCTTATGAGAGATAACATAATCTTCCCAAGCTCTGTTTGTTCAGCTTTAGCATTTTATCAGAATATCAGAACTTTTAGGAACAATGACATTCTTGCCTCTGTTCACTACTTTTTTAGGGGGAGTGCTCTTATCCTATGTGATCTCTACAACTGTGTTTCGCACTATTTTTCTATAAATGCTATGTACTCCTACAATCATTCTAGCATGTCTTCCATGATCCACTTGTTCCTATGTTTGTCTGTGTTGATGGGGTTGCCTTCACATCGCCTGAGTAATGAATGCATCCTCATGATTAACAGGAAATGGTACTTAGCTGTAAATGTTCAGATGAAGTCTTGGTAATTCTAAGAAAACTTTAATCAGTCTTTCAATTGGAAGTCTATGTTCCTTCAGTTTGCCAAGCATGTTACCTTCCCTTCCTCATACAGATATTGTTTCTTGATGCTTTATCTTAGAGCTTTTATGTCCAAAAGCTCTCTATCTCTCTAAGCTGTCCAAAAGCACTCAGGCAGATGCTATATTAGTATCTAAGACAATTGTTGTTTGTGCACTGTGGACCACAAAAGTCACAAACTTACACATGTCTTCTCTAGAGGTTCTTTCTTATCTCAGTATCCTCTAATCAAGGATGTTCTAAGCATCCTTTTTTCTTCAAGCTAAGAATGAGGAAATTTGCAAAGTATAAATTTTCCAGTTGTCTTGGCAAGTAAAAACAAAAACAAAAAGAAGATGCATTTCTGAGGGCTGAGATACTGTGAAACCTGATCAGAGACACTGGGAAGAGATGAGAACAGAGCATGTCATTTGAGAGAGTGGGCTATGATACATCAATGACTAAGCTTACATGAGTGAGAAAGGATGATGGGAAGCAGCCTGGGTTCTGGAGGCTTCAATGAAGATGTGATAGAGGGAGTCTAGAGTACGTATGAAGGTGCTTTCATAAAGGTATCTGTTTGTTCACTGAGTAAGAAGCAAAAGAAAGACTACAAGACTCTGACTTGAGTACAGATGGTAAAGCAGAGATGCCAGAAATGGTCTCATCAGAATTCTTGAGATGACATGTTAGAGGCATCCTGAACTAAGCCAAGGGGAACAGGGCTTTGTGCTCAAGTATTAAGCAATCATTTGATAGGCTGACCTAAGAATAGATAACTTCCTTTTATTAAATATTACAGTCAGTCTTTCTGTGAGCCAGTGGTAGTTCTAGAAGCTGGAGTAACAAGTGGTTTCGCTTTTGGGAAGGATCATTAATTGCTGCATCTATGTTTATGTGCCTTAGCCCATGTGAATGAAATAGACAATAGTATAGCCACAAAAGATCTTTGGGCTTCTTAATGGCATCTCAGTGGCCTCCAAGGGTTTCTATCAATCAATACAGTGGCGACAGAGATGATCCTATAAGCAGCGGCTCTAGTCAGTGATGAAAATGGTCCTCTATTGGTACGCAATGCTTATAGGAACGATGCCAGACAGCACATCAATATGTGCCATCATAATATGCCTTGTACATGGTATATTACTCAGTAAATGACTGTTGAATGAATAAATGACCAACTGTAAGCCATTAAATTGCTTAGCAAGTTGAATATTCTCTTATATTTATGTTTTCTCACTACCTTTAAAAGCCCTTTGTGTTTTATCCCCTGTTCAATCTTAGATTCTACCAGGAATGTCAATCTTCTTGGTCTCATGCTTCATCTGTTTTATTTTTTTCATTCATCTTAGATTGGAGGGCACATTTTCTGTGCACTGAATCCTCTTTGGCATCCGACAGAACTTTACTTCTTTGTTTCTTTTGCACCTGAGAGAAGTTTTATGGATTCTTGCTTCATCATTAGCACATCTTATCCTACCCTAGATTGAAAGTGGCTCATTCATAGCATTACACATTCACCACCCAGACAGAGATAGGTCCTTGGGAAAAATCAACCAGGACATAGGAAAGATAGGTACCCACCTAGTAATACCTTTAGCCAACTTCCAGGATCTTACTCAAGCCCTTTGTGCTGGAGTCTAAATCTTGGGTGGTCTGGGGTTGGCCTTTGTAAAATTATATATAGAATGGGAAAGCCATATTGATACAAAGAGAGATAAGCTAACATAAAGTTCAAAACAGAGTGTTGTGAGTAGGCATTTTCTCCTAGCAATAAGAAGGGGTAGATTAGAAATTAATTAACCTTCTAACCCTTAGTTTCATCACCTTCTAATTAGTGAGAATAGTACCCATATCACATATAATTAATATCAAAGGAAATGCTGTGAGGAAATACTTAACTCATAATACCTAGCATGTAGTCATTCTTCAGTAAGGTAGCATTTGATGTTCAACAGGAGCTATTATCACAAGTCAAGGGTGGAGAACAGTCAGTATATTAAACAAAATACTTATCTTCTTAAAAGCAGCCAAAGTTATAATAAGAAATAGCAGTCAAATAGAATGACTAAGTGTGAGGTTCAAGTTGGCAGAATAGGTATTCGTTACATTTTCACGACACTAGAGATGGGATGCACAGCAAGAGCACTGACCTCCAGGAAAATCTCTTCCACAGTATTTTGGCAAACAGTCCAACTTACCAAATTTTTAAAGAACTGTATTTGAACTGAGAATATGAAATGAACAGATTGCTATTAGCTTTATTTTTTTCCATCATTCTCATGGTCACCATGTAACCCTCAGCTTCCTTCACAGTTCCGTTGTGACTAGTTTTGATGGATAAACACATCAGAATTGATGAGTAGAGACTTAACCACAGCCGTGTGCTTTTTGCCTTGTTTCTTTTCCTGTGATGATGAATGCTGGAGGGCTATGCTTCTCCTGCCTGTTCCCATGGCCTCTCATCCCCTTCTCAATTCCATGTCATCTTCTTACATAAGGTACTTAATGATACCTCCTGAGTTGCATAATTTTGCCTTATGTACATAGATATAGAACAGAGTTTCACTATCTAGCCCAAGCTATCCTTAAACTCACTTATGCATCTCTCTTCAGGGTGCTGAGAGTATGGGCACATGCCACCATGACCAGACAGTATTAGTTTTAGTCACTTCACATTTAAAAATATTTTCATTATCATCATCATCATGATTATTATTGTGTGTTGTTAGTCCTCTGATACCATCTTTGTGTAAACTCTGGGGAATGAATTCAGGTTGTAAAGTTTACACATGAAATGTTTTGACTTGCTGAGACTTACCACTCTGTATTCTTATATATGATAACTTAAAATACATAAACAATTTGAAATGCATGAAATTCTTTTTAAAAAAATTAACTCAGTAAAAAGGAAAGTAAAATGGGGAAATTGTAATTTAAGCTTCACTAAATCAAAGAACTTATTATAGAGATGAAGTTGCCTGTCTTAAAAGTACACTTATTTATTTCATGTAGTGGTAGGCACACTTGTGGAGGTTAGAGACAAATTTGACAGAGTAGGCTATCTTCTACTGTGGGAGCATTTAATCAGATATGTATAATGGCAGAAGTTTGACCCATCACTGGGAGGGCTGTGTCTGAAGACTGTATTTCCTGAGTAGATTCAAAGATAACTGGGAACATTGCCATGCACCCAATGTAGGCTAACTAGATACAACTCATGTTGACAGAGTCGATGGCAAGAACTTTTGCCCACTGAGCCATCTCACCAGCTTAACGTGAGGTAACTAGCATTAAAGGCATTTTAAAACTTGGGTTAAAATAAACTAGTGAAGTTATTTATGAACATTTACAATGATTCTGAAGGAGAGAATATGTACATTTCAACTTCTGATAAAATTAATCTAGGCCAGAAATTTCTGTCTTACCAGGAACAACTGCAGTAGAGACCCACAGTTACATCTCCAGACTGCAAGCTTGTATACATGTTAATTGTATTAAACAGTACTGCAACCAAACAGCTAAGAGCTTCAGTTCTGAAAGGGAAACACCTCCATTTAGAAAAGCATATAAAGGTAATTTACAGCCTCAAAGCCTCAACTTCCTAAAATGAATAGGGTAAATACCTGTCTTACTGGGCTATTGTGAGGCTCAATCACCAACGATGTATGGAAAGTGCCATGTATAATTGGCACAGAGGAAGCCCTAATAAAAGTTTGTTATGAACATAATTAAACACTTCAAAGCAGAACACAGCTCTCAGCAATGCTCGACTGTTTACCAGTCTGGCTCGTGAGGCTGAGTGCTTGAGAAGCTGTAAAGTTACATCTGTATTGATGTGGTCTTTTGTACCAAATTATTTTCTAGTTGAAGATTGCTTGATAACATGTTTCCTTGGAAGCTAGCTTCCATAAAAAGGCTTTCCCATAAAGCTAAATACCTTACTGTAGTTCAAAAAATGGGTGTTAGCCCTGCCATTTTCTACCACCTCTATAGACACATCACTCCAAAGATGGAAGCTAAATACCTGGGCCTCCTAAAGAAAAGTGGGAAGCCACTTGCTGTCACTTCTGCTTTTCTATCATGCTATGAACACAAGTTTCAACCACAGTAGGGTTTGGTTTATTTGTCCATATTAACAATGGATTCATTTTCTAAGAACTACACTCATGTGTAAAGCAACAACATTTTGTGCATTGTTCATGATGATTGGCAACTATTGATGAATTATTGACAACACTGAGTGTCACACAAAGAAGACTTGAAAGCCAGAAATACTTCAAGGTATTAAGAGAGAGAAGGCATCATGATAAAGAACAACTCACCAAGACAGTGTAACCATTGAAATTTTACTTCTTTCTAAACCCAAAGCACTGAAACCCACACATCAAAGTCTGAAAAGATAAAAAACAAACAAACAAAACAAAACAAACAACAGAAAAAATGTCCACATTCATATGCAGATGGAACAATAGCCCTGTTTGAGTGACTGAAGCTATGATCTCAACCTGCAAGGAAAGATGCCCCAATTGATGCTATAAGTAGTAAGACTGATTATTTGAGCAACCAGGGGCTCTCTTTATAGTATTTGAAGTTCACTCCATGGGAGAGGATCCATGTTTGGTACAGAAAACATGGTGAGGAATCACAGCTATCCTCACAGCTGTGGTCATGAACTCCAAAGAGGGAAAGTATTGTTTTGCTAAATGATCATGCGGTCAAACTTCCTTCTAAACCTTTGTGATTTTGTCTATATAATTGTGGGGCTCTCTACCTGCCAAAGAATCTCTCTTTTGAAGTGAGTAGTAGTTAAGATGGAGACCCAGGACAGCTGGAAGTGCTGAGAATAAGTGATTGTGAACACTCAGGCATATAATGAGCTATTTGTATCAATCACCCCATCCCTAAGGCTCAGTTAACATCATGGGAATATTCTTTAAGCCAAAGAATGGGCAGGAGGGTTATGACCTACTGTCTTATGGATGTAACTTGATTGTTGTACACAGGAATTTATAGTAGCTATGGTAATCTACACAATACCTGCACAAGCAAAAGTTCAAGCATGGAGACAGGCAGGGGAACTACTGGCATTTGATGACTGGCTGCAGGGGTATGGAAAGTGACTTTTCTTTGGGGATGGTACAGTCACTGGGAGGTTATACATTCTTCAGTGGGTGATCTTACAAGCATGCACACATCGGAAGAACTAACTGGACTTTTTCAGCTGAAAAGATAAATAACCAGAACTTGCAGATAGGAAGGAGATATATTGATTCTGGGAAAGGTAAGAGGGGAGAAATATGTTGATAGGCTCAGGATATATTGTATGTATGTATGAGCTTTCTAAAGAAAAACATAAAAAAATAAAGGTTATAGCAGTAAATTAAATTTAATGGGTGATTCTGAGATAAATGAGTATTTATATATCACTACTAATAAAAATAAACTCCATATCAAAAGCTGTCATCTAATCTCAGGATGTGCATCCAAACTCAAACACAAATTGTACACACACATACACACACACACATGCACACACACACACCACCAACAATAAATTGATACATTTTAAATGAGACAAAGCCAAAGCCAGTCTTGGTGGCACATGCCTATTATTTCAGTGCTGGAGAAGTGGAGACAAGAGTATCCTTGGGCCTTCTTGGCAAGCTAGTCCAGCTAAATTGGTGAGCTCTTAGCTAAGGAAAGACTCAGTCTCCAAAAGTGAGGTGAATAATGGTTACAGGGGATGCCTGATGTGTAAATCTGGTCTCCACGGATGTGCACACACTCGTGTATGTGTGTCCATACACATGAACATACATTAGGAAATCAGAATGGAAACTTTGTCCTGAAAATTCTTCACCACAGTGTTATCCACAAACAGGATTAACTTTGTGTGAACTCTGAGAAGACACTCAGCTTCCCCAATAAATGACTTCATGTTTGGACTCAGGCCAAAAACATGTGTTAGTTGTGATGTCTTCTGGAGAGATGGAGTCCCAGCACAATGACCCTTTATCTAAAGCCATCCAAATCCTTTTCCTGTCTTTCGCCTTCCTTAGTTATCTCTGCTCCAGATAACCAGGTGATGGCTGCTGAGAATAGAAAGACCAGAGAAGGTCATCATCACTGTGCTTAGGGGCACGACTCTTAAGCATGTTAAAGAGAAGTTGGAATTCTGTCATCCTATTGTCTTCCAGCATCCCTTTGTTTTCTTCTGTTTAAGGATGTCGTTTTTTAAACGTCCTCAGTGTTTTTATTGGTTTAAGGAAGGGAATAGCATTTCTTATGCCTGCAGACCAGGTCTTCAGATAACAAACTTTTACTCTTTGTATAGCGCCAGGACTTGTGAGGGAATGCTGCTTTTCAAAGTTTCCAACAGTTTTTTCCTATACTGTTCATTCACATAGATCCTCTTAGATGATTCTCTCTACAACCTAAAGGCATTGCTTATCAGTGCCATCATGGTCATTATCTTGGTTAAGTGGCTTTATTAGAAACACAGATGGAGGGACATTCAGTAGATCACCATATCACATAGTTATTACGTAAAGGTGAGACTCAAGTCAGGACTCCAGATTCTGGGTCCCAGGCCATGACCATTTCACCATAGTTCATCTCTAATCTGATAGTTGTTCTCTCTCTCTCTGTCTCTCTGTCTCTCTCTCTCTCTTTCTCTGTGTGTGTGTGTTGTGTGTGTGTGTGTATGGTGTATATGTGTATGTAAATGTGTATGTGTGGTGTAGTTTATGTGTGATGTGTGTGGAATCTGTGTGTGGTGTGCATCTGTGTGGTATGTTTGTGTGATGTGGACTTGTGTGTGTGTCCACGTAGTTTTATATGCATATGTGTACAGGAAGGTGTCCTTGTGTGTTCATACATGGCAGATAGTAGTCCATGATGAGTGTCCTCTGTTTTCACTTTCTATCTTATTATCATTCTTATTGAGAGAGAATCTCTTCCTAAACCTGGGATGGCAGTTTGTGCTACACTGGATGGTCAGCAAGCTCCCAGGATCTGCCTGTCTTTGCTCTATTCCTTAGCAGGAATTACAGATACATGGAGCCCAGCATGTAGTTACTAGGGATCCTAACTCAGGTTCTCATGCTTGCATAGCAAGTACATTACCTATGGGTCCATCTCCCTAGCTACTCTTAAGCATAATTTTGAAGAATTAAATCATCAGAATTTACCTCACTAACTATAGGCTCTTCTGGAATCAGTCTTTTTAGAAAGGTCACAGCCCATTCACATGCAGCAAAGTTACTTATTTCGTCTCTGTTCTTTGGAGTTTCAAGGATAGCTTTTGGATGGCATCAGTACATTTGCAGTTATAGCATCCAGAACACAAATCAATTCTTGAAATACTATGGGAAGGGAATAGTTTCTGTGAAACTCTTGCTGTAATATATAGAACACATATCAAAGTCTTGGTTATTAGGAAAATCTAAGGGCAACTTTTTGATATTATCATCATTATGGAATCATATAGTAATTTAGGCCATACAGAACCAATGTATATATAATACAGATCAAAGTCTTCCCAACTACAATTCCTCATATTACAGTGGTCTTTATAGAGTAAAGGCCAATGCTCAGAGAGATGGGGTCAAACCACTTCTAAGTTTATGTGGAGCCTTGCAGTGCTGAGTTCTAGCAGCTAGGCTGGCCTTGCCATAGAGCTACACTAAGGTGCTGAAAAACATCTTTTATGGTCACTTAACTTACATGAATTCTGCCATTTTCATTTAGCACTTACCTGTCAAAGAAGACAGAAGAGAAAAGAGAATAGATAATTTTAGAACACAAATACAGCACTCTGCCTTCACTCTGCAAACATCTTCCAGAGTGAGAAAAGCTAGAAGAGATAAGTTTGCTCTTGTCTTAGTTATTCTCAAATCCCATAACTCACTAGGTCTCTGCTCACTTAGATTATGGGTTTATTTTCACGACCATCCTAGCCCAGTTCTACATTACTGCTTTGAAAAAGAAACAAAGCTCTCTCTGAAAACTGAAAAAGAATGCCTTCATTGACTATTGCAGAATTGATACTTACGGGTTCATCATAAAACAACAATTTTCCTTATTGACATATATTCTAGAATGTTCCTCTCCCATCACATCCTCATAGATTCTATAATATTATTAATAGTGCTGTGTACTAATTTTCTAACTTCATTCCCTGCCTCTCACTTCCTTATATATTACTCTACAATGTGTTATTTTACTTGTATACCTTTTGTCTTCTTAGTAGAATACTGAAGGAAGAAAAATTTTGTGTCACCAAGTATAAATATCTCGACCTCTATTTGTGCTTCATGTGCTTCTCATTAAAAAGGGATGTGTGTGTGTGTGTGTGTGTGTGTGTGTGTGTACAGATACACACACAAAGATATTCCCTAATAGGATTAATCCAAGGCTGCTATTATACATTCTAAGCAGCTAGCAAGGAATATTATTACGCTAATGATTATGCCCTCTTCCTCAGAAGACAACAGTATAGAGGCATACACATGTATACATCCTGATCTGCATGCACGTGTCCTGACTATATATTTTGACTTCTAAATGGCCTGTAGAAAAAAAATACAAATTTCCACCCATGCTAACAAACAAAAAATAAAATGTCTCAATCCATGCATGTCTTTAGCTGTTCTGTCACAAGATACTTCAGCCAAATTCCGCAACTTACGTTGCCTCAATCCACGTTCCTCTGTTGCTTAAGTCGAGCTATTTTCTTGGCCAAGGTGAATATATTCCCTGTCTTTGAGAATTTGGAAATTCATCCTATTCTTCCAGACATTTTACAAATGTCTCATCTCTTACAAACTCAAAAATAATCACCCATGGTAAATTACAATCATATATTGCCTAGCTTTTCTCTAGACTTTATCGTTTTCTTTCTTGTGATTTCTTAATACATACATGTGTATTTGTCCTTTCCTCCAGAAAACATCCTATGTATTATTTATCTTTCTACCCAAGAAGTAAGCATGGTGATTGGTGGGAGTATACAGGAAAGGCATGTGTGCTAAGGTGAATGATACAGCATCACCAGAGCTCAAACAACTGGAGCAAGAAATCATGCAACTTATTAGTTTTATATATCTAATATGAAGCCACTCTTAATTTTCTTTATGGACAACCTATCCCGGTGTTGTAAGTGTCCTGTGGAAATGTTCAGTCTGAGGAAGACTCTGGTTGTTTGTGTTTCTTTATCTATGGCAATGCTAAATCATGGAGGATTCTAAATGTCGACTTCCTATTCCAGTGTACAGTGTAATCAGGGCACTCTCGTAGACTAAAGTATTATCTCACAATGGGTGTAATTAAAAAAGATAGACCTTAATACTGAGGAGATGAATGTGTTGGGAGGAATATGGGGGAGAGGAGGTGGAAATGAGGGTGGATATGATCATATTTAATTATTTACATGCATTCAGTTCTCAATAAAAAGATATAAAGGATAACACTAAAACATGGGAAACAAAACAATAAAAAAGTAAAAAGAGGGAAAAAATCACAATAACATACATTTTATGATAGTGACCTATTCTTATCTAAAACTCCACAATTCACTTAATAAAGAAAAACACCTTCTTCCTTTTGTGTTATATTTATTCATAGATGGCATAGCCTGGGGGCTGTATGATTGCCAAGTGTGTGCAGCTGACGTGTCACACAGCAGCACACGTGAAGTGTATAGCTCAAAAAAAGGAAGGAAATGACAAATTCTGCCTCTTCTGAGGGCCAAATCAGATGAAATAGTCCTTTATTATAGTAAGTGAGAATTCAGCTCAAAGTAAACAGAACAGACAGATAATAAATTGTTTAAGCATCAAAAGAAAAACCCCACAAGACATAAACTCTCTTTATTATGTCTAGAAAACTTTAGAATTTATCTTTCTATCTATCCGGTGTGACTGCTTACATTATGAAGATATAGAAGCAGTCCTTATATGTCAGAATACAGTTACAATAACATAACTCCACATAAAAGTCAAAGTTTTTGGTCTGCAGCATCAAGATGACAAGGGAATTAACTTTCCAGGAAGAAAAGTAAAATCATTTATACTGTGTGTTCCATTTCTTCCCATCATATTAAGCCTTTACAAAGTTATACCTGTGGTTGGAGATGGAGGAGAAAGAGGAGGAAGAGGGAGAGGCAAAGATGGTTACAAACATAACTTGTTTTCTAAGAGAGGAAGGTGGAGTATCTCCTGATTGGCATGGAATGTAGAAGGCAGGCAGAAATTTCCTTGAATGTCCCCCCTGAACTTATGTGCTCTATTGTGTAGGAAAAGCTCCCAAACTTCTCAGACCCTACATTTTCTTTATCTGTAGTTTCAGAATGATGCTATATGACATAAGGTTGTTACAAATATTTTATGGTAGCGTATATTAAAGCACATGTATATGCCAGTTGGAAGTTAATATTAAGGATGTGAACTTAAATTTCTCTTATCTATACCAGTAAAGAGGGGCTTAAGGAAGGCTTGGTGGCAAGGGTGCCTGTTGTTCTTTCAGAACACTAGCATTTGGTTCTCAGCACCCATGTTTGGCAGCTCACAATTACCTGTAACTCCAACCCAATAACCTCTTCTGGCTTTGGCAGACACCTGCACATAGGTGTGCACACACACATGCACATAGATGAAAATAAAATAAATCTAATCAATAAATTAATGTACCAGTATACAAAATGGTTCATGTACCAGCCAACATAAACATATTTGTTCCACAAGAAAGTCCAGGCGAAGTGCTGAGCCTACACCTGGCCAATCACTGTTCACGTCATGGTGAAAATAGAAAACTTAAAACCATTTTAATTTTTAATGTCATCTTCAAATTTTATTACGGAAAACTCTCCTTATTTCATTGAACTTTTTTCCCTTGATTTTTACATTATGATGGGAAAATTTTTTAAGTGCTGAAATATTGAGTTCTTGATTTCTAAGGAAGAAAAGGAAGGGGAGAGTACTACAATGATCAACTATTAATTATCATTTTATGTTGCAACCCTAAGCTAAGAAAAAATTGTTGGCTAGGTTCTGAAAATAGGACTGGGTATGCGCACAGCTGTAATAGGCTCTAAAAGTTTTTCTTTTCTTTTCTTTTCTTTTCTATCTATCTATCTATCTATCTATCTATCTATCTATTAATTAATTAATTTATTTATTTAGTGCTGAGAACTGAATTTGGATCCTCGTGCATGCTAAGTAAGCATTCTACCATTAAGTTATGTTCCCAGCCTTACCAATGTTCTCTTTAACAAGTGAATGAATGAATGAATGAATGAATGAATGAATGAATGTCTTTGGGCAAGGCAGTTGGACTTTATGAGGTCTTTGGGAACCTAACTATTCAGTAGAAAACCCATTTGATACTTTCCATTGCACAGTATTTTCTGTTAAAAAAAAAAAAAAAACCAACAGGTGGTGGCACACACCTTTAATCCCAACACTCGGGAGGCAGAGGCAGGCAGATTTCTGAGTTCGAGGCCAGCCTGGTCTACAGCGTGAGTTCCAGGACAGCCAGGGCTACATAGAGAAACCCTGTCTTGAAAAAACCAAAAAAAAAAAAAAAAAAAAAAAAAAAACCAACAAAGTAATTGAACTTAGCAGAAAGTTCAGAGTAAATGAATCTATTTTAAATATTCCTGAGTGTATAGAAAGTGAGACTATGCAACATTTCATAAAACTTTCCTGGGAGAACTTTTAAACACACACACACACACACACACACACACACACACACACACAAAGAGAGAGAGAAAGAGAGAGGGAGAGAGAGAGAGAGAGAGAGAGAGAGAGAGAGAGAGAGAGAGAGAGAGAGAGAGAGAGAGAAGCTCTTCTAACTATGCATGACACTCAATATGCAGCTACTGGACTCACTGTGTTGATGGTATTGAGATGTCCTTGTAGATCTTTTTACTGTCACAGTTGAATACCATCCACCCTCCATCTTTTGATTCAAAAGGCCATGGCTGCACCCAAATTACAGCTCTTGTTCTGGTCTGGGTTTTGATTGCTTGCCCTATTGATCCAGAGCACTGGGCATAAGAAAGAATGGGTGTTTGCTGTGTAACCACAAAGTTGCCCTTTAAAGGGACTGACTGTTCAGGATTGGAATCCTATTCTCTTGCAGATAAACTACCAGAATGGACAGATAGAGTTTGGAAATCACTAGATTCTTCTGGAGGCACCATATTGTCAACAGTCAGTCATGAAGATGACTTCATCACATCAGCTGTATTCTAGCCCACCTGTTTCCAATTACTGGTCTAGAAGCAGCAGGACTGAATGCCTGTGAGATTGTGAGGGGGCTTGTGTTTTGTATCTTTCTCCTTGTGGTTGGTGTCAGTAATCTTTGAGATGCCCTAACTTGTAAAAGCAATGGTATTATTTTTGCCTCAGGGCTAGAGAGATGGATTAGTGGTTCAGAGCATCTGCTGCTCTTCCAGAAGTCCTGGATTTGATTCCTAGCCCCTACATGGTGGATCATAGATATCTATCCCTTCAGTTCTTAGGGATTTGATACATTATTCTGGCTTCTATGTGTGCCAAGTATGATATGGTACCCAGATATACAGGCAGGCAAAACACTCATACACATAAGGTTAAATAAAAGAAAATAAATTTAAAATCTCTGCCTCTTTTTTTCGTGACCTTTCTCCCTTTCTCTTGGTGTCTCTATCCGCCTCAAATTTCTATTTTCTTTCTCCACTCATAGTATTTAAGGAAGACCCACTTTAAAGGTGATTAATTACAGATGCAAAGACCTTATTTATATATGAGGCCATATTCACAGGCTTTATGAATTAAGAATCTGATGTTTCTTTTGAGCAGATAAAACTGAACTCAGACAGCAGTCTTCATGGTAGTCAGTGAGAGAGGCTCCCTCTCTCCAATTCAGTCTGGCACAGTCTATGTTGGTGGGGATGCTACCAATTACCTACAATTATCTACAATAATCTACAATTATGTAGATTTTACATAATTTGGACTTCTTTATCCAAATTCCACTAACGCTAACTAGCGACTGTCCACCTTAGTAAGTGAAATAAGGATTTCAACTTACGCAATTAATAGAAAAGTAAAATTGTTAAGATAAATTCTCTTATATTTGGTTAAAGCCTGATATTATAAACTTGTGTCAATCATCTACAGCAGATGGTTGCATGTTTCAACTAAAACTAGCTGATAAAGCATTTCTGGATATGCCTATGATAATGTTTTCAGAATACAACCAAACCAAACCAAACCAAACCAAACCAAACTAATCCAAACCAAACCAAACCAACTAAACGAACAAAAAAACCTTACCATTTGAAGAACTTTGTTTCTCTTTGTCTCTGTAGGTTTCTCTCAATAAATCTCTTCCTCTTTCTCCCTCTTCTTAATTTGAGACATTTATCTATATGTCTTCTCCTTCCTAGGACAATAAAAGCTTGAAGTTATCAGACCATACAGATACTGGAATTTCCATTAATCCTGTCCACACATGTTCTTAGGCCTTTGACTTTGGCCCAAACTGTACTACTGGCTTTACTGGTTCCCCCATTTGTAGATGGCATATCCTGAAACTTGTCAGCTTCCATACTGATATGAGCTAATTACTGTAATAGATCTCATTATATATCTGCATATCCCCATATCAGTTATATTTCTCTAAAGAATTCTCATTATTATTTAAATTTCTTAAATTTTCATTATCTCATAAATATGATCAGAAGGAAAAACACTCTTCTTATGAGGAATTGTCCAAGATAACAGGTTTGAAAATACAAAACTCCAAAGATCTATATAGGGAGTAGGGCTTTCCATCTAAGGTTCCCTTTATTACATCCAATTCCAATTTTCAGTCTTTCATCAGCATGTTCTGATGCAAAAGGACACTTCTTTATTACAATCTGGGCCTTTGATACAACTCAGACACCTACTTCACAGTTGGTACAACTGACTACCAGAGTCCTTCATTGACCAAGACTCCAGAGTCTTTACTTCTTCTCTAGAAAACTGAAGCATGGCCAATCACAAAATGACAATTCATCTAAGAGTCTGACACCTTGCCAATCACTAAATACCCATCCATCCTAGAGCCTGGGATCTTGCCAGTCACTAAACCCTGATTCATCCTAGAGGCATGGGTGTGCTTCCTTCACTGATGCCCAGTGAGCCCCCATCTACATATAATATTCGCTACTTGCTCTATACCCTGCTTGCCTTTCAACTTGGCAGTGACAACAAATAACAGATGAATTGCCATGTGATGAAAGTGGCGAATAACTTACTTCCATGCTTCAGAGCATTGCCTACTTCTGTGGTTTTATCTCTAAACACACACATACAGAGAGAGAGAGAGAGAGAGAGAGAGAGAGAGAGAGAGAGAGAGAGAGAGAGGGAGAGAGAGAGAGAGAGGGAGAGAGGGAGAGAGGGAGAGAGGGAGAGAGAGAGAGAAAGAGAGACTAAAGCAAACCCAAAATTCTAGTAAAAATATCTTCAGGGCTGATTGTGAGATAGTATTTGTACCAAAACACCACCAAAATTTCCCAGAGTAAATGTGTTTCCCAGAGTCTGAGGGACACCACAAAGCCTTTTATTAATGGTAGATATAATATACTCTGGAATCCTATGGACCTGGACTTAAACTGGACTTATCATTTATACACTCCATGGTTTGGAATAGATTAAAAATGTATCCAGAAATAGTTCTTTTAGATTATAAAGTGTGGATTTACTTCTCTGAGGTTCCTTGTAGCTACTCAACTGTAGTCCCAGAATAAATGTTTGCTGAAGGAATTATCAAGGTGAAACTGAATGAGGGAAGTCCCCTGGCATGGAGTGTGGCAGAGAACATATGTTCTATGAATAACGCTTCTTACTATCATCTATGTTACTTATATGAGTCACTGTGTGCTGCTATAACAAATAGGTCATTTGGAAACTGGGTAAAGTATATTGCCAAAAGTTGTGAGGGATGGAAAAAACAAGATTAAGACACAAGCAAATTCAACATCTATTAAGGAATAGTCTGTCCTTCCAAGAGAGCACCTTGCTGCTCTATGTTGCCTCTCAACACCAAGTCCTCATTATGCTGGAGGCATAGAAGCAAAAAGGATCAGATCTCCTTCCAATTCACCCTTTCATAGGACTCTAGAGTGATTACTGTCTGCACTGCGGATAAAAGTGCTTGCAGACACTTTGTGGGAGTACAGATAGTCAAGCCAAAACAGTGTGTTTTTATGCCTGTATCACTCCAGGTCTCTTCCTTGAGCTTCCTTGTCCTTTGGTTACAATTTTTTCTGCAGAGTGGTAAAGAGTTTAGGCCCCAAAGCTGGATCATCTGAAACTTAATCCTGGTTAAGCCAGCAGCATTTGCTCTTCTCCACCTCCAATTCCTCGCATGCATAATGACGGCAATGCATAAGCTTCATCCAGTTTGGAGGACCAAATGAGCTTATGCTTAAAACAATGCCTAATGGCAACCGAGTGCCTGACAGAATTTCTACTTGTTAATTATTATGAGAGTCTGTCTAGCGTGGCCCTTTGGAAGCTCAGACATATGAATGATTGCTCCAGAGGCATTCTCCCTGGCTGACACGTTAATTATTGCATTTACTTGTTAAAAACCTTGTGTGGTGGAGTTGGCATGAGATGAAATCATTTTTTTAAAAAAAATATAAAGTTGTAAATCTTGTAGCACCTTAGCTATCCTCCCATCCGCCTCTTCTTAGTTTACAGGTGAGAATAACAGGGAGTCAGAATGTCCCCACAGACATGTGGGTAGCAGAGTCTTTACTCCAGCTGCCTTCATGTTCTGTGTGGCATTGATTTTCACTCACTCATCAAACAGACATTTAGACAGACAGTAGGAAGCATGAAGATTGCAAAAAAAAAAAATGTATATTAAAAACATAAAACATGATCCTGGCTACTGATTTGACAGAGTTGGGTGCTGAAGGATAAAAATCACATTCTGCTAGGCCATCATCTGATCAAGTAAAAAAAAAAAAAAGGAGCCTGATGATCTGAGATAGCAATCTGCTTTCATTCTTTGTCTAGTCTGGGCACAAACAGAAATGGGGCCATTGTTACAAGGCAAATCAAAAGCTCATCAGAGTGTGTCATGTGTATCTTTGTACCCTGGGCCCTGCAGGGACTTGGTTGCTCTTTGTCACGCCTGTTTCTTTATTGTCAGTAACCCCCGTGTTGGAGACTCAGTTTTCTCATATGTTAGAAAAAATGATTGGAATGAATTAGGTTCTAAATCCTTTTCCCAGCCCCACATTCTCGGAAGTTAGCTGAATAAATGCTAAATTAGTAGTCTGCACAAGTGTTTCCTTTCTTATGTCCATAGCCTGAAGAGTGTGTTGCCAAAATTCTTTTCATACAATGCATCTCTCTGAGTGGCACATGGGTAACTGTTAAACATGACTGTAATGTGAGAATATGCATTAAATTAGTGTAAAAACTGTATGCTTCACAATTTCCAGATGTCAGAATCTAGTAATGTTGTCATTTTTCTTTTTCTCTGTTCAGATGTTCACACAAATGGAAGGCAAATGGCTACAGGAAGCCACCTAAAAATGCATTCCTTTGCAATTGCTTCTACCAGTTTCTTCCTGAAGATTTAAATCTGCTGTGAGGGCTCATCAGATTGCCTTTTAGACTGTCAGAGCACAGTGACAATGCCTCCCCCCTGCATTGCCTAAAATACTGGCTCTTATATGACTTTGAAAATACAGACAGCCTGGTGGTAGGTAGTATGCCCAAATTAACTCTATTAAACTCCGAACTGTTCAAGTTTCAAGTAATCAGTTCCAGTTGGTACACATTCAATTCCAGCCATAGGCATCTGAAGAGCAAACTGACTTGGTAGCAATTGTTGCTGGGGAAGATTAGGTCCCAATCAACATAAAATGTGTCAGAGCACTAAAGCTGAATATTGATCAGACTTTCTTTTGTCCACTTGATATCAAATAAGATACCTAAGGGCTGTTTTATTATCAGAACAGAGGAGTAATTTAGACAATTTAAATAAGAGATTAAATATCCTTTATTTTTATACACAAGGACATTACCAAGCCATGATAGAAAAGCTAAAAATTATTTCGTGTTTACAATCATTGTTGCTTTACTTAATCTTTTTATTAAAGTGATAACAATTGCTTTTGTCACATTTATTTGGAAGTAACTATGCTCTTTCTTTGAAATGTACTAATGCGTCTGGGATGGAGAACACAAGAGAAAGCCATGATTCATATTGTGCTTGACCCATACATAAAATTAAATGGCAACCTATGGAGTTGTACAATGGGACAGCCTTGCCCAAATCTGTATGTGAGCATAAAGGGAACAGAGATGAGAATAAACACAGAACGTATGTGTATATAGACATGCTATATAGTCAGTCCTTATGAGAACCAATGAATTGTAGCACAGATAGTGAAACTGAGGCTCAATGAGTTTAAAGCATGTGCCGAATGAAGCAGGATATGCTCTTTCTGTAACCAGCCACACACAGTCCAATTTTTACATTATAAAGTACCTTTCTCCCATTGACAGTGTGTCCAAGTGGAGATATAGAGACCCAGTTTCTTCTCTTGTTCATATGGTACCAATGTCTTCGGTTGCTTCAGAGATCAGAAATAGGTCTTTGTCTCAGGAAGACACAGATAGAAAAAAAAGCCTGACCAATCATTTGAAGAATGCTGGGCATGGCCAGACTAGGAATGGCTTACTCATATCACTTCTTGCCCACATTCCATTGACCAAATTCAGCCACTCTTACGAACTCATCCCATGGTAAGATGGATCTGGCAAAGAGTCTCTATAGGCCTGGGAGGAAGAGGAAATGAGTCTACTGAACACAGGGCATTGTCGTTTTCCCTTGACAGCAGAGGTTACTAAGAAGAACAATGTCCATCCTTTGTAGACCCAAATCCTGTGCTTTCTTTGCCTGCTCTAAACAGAGTTGCAGAATCACACTCAGAATGACCGAGACCGTCAGATGCACATAGCCATGCTTTAAGTTAAAAGAAGACATGGGAATACAATTTCAACACTCTTGAAATATCTCAGTTATGCTTATATAGACAGCTTTGAATATTCAGCTGAAATTTCACGATCTCATTCATGTTTTTCTCAGTTCTGACCTAAGAGTGCCTGGAGTTATTGGGTCTGCCTGTATTTATGGCACAATGAACAGTCTTGCAAATGCTCTTTCCCTGCCCAATTTCCTCCCTGTCTACAGTCTGCTTTTTGAGATTTTAACTATTTCCTTTGTGTCAACTACAAACACTGTGAAGCTGACTTCCTTGTGTGTGTATAGTTTCATCATTTCCTACATCCTCTTTTCTGAGATGGAGGGCTGATAGCTCAGCAGCTACTGTGCATTGTCTCAGTGCCCATATGTTCTTATCATCAATGTAAATAACACTGCAATTTATGTTTACTCTCACTAAACATGTATGTCCTTACATTTTAATTTTTTATTTTATGATATATATCATAAATATATATATTTATACTCATGTTGTGCAGCATGGTATATTAATATATGTATACATTGTAAGATGACTAATATATATCACTGTATCACCTCATATATACTGAGAATATTGTAAATTTACTTTATTCACAATTTTTAATACTTAATGTTATTGACTCAAACTACATTGTTATACAAAAGATTCCCCGAATGTATTTAAGATATACAAACCAACTTTTACATACTTTGGTCATCTCAAACCTTACTACCCCTCCCTCAGTCCCAGGGAACTCACATTCTCTTCTCTGGTTCATACTTGACTACTGCCCTATGAGAAAATTTCACCATAGTTCCCAACTCCAAAGACATATCCCCAGCCACCATACCTTCTCCATCATGATGGACAGTATTTCATGAAACCTTTTGCCTGTACATTGTTTCCTTCAGCTATTCCATAAGAAGGATAAGAAAATAAGATAACATTAAAAAAAATAGCTCAGAGAAGTAGCCATGATAAACTTGACTTAAGACATGTTGGTAGGCCTTTGGAACTGGTTTGTGGGAGGAATATTCAAGAGGTTGGCACTAGGGTCTAGAGAAGCCCCAGAATGTTGTAAGTTGAGTTCAAGTGACAAAGAACCTGGCCATATCCTGAAATTTTGAATGAAAGCATAAATATATGGAAATTCCAAGATAGCATAACATATAGAATGTGCCATGATCCTGTATGACTTTATGTATCTTCATTATGGGGGGGGGAGAAATTATACATTTTAAAGGAAAGGCCCACAGGTGTGTTTGAAGTAGACAGCAGGACTGACAAAGCAGCAGGACCTTTTGAAGTCCTTTGTGCCCTCACAAAGTACCCAGTTTGATAGGGGCAGTATGAAAGGTACCTTGACTGCCGATCAGAGGCAGAAGTCTGAGTGGGACCCGAGCATGCGTACACACACACACACCCACACCCACACCCACACACACATACACGCACGCACCCGTATGCTTTAACAACAGACATGGAGATACAGAGTTTGGAGTTTGACCAGCTGCATTTCGGTCTTGCTTTGGTCCAGTATTTCCTGATTATGTTCCCTTTCCTCCCCTTTGGGATGGTAATGTATACCTTGTGTCATTATATGTTGGAAATATGTGATCTGCTTTTTTTTAGTTTGATTTTCAGGGGATTACAGTTATGAGACTTTGAACTTTGAACTTTTAAACAGTGCTGATACTGTGATAGACTATAGGGCCTACTGAAGTTGGACTACGATATGGCTACAAGCCTATGGGGACCTGGGGAATGGAGTGTGGTGATTTGAATGAAAATACCCCCTTGAACCCATAGGGAGTGAGTGGCACTACTTGTCAGGGATTAGGAGGTGTGGCCTTGATGGAGGAAGTGTGTCACTGGGGATGGGTTTTGAGGTTTCAGATGCTCAAGCCAAGCCCAGTGTCTCTCTCTTCCTTTTGCCTGCTGATCTGGGTGCAGAACTCTCAGCTTCCTCTCCAGCACCATGCCTGCCTGTGTCCCACCATGCTCCCCACCATGACGACAATGCAATAAACCTCTGAAACTGTAAGCCACCCCCAATTAAATGTTTCCCTTTGTAAAAAAAAAAAGAAAGAAAGAAAGAAAGAAAGGTACCTTGAAGGTAATTCACCATACCATGAAACTATAGGGTCCAAAAAGTAAACATATGTGAGTAATTTTCATTTAAAAATACAACCACATGATATCAAAGAATATAGAACCCCTAGGGCACTTTCCTGAAGAAAAATCATCTGGAAAAACATTTTTTTCAAGTCAGGCACTGAGACAAAATCTACTACAGCTTTGAGGAGGCAGCCAATCTACTTTCAAGTTTGCAATAGGACTCTGTCATCTTTATGATACTTCACGTGAAGGCATAGAGGATGTCAGCATGAAAGTGTTATGAAGACTTATTGCGAGGCTCCAGAATATAACCATCTTAGGCCAGGTAATGTGAACCAGAGAGTGTCCTTCAGATAGACTGCAAGGCTACTGTGTAGAGCTCTACAGGTAATGTCTAAGTTGGAAGGAAGACCCCAGGCTGTTGATGATACCAAGAATGTGGGTCATGTGCACACTGTTCTTGGAGAGAAGTGAAGAAATCTTTATTCATCCAAGAAATGGTTACCCTAAGGATCTCACCAAAGTCCAACTTGGTGAACTAATGTCTTTTTATTGGGATCATTTATAAGACTATTGCTGAGGTATTACTTATAAGAACAGAAATGTTTCAAGGGTAGGTACCTCACCAAAGACCACACCAGCATGTTGACAGTTCATGACATCTGGACATATGCTGGGTGTTATACAACTTTGAGGATGATTAACATGTTGTAGAGTGTTAGGCAGTTCACAGAATCTGAGCCTCTTGTATAGGTAGCTCAGATGTTCTATGATTCTTTGAGGTGGCTTGTCTGATTTCTGCTTCTTTTTTTTTTTTTTTTTTTTTTTTTTTTTTTGGTTTTTCGAGACAGGGTTTCTCTGTGTAGCCCTGGCTGTCCTGAAACTCACTCTGTAGACCAGGTTGGCCTCAAACTCAGAAATCCACCTGCCTCTGCCTTTCAAGTACTGGGATTGAAGGCATGCACCACCACTGCCCAGCCCTGATTTCTGCTTCTTTTAGGAAGCTCCATTAAGATCCCCACACCCCAAGCTTGGCTGGTCCACACCTCCTTTAGGCAGTTCAACTGCTCTGAGACACTTTGAAAGCAGTGTTAAGAGGAAAACTCATAGCTTTGAGTGCCTCCAAAAAGAAACTGGAGAGAGCATACACTAGCAGCTTAACAACACACCTAAAAGCCCTAGAACAAAAACAAGCTAATACTCCAAAGAGGAGTAGAAGGCAGGAAATAATCAAATTCAGGGCTGAAATCAACCAAGTAGAAACAAAAAGAACTATACAAAAAATCAACAAAACCAGGAGTTGGTTCTTTGAGAAAATCAACAAGATAGATAAACCCCTAGCCAGACTAACCAGAGGGCACAGAGACAGAATCCAAATTAACAAAATTAGAAATGAAAAGGGAGACATAACAACAGATTCTGAGGAAATTAAAAA
>CM052718.1:38161050-38192545 GCA_028551405.1 Uromys caudimaculatus | reverse complement strand
AATACTACCTGAGGACCCAGCTATACCTCTCCTGGGTATATACCCAGCAGATGCCCCAACATGTAACAAAGGTACATGCTCCACTATGTTCATAGCAGCCATATTTATAATAGCCAGAAGCTGGAAACAACCCAGATGTCCCTCATCAGAGGAACGGATACAAAAAATGTGTTACATTTACACAATGGAGTACTACTCAGCTATAAAAAACAATGACTTAATGAAATTTGCAGGCAAATGGATGGAACTTGAAAATATCATCCTGAGCGAGGTAACTCAGTCACAAAAGAACGAACAAGGTATGTCCTCACTGATAAGCGGATATTAGCCCAAAAGTTCAGAATGTCCAAGTTTCACTTAACAGTAACTGCTGGACTGAGAGTGAGGTGCCAGATGGAGGTGTTGGAGAAAGGACTGAAGGAGCTGAGGGAATTGGTAGCTCCATGGAGGGAGCAAGAGCGTTAATGGGCCTGACCCTCCCCCCTGGTTGTCCTGGAGTTCAGACCACCAACCAAAGAATACACATCTATTGACTCATGGTTTGGACTACATATGTGGCAGAGGAATCACCTCGATGGCCATCAGGGAGAAAGGAGAAAACTTTGGGCCTGAGGGTGCTAGAGGCCCCAGTAAAGGGGAATGTGAAGGTGGGAATATGGGAATGGGTGGGCGGGTATGTGGGAGGAGGAATTCCCACACAGAGGCGGGGAGGAGGAGGGGACAGGGGGTTTCCAAAGAGGAGACCCAGAAAAGGGGAAACATTGGAAATGTAAATAAAGTATCAAAAATAAATAAATAAAAAAAAAAAAACCAAGAAAGAAAGAAAATGTCACTTAGTAGCCCTTAACAGCCTTCTCAAGCTCAGAGGAGGAGGAGCCTAATGCATTTGATTAGTTTAGGAACCTCCTGAAGCCTTTGAGTTGTTTACTTCCTGAGCTTAAAGAGACTCTAGACAGGATTTCTCATCTCCCCTAAAAACATCTTTTGTTCCAACTCCTTTCTAACATCCTGTGTCTAAAGGAGTTTTTCCTCCTCTTATTTTATCTCCCCTGCAACATCCTGTGTCTCAACAAACCTTTCTCTTTGATAGAAAGTTTTAATCAGAGAGGAAATTGCTACACAGTATCTGCCAAAGAAAGAAAGCTACAGACACTGAGTAGGGCCAGAATGTGCTGGAGGCAACAAGGCTATAAGAGAGGGGATAACTCTAACCCACTGGGGTACAGAAGATACTGTTACCCCCAGGATGTTGGGCATGTTTGCCCTGTTGGATTTGTTATTGCTTTGGTCCAACTTCCCCTGGTTGTGCTCCTGTTCCTTCCTATTGGAATTGAAATGTTTACTGGGGAAATATATATTGGCATATCAGATCGCAATTCATTTTATAGTGGATCACAGTTAAAAGATTGTGTTAAAGGAGATTTGGGGCTTTCGACATTTGAACAGTTGATACTCTTAAGACTAGGTGTGTTTGAAGTTGGATAGAATGCAATTAGCATTGTGAGATGCGCATTAGGATACATGAGTCTCAGGAAAATATTGTGATTCTAATGTGAAATATCTCAACAGGAAACAAACGTTGCCAGAAAGAAATTGAATCTTCAACTTAACCTTCTATAAGGCTAATACACCATTTAGAATTTGAACCATCACGGAAAGATAAAAATGTTACAGGGCCTGAGCCTAATTATAGTATCGTGGACCCCTGAAATATCCATTCTTTTCCCACCTCTATGTCTGCACTAATGTTGTACAACTAAAAGATCAATTAAAAACTTTTGAGATGGCCCAGTTTCTAAAACCAAAAGGCTAAGAGAATCTCCTGTGTGTAAGATTTTTTGCCTTACTATATTCTGTCTACTTATAATTGTTTGGTTGGAACCCTTGTTCACCCCACACTAGCTGGGAAAGTCTGTTCCTCCTCCTCTCTCCAACTCCACCTAGTGAGAAAGGCACTAAACCAAGAAAAACACACCAAGAACCCGGTTCTATATTCCTGGAAACCTCTTCCTTTGATGTTTCCGGCCACCCAAATCCCATTCTAAATGCTCAGCTTTGACCATATATGGACACAATGCTGGCTTCTAGCTGACATGTCATCACCCCTCACCTAAAGTGGATAAAACCCCCTTGCCTTAGCTGGGGATGCAGCTTCCCTGATCCCATTCATTGGGACTGGTGAACCCGCCTGGGAGTAGAGCCTAATAAACTTGCATTTATCTGCTTTTAATTTAGTCTGATCTGGCCTATATTTGCATTACCAAGAGAAAAAAACCTATTAACAATTTCCACCAATATATTGCAAAGTGCCTTGATTTATGACTTTTCGTTCTGTTACTATAAAATTTTCACCTAACTCTTAAGTGGAAACACAGAATATGGGCTAACCTAAGTCTTTGTGCCTGGGCTATGGTCACTCAAAGTTTTCTCCATCATAAACAGTCTCTTAGCTGCTTTGAGGTGAAAGTTGCATTTCTACACTGACACTATCAATTGATGCCTTTGAACTTTTGGTCTCCAGCTAGTACTACTGTTTTGGGAGGCTGTGAAACCTTTTACAGTAGAACCTAGCTTGAAGAAGTAGGTTGTTTGGAGGCAGGCTTTCCAAGTAACAACCTTGCTATGATCTGTCCCAATCCACGGATCTGCAGCAGACTCTATCACAAGTTCTGGATGTTGTAGATAGAGTCCCAGCCACCAAGCCTTCTCCATTGCAATGGGCTATAACTTCTTTAATTGTGAGCCAAAACAAAGCATTCTTCCAAGTTACTTCTAACAGGAAATAATATCACAGATCAGTAAGGAAAATAATTAATGTACTACCTTGCCTATGTATATTTACCACCAATCTCTTTGCCCAAAAGTAATCAATTCCAGAAATTCCATTAATGCTAAAAATATAGCTCAGTTGGTATAAGGCTTGTCTAGCATGAATAAAGCCCCAGGCTAAATCCTTAGCACTGCAGAATGCTAGGCATGGTGGCACATCTTCATTATCCCAGCTCTTGGAAGGTAGAAGACCTAAGATCAATGCCATCATCAGCTATGTGGTAAGTTTGAAGCCAGCCTGGGGTACATAAGGTCTTGTGTCAAAAAAATAAAAATAACAACATTAACAAAAGTAGACACATAAGAAATCTTATTTAAATGAAAAGCACTTTCATTGTTTTGTGTCCGATTGATATGTATCCCTATTACAAGCTCTTTAAGGACCTTATTCCTTAGGACAGGAACCAATATTGCCTTGCCGACTTTCAGTCTGTGCTTGCTTCCTGCTAATTTGAAATTCCTTTCATTTCAGTTTAAATTAAAACTTCCTTCATAATTACTAATGTTAAACATTATTTCATATTCCTATTGGCCATTTACTTTTTTCTGTTGAGAAGTCTTCACTGAAATGTTGCCTGTTTTAATCAAGCAAATAAATTTTCCTGCTATTGAGTTGGTCTTTGTATAGTTTAGATATATCTCCTCAGCAGATGCATGTTTTGCAAATATCTCTTCCATTATTTAATTGTGTTTTTCATTCTATTAATTGTTTCTTCTGGTTCATGTAAGCTTTCAAGTTAATATAACCCTATTTGTTTATCTTTGGTTATGTTGTCTGTGTTTTTAGAGTTATATGCAGAAAAAAACCCCTCTTTGCCCAGACCTCTTTTTGTATGAAGAAAAATAAGAAATAGCAGTATCTATCTCATTTAATTGTCAGAATTTGGATTTTTTATTGGAATTTTACTAGTGTCTCTCTAACTTCTTAATTACAGAAAAATGAGATATAAAAGTTCATAACTTTCTGCTGGATTTGGGACATTTCTACTAAAGTTCTTTATTTTTTTACTATTGAAGTGTCTCATCTCAAATGCTCTTTGAATGCCAATGGCTGTTCATATCAGCAGAGCCCTTCTCCCCCTGGCCATAAAGAGGTTCTTTGAAAGTAAGGGACCCTGAAGCTTAGACCTCATCAGCTTAGTGCAAATTTGTCCTTATTTAACTGTGCTCACATTCCTCTTTTTTTTTTTTTTTTTCAACCAGCAATCAATTCTAAGAACTTTGAACACCTTCTGCATGATGGACACCAATCTCTGTTCCACTAGATTTTAAAGACTCTACATGTGAACCCCTATATGTCATTCTAAACTACATATTTTCTGTAAAAATTCTTTCAGTCTCCAAAGAAAATGTTTTGGCAATACAAAATCTCTTTCCTTTTTTTTTTTTTTTTTTGAGATAGGGTTTTTTTTTTTATGGAGCTCAGGCTGCCCTGTAACACACTTTGCAGAATAGGCTAGCCTGGAATTCACAAAGATCTGCCTGCTCCTGCCTCCTGAGTGTTTGGGAGTATTCTGTTCCACCAAACATGGCTTACCTTATTTTAAAGCTCATTTTTTATTGCTTTAAATGATGTGTGTGTGTGTGTGTGTGTGTGTGTGTGTGTGTGTGTGTGTGAGAGAGAGAGAGAGAGAGAGAGAGAGAGAGAGAGAGAGAGAGAGAGAGAGAGTTGGTATTTGCACATGATTAGAGAGTTATCAGGTATGCTTGGAACCAGAGTTAGCATTGTTGTGAGCTATCCAATACGTGCTGAGAACTGAACTACGGTCCTGGGAAAGAACACTATGCCGTTTTCACCACTGAACTATTTCTCCATTCTTGATTTGAAAAACAAAAATTCAGTTACTTATAATTCATTGTCTAGGGGTAGAGGCCCATAAAAACTTCCTCCATTGACATTAACATACTCAGTGATGTGGCCATTTTTCTGGACTTGTTTATACAGACATCCTTAGGAGAGACCCTTTTACAGCGGACTTTTTGGTATTATGGCTTTTACTATTTTTCTACCTCCTTTTCTGTAGTGTTACGTAAAACATAGATCCAAGAACTTTGTTAGGGCCATATTCATTGGGATTGAGCACCCCCAGTCTGTTGATTTCTGTGTTGCGAACAGTGTGGTTTTCTACGATGGTTTTCATTTGCTTTAAAAAGGAAGTTTTGAAAGAAGATAAGGGGTGGTAGCTACACATGTCAGTGGGTATATTGACAAGATTTAGGGAAGAGAGAAAATTATATTCTCCTAGGAATGAGGCCCCTGATTGATTTTTCCAATGCACAGTATTAAGCCCTGAAACATTGATATATATATATATATATATATATATATATATATATATATATATATATGTGTGTGTGTGTGTGTGTGTGTGTGTATATATATATATCACACACAAAAATGGGCTCAGCCAGTTGTGTGTGTATGTGTAGGTGAATATGTACATGATCTATGTATATGTTCATGTGCATATGTATGTGTGTATATCTGGTGTACACACACATATTCATGAATACTTAAATGCATACACATACACCTGAATATGTAACAACAACAACAATGGTAATAATAATAATAAAAAAAGAGGCTATTGGCTTAAGAATTGAAGGGACATAAAAAGTGTTCAAGTGATAGTAGCTGAGAGAGAAGAAAATGGGGGATTGACACAATTCTAATTCAATTAAGAACACATTTTTAATGTCAAAATATTACATTTTGTGTGTGCATGTGAGTATGCGAGTGTGAATGTTTGTGAGTGTGCACATGCTCACATGTGCACACAAAACATGCATATGCATGAAATTGTTGCACTTGTGGAATGCAGCAAACTTGTGGAAGTTGGTTCTTTCCCTCTATTATATAAGACCCAAGGATAGATCAAGTTGTCAGACTTAGAGGCAAACACCTTTACCATCTGAGCTGTCTTCACGGTCCTCTTATCTAATTTGTAAAGATACTCATGATGTGGCCCAAAGTCATCTTTCCAAGATATAGGCTTCGCATAAAGTAAGTTTGCTGGTTTGTCATTTATATGCAGTTTGTGCACTATGTTAGAGGAAAAACATTCTCAACAACTCACAGGTGCCTTGACTTTACAGAAGGGAGAAGGAACGATACCCAGTGATTAGAGAACTAACTAGCTCATAGACACCTCATATCTGTCCATTCATTTGACTTCATCTATGATCCTTTCTCTGTCTACACTCATTATAGCACTGTCTCCAGGAACTGTTTGGTCTGCTTTGAACTTTGCTGTATTTACTCTGCTTTGGATAGTGTCTGGATGGAGAAGTTTTCTGAAAATCCTGAATTCTTGGCTAATTTTGCCTCTAAGTTCTTGAACAAATAAGTTTCTTTCTCGACTTTGAGTCATGTCATTTGGAAAACAGCACTTATCATGGAAACTTTTCTATACCAAGGTCAGGAAGTTAGGTCTCTTTGATACCTGGCATGAAATAATTACTCAGTGATTATCATGTGATATTTTATTTAATTAGAACATTCACACAAAGGTTCAAGAAAGTAGCAGAGTGAAGAAGAAGAAAAAATCATAGTGCCTCAAATCAAAGAGCGTTGAGACATGTCACCATCTAGCTCTGGTGTCTTGAATAATGTGATTTGATTTTCTGAGCCTGGATAGATCTGCTGGGTGGGTAGATCTATGTAACAAACTTATAATGAAAAATGACTGGGAAGGCAAGGGAGGAGAAACTGGTTGGGATGCATTTTATGTAAGAACAATCTAATTTTCAATTAAAAAAAGAAAGAAAAGTATCACATGGTACTTATTAGTATATACGATATTAATGTTTATATACATGACTTTAGAAATGAAAAATCAAAAAAGAGTTTTATTTATATAAAGCCAATTTAAAGAGAAAGAATGAGTGGGGTATTAAAAATAAACCCGTGCTACAAAATACCCTTTTAAGCATATGTGTTGGAGTTGGGAAATCTTCCAGCTGCCAGAGAGTGTGTGCAGTGCTCCTTATACAAGTTAGGAAGGTTGTTAAAGACCTGGAGGAGAAGTGCCATGAGAGCAAGATGCATAGCCATATTCATTGTAAACTCCTCAGTGTTTTTATGGCAAAGAAGTAGTGATTAGCATTTCTAATTTTGGAGATAAAAAGAAGTCTGAAGATAATCGTTTGAGTTAATTTCAACAGACAAGGATTATATTATAAATTTGTTTTATTTCTAGCCAACTTTCCTCACATCTAATTGTTTGAAAGGAGTGGGTGTAGAGCCTGTTTTCCTCTCTGGGAAAGGCACATGGCTGTGCCAAGAAGGTGAGTAAAGCAAGATTCACTAGATGAAGGTCCGAGTGCCTTTGAAATGTAGCCAATGTCAGATTCAAGCTGGAGTAAGAATTTCTCAAAGCTACAGTGGACAATAAAATTTCAAAATAGAAACTCTCATTTTGATGCAGAGGTGGGGAAGAGAATATGATTAGCATGTAAACCACTCTCAAAGAACGATGGATGAAGTACTGAAGAGTTTCTAGCAAGTGCCGCATTGATTCCAATTTTACTGATCAGTGTTACTTTGCTTCAGCAAGAGTGAGTGAAGAGTCAGGACTAGACCCCTAGAAGGTGTATTATGCAAACTTTTCTTTTAGTGGCATAACTGACTACGTTATGACAGACAAAATTACAGAGCCAACAGTTAGAGCACAGCATCCTTGTTATCTTGAGGTGACAGGCTGAATCTTGAAGCAACAGGCTGAAAGAGAGACTGATTACCAAGAGATATTGTTGCATAGGGGCTATTGGCACGGACCCTGGAGAGTAAGAGTCTGGAACAAAGTATGACACTCCCATGTCAGAGATATGCCATCTTGACCAGATATTTAGCTACTGAACCTCCATATCTCCATGTGAAAAGTCAGTCTAGTTATTATAATATCTGACATAGTTACTGAGAACATCAAGTGAAATGTGATTGAAGGCATTTTGAGTACCAAGTCACTGTACTGTTATTATTTTGAAAGTTTTACCTGAGTCTTGACTTTGATACTCACAACAATTTTCAGTAGGCCTATGGCATAGAAGAGACAATTAAATCTGACAACTGAGTTGTGGCATAGAGGAAGTTTTAGAGTGACAGTCCCTTGCCACTTTAGGGAGGACATGGGAAATCTTAAAAGCAAAAAGGGAACATTAAAATCAGATTTATTTCCCCAATACCACTCTCATTGAACTGCTGTGTCTTCATTCCACTTGTCTTAGACATCCTAGGAGGTACTGGCCATCAGACTTCCATTCCTTGTGCCCTTTCATCAACCCAAAATCACTACCATAAGTGTCTTGACTCTCTCTTGTATATGTCCTGCACCCTGCACCCTTAGACTAAGGAAATAGCAGATAATTTCCATGGAGTTAACAAAGACTTGCTTGAACAGACAGATACTTAATGTTTTTATAGTTTATAAAAATCCAAGGAGAATAGACATGCCTTTTTTTGTTTCTGTTCCAATACTGCCTGGATATAAAATTCTACTATCAAGAATTCCATGTAACACATGGAGGTGCTTGCTCAGCCCTGCCTACGTTTCAATTCTGAGGACAAGAGAGCAGGTATTTTCCGTTTTCTCTGAGTGACAGAACAGTAATAGACTGCTGCATTTTGATTTTTAAATTTACCATGATTATGGTTTCCTTTCTTCTCTGCATCTTCTCTTTTGTGCTCTCATTACCTCTGTAGATCAAAGTTGAGGTACCTGTCTAGACAGAAAAAGTGTAGAATAATGAGCCTATGACAAGAGCAAGGCCTGATGTTAATTCTGTATTAAGCTTTATAGGTCTTGGGATCTTTCATTCCTATGACAATGGTAATAGGAATATTGAGTGCTATTTTATTTCCTTCACAGCTGAAATTATAAAAGGGAAGAAGAACTCAACACATGCCTCCCATCATATCAACATGCACAGAAGGCACATAATCCAAAGGCTCCACCTTGGTGCTTTTGCCAATTTAATTCATTGTAACAGGAGTTTTCTGAGCATCTAAGTACTCCCCAGGATTTCTGATACTGGAGATAGAAAAATGAATAGGCAGATATAATCTTTGTCAGTGTAAGTAGAGAGTAGAGACATGTGCTATAGGACACATAACAGGCACAATTGGGATTCTTCTTTAAAAGAAGATTCAGACAGGGCTTGATAGGATTTAATATGGTGCAGTGATATTCTCTAAAGTTCCCTGTGTGGGAAGCTTAATATATTAGTCAGTGTTCTCTAGAGGAACAGAACTTATAAAATGAATCCATATCTATCTATCTATCTATCTATCTATCTATCTATCTATCTATCTATCTATCTATCTATCTATCTATCTATCCATCCATCTATCTATCATCTACTTATGTATTTATGGCATCAATGTATCTATACAACTATGTATCTATATTTCTTTCTATCACCCATCTATAGCTATATATCTACCTATCAATTTATCACTTATCTATCTATCTATCATAATTATCTATCTTCTATTTATATAAATAAAGAGATAGAGAGAGGGAAAGGAAACTTACTAGAATGGCTTACAGACTGTAGTCCAGCTAATCCAACAGTGGCTGTTTACTAACAAAAAGTCCAAGAATCTAGTAGATCGTCAGTCCATGAGTCTGAATGTCTCAGCTGGTCTTCAGTATACACTAGACTTCTGAAAAAGTAGGCTTCAAAGATAGTAAAGGAATGGATTTGCCAATAAGAACAGGAAGGTAAAGAAAGGAAGCTTCTATTTTCCATGTCCTTTAAATGACATCAAAATATATGGATAAAATGTAGATCTTTCTACCTTGAAATATATAGATTAAAAGTGTGTCTTCCCACTTCAAATTATTTGAGAAAAAAAAACCTCTCACATGTATACCCAACTACTTGGGTTTTAGCTAATCCCAGGTTTAGTCAAGTTGACAACCAAGACTAACCATTAAACTTGGTCTCCAGCGTGATCATGATGCAAGAACAGCTAGTAAGCACTAATTAGGTAATCAGAGCATTAGTGGCCTCATCCTCAGAATAGTTCCATGAAATTTTCATAGGATCATAATGAGTTTTGGACATGAAATATCCCTTAGTGTGCTCTTTGGTGAATCCAGTCATCGAGATGGATTGGCTATGAGAGCTCTGACCTACTCAGTTAAACTATCGATAGCTTCATAACTCAATGACATTATTGAGCGGTGATGCCTGTGGTCTTAGTTAAAGGAGTCTGACTCAGGTGTCCAAGCAACAGACTAAATAGTTTTTGTGGATTCATGGGAAGTGGGGTCCTTCTTTTCTTCACCATGTCCCTAAAAAGAGATTTTTACCTTTGAGTTTATATAAAATGCTTTTACCCTATCCTTCAAAACTTACTCAGGGAGGAGAACGAGCCAGTGTCAACACATTAGTAACTCAAGAAGAGAAAATTGCAATCCTTGCACTTTCTCATATATGGAATATAATCATACTTAGTGAATAATTTAAAAGGTTTTAATTTGAGTTTCTAAAATTATTGGAAAACAGACCCATTTGTTATAAGGATTCACTCAGTGAATATTAAGAAAAATATCCAGCATTTTACTTTTTATAGAAATGACCAGATGACCTCAGCACACTGAAGGAAAAAAATCCATCAATAGAGGAATTCTGGCTTCTTGAGTTACTATTATATAGAGATTAAAGTTAAAAAGTAAATACAACATGACCGTTGGATATTCTCAAAGGCATGTACACTATTCTCTTTGGGCTTTGTGAAGATATTTTCATTTTCTTCATAAAAAAGACATTCATTATCTATATTTCCTTATGCATGTAGATTATCTACCTAGAGCAAAGAAAGACTGGGAAGAGAAGTCAGTGCCTGGCAGATAGAAACTAGAAGAATCTAATGGGCTTCAATACCAATATCACTTAAACTCATAAGGAATTTTCTGTAGTAATCCATTTAGCATTTATAAGATAAATTTCTCACCAGCAATGTAAGAACACACACAATACCAATTTCACTGGCATTGGGGAAAAGGTGAAAGATTGTCTATGAGGATAGAAAACACACAGAAATATAAACAAATGATTCCCAGCGAGAGGCTCATAAATGAGCTAGTAGCATAATTACTCTTTCTCTTCAGAAATAAGAATGACAGTGTGAAACTATTGCTGAAGACACTAAAAACTGAAGCTGCCATGTAGAGAATTCAATGTTGTCGTGACCAGAAAGATATCTCTCTCTCTCTCTCTCTCTCTCTCTCTCTCTCTCTCTCTGCTGTCTAGTTTTCATAGTGCTAGAAGGTGCTATTCAGAACATTGGGAAAGGGCTGGAGAGATGGCTCAGCAGTTAAGAGCACTGACTGCTCTTCCAGAGTTTCTGAGTTCAATTCCCAACAACCACATGGTGACTCACTACCATCTGTAATGATATCCGATGCCCTCTTCTGCTGTGTCTGAAGACAGCTACAATGTAGTCATATAAATAAAATAAATAAATCTGTTTAAAAAAAAAAAAAAGAACACTGGGAAAGGAAATATATCAGTAGTGGTTGAACCCAGCATTAGACCCTGCATGCTAACTTACTAACCTCTAGGCAAGACAAAACTGCAGGTGTAATAGTGGTGAGACTATTTATGGGGATAACCAATCAGTCTCTTGACTGGCTTTAACATGTTTTCAACTGGAGGAAAGTCATGCCTTGTAGACATGGCCAAAATCCATAGCCAGGGGCAACTCATAGGCCTTACAGAAGAACTTACTGATGGTATTTTGCTAAATGGTTGTGCTGTTAAACTGCCTTCTAAATATCTGTGCTCATACTCATAGATATACACACACACATCTCTCAAATTTGGTCATAGAAGCTTTTGATTGCAGAGTATAATACTTAATGCAGACTCATAACAGTTCAAAGTACTGAAGATAATTGAATGTGAGTGCTCAGCTCAGCAGTAGATGGAACAGCACTATCAATGCCTAATCAAAGACTCAGGAAACATCATAGCATAGGGAGTAGAAAGAACTGGAGGATATGACATGTTAGTTCCTTGATAAAATATAAGGAAGCCACAGCATGTTGGCCACCTACACAAAATTAAGCCAGTTAAAAATTCAAGCATGGCTGGTGGAGAAGTTAGTGAAGTCTCCCTCCTAAGACAGGAGCTATTTACAACTGATGGCTGCTGATGAAGGGAGACTCAGTTTTATTTGGAGAAAGTGTCCGATGGGATTTTGAATATGCCTCCATGGGTAACCCCACATCTATGTGCATGTGGGCAGTATTAATTGGATTCAGTGGGCTATCTAAAAAAAGAGAGGATGTGAATTTGGAAGGAAAATGTGTTTCTAGGAACACAGGGGTATTGGAAGGAAAAAGTCATGAATAAATATGGCCAAGATATATTGTGTGTGTATAGGTATAAAATTTTCAAAGAATTTTTTATAAAAGCCATAGATAACAAATATTATTTTTTTCTGTTGAGGACTTTGAAGCATTTCAGATATTGGCTTCTGAGTTTGCCCAGACAAGATCCCTTGTTATTAGAATTGATTTCTAGTTTTGATTTTTTTTTTCCCTCTGAAGAACAACGAATAGAGGGAGAAACTCCAATATTTGTCTTTGATGTCAGATGAAGGCAAACCTTTGGTCTCCAATAATTTCTTCTACATCCACTTTCCCACATTCCACCTGTAGGAGGTATGTAATCCAGCCCTTATGGTAATCCTGAAACTGTCATGTAAACAATGCCATAGTGTTTCTCTAAGTCCAGTCCAGGCAGGGCAGTTGCAAGCAGCTGTTTCTTCACAGTCCCTCACACAAATTGAAAGTGGTTTGGAAGTCTAGTATTTTGAGTTAACCATGTTTTTATTGAATCTAGTAATATAATTTGAGTTTGAATCTTGATATCTTTTAAATTTAATTTTTCCTGGTAATTCATTTTATTACCCTTTACAAAAGGCATCAAAATATGGTAGACTGGATATTAATTTTAAAAGCCTGATACTTCAATTCAGAAAGCAAGAGAAGGGCCCTGTTGTAAGAACATCATAAATTGTTATTTATTATATAAAATCTCTACTATCTCAATTCTCAAATCATTTCTTTTCCCTCTGAAAATATTGTTGTGTGACCCTTGGTGTTAAATTGGATAATATCTTTGACAATACAGATTGCAATTTCCACAAAATAAGTGAATCACATAAGTACAGTAACCCTAGTGCTGACACCGGGCTGGGAATCCCGGGCAGTACCACCTCTGAAAAGGAAGTGGAGGAAATAAGATATTAGCACGATTAACAGTCATGAAAATCAGAAGATGGTAAGTCTCATAAATGAGCCATGGATCAATATCTGAAGGGCTTTGGAAATAAAAACCCTTTAGAAGAGTAAAGAAAGGGCAATGGGATGAACCTCACCAAAAGCAGTGGTTAGAAGAAGGGGATATGTGTATGCAGGTATGCATGTAACAAAATTGATGAAAAATAGACCACAAAATTTAAAGAATGCAAGGATATATGGGAGGATTTGAAGAGAGGAAAGGAAGTGGAGAAGAAAACTCAAGAAAATAATAGGAAGTGGGGAGGCATCTCATGTTCAGTGATTGGTAGAATTAATACCGTGCAAATGGCCACATTACTAAGCGAGTAACAAACTCAATACCGTCTCTGTCAAAATCCCATTGGAACTTTTCCATTGGCATTTTTCATAAACTAGAAAAACAATCTTAAAAATTCATATGGGAACATCAAACCACATGGAGTCAAAACACTTGTGGGGGGAAAAAAACAATGCCAGAAATATCGGAGTACACAGCTTCACAGAACGGTAGAGCCATCGTGAAACCAACCAACCTACCAGCCATGACAACAGAGACACCTGGTATGCCTGCGAAAACAAAAGCCATATACCAGTGGGGGAGAATAAAAGAAGAACCATAAACACAGCCACACTAGTATAGTCATCTGATTCTTTACCAAGATACACATTAGAGAAAAGACATCCTCTCTCAATATTCTGGGAGAAGAGGATATCCACATATAGAAGAATAAAACTAAATTCTTGTACAAAAAACAATGGGAAAATATTAAAAATCTTTTATACTTTAAATTTATGTGTTTTCAGAATTTCATACATGGGTACTCTATTGACACCGTTTTTCACCTCACTGTGTCCATGAAACTGATCTCAAATTAAAGACCTTATCATAAGACTCTAGCCTTTAGATTTATAAGAGGTAAGTACTTCAAGATGTTGGCATAAGGAACAGCTTTTGGAAGAAGACCCTAATAGACAAAAAATAATAGCAACAATTGACCATCACATTAAACACAAGGGTGAGGGAATCACTGATAGAAACAATAAATAGATAGAAACAATACACAGAGTCTATATAATGTAAGGGTACCTCTGCCATCTTGGAGAGGAATTCTTAAAGAAAAGGAGGCTACCAACGTAAGAGTGAAAAGGGAGAGAGATGAGGGAAGAATTTAAGGGAGGTTAGCTAGGAAGGGCAAAAGGGATTAAAAAGAAGGGGATTGGTGCAATTCTACTCCAATGAAAACATAAAAAATTAAACACCAAAAGAACAAATCATTTAATCAAAAAGTAGGTACGTTTCTCAAATTAACAGTTCTCAAAAAGAAGTATATGTGACAATTAGCTACCTATGAGATCTGCAACTATTTTAGCCATCAGGGGAATGGAAATCAAAATGACACTGACATTTCACCTCATCTGGTCTAAGAAAACAAATAACAGAAAAGGATGGTGAGGATCTGGGCAAGTAAATACCAGGGGCAGTACAGAAGACAGTGCGGAGATTCTTCAGGAACAACTCAAAAAAGGGCTATTGAATAATGTGAAAAGGGAGCAGAAGAGTGGCCAGAGAAATGACTTAAAAAGGATGGCAAGGGATGAATGAAAACAAAGGGTACTGACGTCAGACATGCAAAAATGTCATCATGGGACTCCTCGCTTTGCATTCTGGCTTAAGAAATTAAGGAAAAGAGAGCATGTCCAAATAGAGACACCATGTCATCTACCACTATCTGAAGAAAACAAAATCAGTATAGAGTAGAGATACCCATATCAATGTTTGCGACAGCACTGTTCACTGTTCACAAAAACAGTCAGGGCATTACTCCGGTGACCCATGAATCAGCAAATGAGTGGATAAAGAAAATATGCTGAGCATATTGTGCGGAAGGTCGTATCAGTCAAGCATAAAAATGAATGTAGTCATGTTTGCAAGGAAATAGAATCATCTTAAGTCAAATAAAACAGATTCACAAAGTAAGGTTGCACTTTTTTTCTTATTTGTGTTTGTAAATATTTGTGTACATAAATATATTTGTGCATATAAATAGTTGAAAGTGGTGGGAAAATATTAACGAAAAGGAAGGAGGGTTCCTGATGTAGGGGGAACATATATAAGTAAGGACAATAACAGAGACAGGAGGGGTTAAAATGCATTCGATGGATAGGCAGGTGAAAATGCCTTAATGAGATTCAGATTCATAAAATTAACACGTGTTAGTGAAAAATAATTGTACATTAAAAAGTATTATTTTGACAGAGTGTCCCATTATTTTCTAGTACATCTTAATTTTGACATAATGCTGTAGACGCCAGAGTGAAACAGATCCTATGCGTACAACTTCATCTTTACCAAAGTCATTGACCAAATTAGCATGGCAGTTAGGTACTAGAAGCACTTTTCTCTCCACAGCCTTGTCCTGCCTTTCTTCTGGAGCACCATGCTACTTCTTTGACTACTTCTCTTGTAGGAACAGGTGGGAATTCCAGCAGCACAGGCTGGAGGATGCGAGTAGCTACAGCTAGAATAAGAGTTTGAGGCAGGGATGCATGGGTTCAAGAAGTAACCTACTTCCAGCAAATGGATATTTAAGCCTATAGTCCTTTATCTCAAGTCAAATGCAGGTAGGACTGTTCAGTATTAATATACTGTTGTATCTGATTGATCAACTTCCAATATGCGATATTGCTACTTAGAATTAAAAGTAGTCTTTAAAAGCAAGAGGGCTGTCTGGTCTCACTTGCATCTGGAAATATAAGATAGGGTCTGGCTACTCTTCTCAGTCTCCATTTCCGAGCAGGAACAAAGCAGGAAGACACTGGGTCTGATAATGTCCTTGGCATATGTTTTCCATATCACGTATCCCTGGTGACCTATAAGGCAGCTCTCATTCCAGTTTCTTGTCTCTCACTGAACCACCTTGCCTATAGGAATGTGTGGTGATTGAGCCCCACAGCTGGTTAAGTGTGTTGGATGGTTTATGAGGTCATTTAATGTTCAAAGTCCTCTTGTGAACCTTACATTGAACCCTGGAGGGTGAAACATTGAGAAGGTTCATTTGTGTCCACTTCCTCTTATTCTCTCCACCATTGTTCGCAATACCATCTATATTACCCGGGGAAGCCATTCCTGCTTTGTGTAGGATATCCTGTTATGTTCCCAAATGCTGTCCTAATAATTTAGTGCTAGTCAGAAATAGAAAGGAAGGAAAAGCATATTTGTTAGGTGCTTACTTATCATCAGACCTTTAATACATTAACCCATCTGGTTTTCACAATAAGGCAGAAATGTTAATTTTTATTTTACTTGTAAGAAAATTAAAGTATAATTCATTGATAATATTTGTTCAAGGTTATATAGCTAATAAATAGTTAATCCACATATATAATCCAGTTTTAATCTCTAAATGTGTTCTTTTTGTTCCAAATATACCGTGCCCTGATAATAACTCTTTCGTAGTATATAGAGAAGTTGGTCTTTCACTTCATTTGACACTCATTTGTAAGCATGTCAATAAGAACTTGTATGTGTTTAAACTAGGTTAGGATCTGATGATAGGGCAATGAAATCAGTACCTTCAAGGATTTGTAAAATAATATTCATATACTCAGACATTTGAATTAGACAATTGCAGTTTTCTTAATAGCGTTAGGACTGAAAAAGCTTAAAGTAACAGATCAAAGAAAAGGATCACAACTGATGACTAGGAAACGCTTCAGGAAGAACTGATATCTTAACAGAGATCAGCAGGAAGGCTCCAAACACTGCAGAATTTTGAGGGGTAGAACAAGGATCTACCCAGTAGCAAAATCAAGAAAAGTACATTCTAGAGAGAGAAGATGGCATCTGCAAAGGGAGGCTGTGTAAGAGGCTTCTCTGTTTAAACTTACTTGAATTTACTTTTTACTGGGCAGTACAAGGATACAAGAAGATTTCGCAGTACACATACTAGAAGTTACAATTCTCATCAAGAAAATGTTCTAAAATGACTTGTAAAAAAAAAAAAAAAAAGAAAGGAGAAAAGAAGCTTGAAGAAAATAAAATTTAAGTATTATGAGATTTTAAGGTAAAATATCTTTTTGCTCCTATTGTTCTGTTCCAAAGACTAGTTTAATGTATGGTTCATAGTAGGTGTTTAAAATATTTATTGAGAAGATAAAAATAAAATAAAAAGATGTTTTAACCTTGCTAAGAGTTAGTTTTCTTATTTGAATAATTGCCAGGATATTACACAGCAAAGCACACAACCAAACTCAGTCTGAATTTGAATCCTGATCTACCATGTACTATCTGTTTTTCTTTGCATGAAGTATATTAAATTTATACTTAACATTAGACATTTGTTTGAGAAGTGTAGATGTCATAAGACGTGTAAATATTGTAAAGACTTAATAGGGGATTAGGTGTATATGAAGTTTATAGTAAATATTAGCTATAAGAATAATTGTTAAAAGATAGCTTTTTAAATGGTAAGAGAAAAGCTCTCATACATGCATGAACATGACTACGTGTTAGACTCTAAGAATTAGTGATGCCAACTTACCAATGATTAGACTGGTAACAATTTACTGCCAGCTCAGAGACAATCCCCAAACACACACATACATAGTTAAGAAATGCTCAAATGGATCTGCCAGTGATGGAAAAATTAGTCTCTTCTACAGTAAAGAAGGAAACTTTTTACCGAATGGAACAGGTGCAGTTTCTGTGTATATAGTCAAAAATCACTTACCATCACTAGTCCGTAATTCACAGAACTGTGAAATATTTTTCTCAAAGGGGGACATAGATAACTTGGAAGAGAGCACTTTACATATTGTGTAGTTTTTCACTGATGTGCTTTTATTTCCTCCAAAATGTTAACAATACATAATCCATAACTTAATGCACAAGTTTTGAAAGATAATATGATTGTATATTTTTTAGAGCAGGGTTGAAGTTTATTAATGTGCTTCATTATTAAAGGAGGCAGTATCTGGAGAGATGCTCCGCTCATTTACAGACATTGCTCTCCCAGAGCTCCTGAGTTCAGCTTACAGCACACATGTGAGGCAATTCTCAGTCACCTATAACTCCAGATCCAGAGAATGCATCTTTCTAAAATTCAAAATTTACCATACATTCACACAGACACAGAACATATACATACATGGATTTTTTGAAGAGTCAGTGGTCTTATATTTTATATTCTTTTTGCCTATAGGAATATTATGTACTGAGTATAAAAACAATTCAGAAAGGTATAAAAAGAATTGACTTGCTAATGATGCATTATCGTTACGTTCTAATACGAACCCCTAAGAGGATTAAGAAACATACAATCTTAGAACATAGTATACACATGATATGCTCCATTATCTTACTTTTTCTTACTTTATTTTTCATCATGAAAATATTTTCATGCTAAGAAATATTAGTTTTGTGGCAAATAATATTTGAAGTACCCAGAGTATTTTACTGACAATTCCTCTATGATATATAAACTGATGATGTATTTTTGTTCTATACTAAATCATTCTTTCTTTGGTTGTTTTACTGAAAATGTAACACCAGACATACAAATGAGAATTTGTATTTGACTAGACATAATCCATGTGACTGAGAAAAACAATCACGTGCTGATAACTCCTCTTCATTTTGTTAATGGATGAAGATCTTCCCATGGTATACAACGTAAGCTCCTGAGATTTGGTTTCATAGAATGTTACAGACCTGAGGTGCTCTTGAGGGCCTGAATGAAGGTTGAGAGGTCTCTAAATGCCTGATGTTCATTAGCCCATCATCAGACTGACATCACTTCTGAAAATCTGAGAGAAAGGTTATGTAGGTAGCAAGTACCAAAATAAGAACAAGCACCCACTGTTTTTGAAAAAAAATCATGTTGCATATAAAAGAGAAGCAATTATTATTATTTTCCTCACTATACAGGTTTCTTTTTTTTCTATAAATTGGATATTTTCTTTATTTACATTTCAAATATTATCACTTTTCTAGGTCCCCCGAAAGCCCCCGTTCTCCCCTCCCCCTGGTTCTATGAGAGTGTTCTCCCACCCACTCACCCACACCTCCCCACCCTCAAATTCCCCTACACTGGGGCACCAATCCTTCACAGAACCAAGGGCCTCCTCTTCCCACTGATGCCCGACAGAGCCATCCTCTGCTACACATATGGCTGGAGCCATGGGTCCCTCCATGTGTACTCCTTGGTTGGTGGTTTAGTCCCTGGGAGCTCTGGCAGGTCTGGTTGGTTGATACTGTTGTTCTTCCTATGGGGTTGCAAACTCCTTCATCTCCTTCAATCCTTTCTCTAACTCTTTCATTAAGGACTCCGTGCTCAGTTCAATGAAGCACCCACTTTTAACAGATATTTTCTCCAATCATCTGCCGTCTTTCCACGATGTATCTGTTTCTTTAAAAACCTTTCCCTTATACCTGAAAAGGTATTTGAGAAGTGGTACGAGACCATATTCATCTCTGTCTGTCTTCCAACTGCAAGGTTCCTCACACATATGAGAAAATATGTTCCACTGACTGAGTGACAAGAGTAAGCTAACTTCACCAAACTCATTTTCTTAGTTGAAGGATTTTCCTCTTCTTTATCTGGAAACACACTGTTCAAATCAGTCACACTGAATGCAGGTGGGAGAACTCACCTTAAACTCTTCTTTATTGTGTCCATTCTGTTTTTGACTATCATTCAGCAATGATGGTTGATGGTTTGGACTATCATAGTCTTTTTTAAAATATCCCTGCCTGCATGTACATGTATGTGTTTGTGTGCAGATTCACTTAGGCTGTGTCAGGGCAGGCATGTGTGCCATAAGGTGTGTGGGAGACTGGAGAACAATCTCTGGTGTCATTCCCTGCCTTTCACCTTATTTGAGACAGGGTCTTTTTTTCCTGTCATATGTATCAGGATAGCATGGAAGTTTCCAGAGATTATCCAGTCTCTGCCTTTTGTCTCTCCGAAGGGAGGATGGAATTACAAACATATGCCCCACTCTAACTGGTTTCACATGGGTCTTGACGATTTGAACTTCAGTACTCACACTACACAGAACGTGCTGTTCTATTGCAACACCTTGCCACCCTTTCCACATCTTTGAACTCCTTTTCTTTTTTTATTGATTATTTTATTTATTTACATTTCAAATGTTATTCCCCCTTCCTGGTTTCCCCTCTGCAAACATCCCATCCTGTCCCTCTCCCCCTGCTTCTATGAGGATGACCCCAACCACCCAATCACCCACCCACTCCTGCCTCACTACCCTAGCATTCCCGTACTTTGCAGCATCAAGTCTCCAAAGGACCAAGGACCTCCCCTCCTATTGATGCCAGATAAAGCAGTCCTCTGCTACGTAAGCAGCTGGAACCATGGGTCCCTCCATGTGTACTCTTTGGTTAGTGATTTAGTCCCTGGGAGCTCTGGGGAGAAGGGGGCTTCTGGTTGGTTGATGTTGTTCTTCCTTTGGGGTTGGAAATCTTTACCAACTCTACATCTGATAGAGGGCTAATAGCCAATATATACAAAGAACTCAAGAAGTTAGACTCCAGAGAACCAAATAACCCTATCAAAAAATGGGGAACAGAGCTAAACAAAGAATTCTCAACTGGGGAAATTCGCAGGGCTGAGAGGCAACTAAAGAAATGTTCAACATCCTTAGTCATCAGGAAAATTCAAATCAAAATGACCCTTAGATTTTATCTCACACCAGTCAGAATGACTAAGTTAAAAAACTCAGGTGACAGCAGATGTTGGTGAGGATGTAGAGAAAGAGGAACACTCCTCCATTGCTGGTGGGATTGCAAGCTGGTACAACCACTGTGGAAATCAGTCTGGTAGTTCCTCATAAAATTGGATATGATACTACCTGAGGACCCAGCTATACCACTCCTGGGCATGTACTCAAAAGATGCTCCAACATATTACAAGGACACGTGCTCCACTATTTTCATAGCAGCCCGAAGCTGGAAACAACCCAGATGTCCCTCAACAAAAGGATGGATACAGAAAATGTGGTACATTTACACAATGGACTACTCAGCTAACAAAAACAATGACTTCGATGACCTCCTTTTCTTACTCTTATACTTTCTTCTCTATTGTTGTTCAAATGCTCTGTGCTACTTTTTACTATCCAAGCCCCTGCCCTCAGTCCATTCTCCAATGGGGAAAAACAATGCTTCTTAAAAACTGAAGCCTGAGCAGGTACTTTCCTTGTTATGTGATTTTATAAGCAACCATTTTATCCCTAGCATTCATTCCCCTGGGTTATCAAATTTAAACCATGATCAACTCGAGTGCAATTTAAAACATGGATCACTGAGACTTTCTTTAATTCTCTCTGGGACAGGGCCTAGCACTCTGCATTTCTGACAAGTTCCCAGGTCAGACAATCCTGGAAGAACAACAATCAAAGTTGTTTTCTCCTCGTATCAACATATACTATTTCACATAAATTCTCCAGCATTTTTATGTCACAGTGGTGTAGGGCTAGAAAAAGGAACTGATGTCTGTTTGGGTACAAAGGATTTAGAGTGAATTTAGTTTTTCTCCAAATCCAATGTGGTTGGAGGAAACATTTAAAACCTTCCATTTCCCTTCTGGTTTCAGTATCTCACCAGAGGATTATATGATCTTTATTTTTCAAAGTTGTCTTCAGCAACAATTATTGTTTATGTAATTTAGTACAGGCCTGACTAAGTCAAGACTGGTACACCTAAGAAACTTGTCTAGGCTTTAACTCCCATCTTCGTTCGACTTCCGCTTTCCTAGATGGTAGGAACAACCAAAACACTGTGCTCTTTTCAGACCCCAGATAAATCTTTCCCTTTATAGCAAACTTTTTTTCCCAGTACACTTCAGACCCTTTGTCCATTCTCTCTCCCTCCCCACGCCCCTGTTTATTTCTCTGATTTCCCATCTTTCCCCTTGATGAGGGAAAAAATGTTTTCCCTACCAATTATTATAGCAGACAATGCTTCATTATGCACTCTTGATTTCAACAGAGAAAATTCTCTTTCTGCAGGCAACCAAACACACTGTATAGGATAAAGTTACTGTGTTACAACACTGAATCTTGTACCATATGGGAACTAGACTCCATTGAGAAAATATATCTGTGCCTGTGGGTAGTTTGGAATGCTGCAGCAAAGAGGTTATGGTCTGCATCAATAGATATAGTGTTATGTATAAGCATAAGTGTATTCATGCCCCTAACATACTTCAAAATCTCAGGCTAAAGATGTTTTTCTGGGCTTTCCTTGAATTAATGTGCTATTTTTCATGCAAAGGATGCTGAGTCAGACTTTCCTCACTAGTAGGAGGTTAAGTCTTTATTGTCCAAGGCACTAAAATTCTGTGTTGTATCATTCATTCAGCAATGAAACCTAAAAGCAATGGTCAAGATTATTTTACAGTCCTCTCATCTAAAATTCATAGACAGCTGCCAATTTTTAAATTAATTAATGCTTAAAGTTTTCTCTTTGGAGTAGGGAAAAGATAATCAGGCAAATATGTAGCCAGATAATATTCCAGGAGGATGGGCCAGATGATGCATGGCCTCTGAGTGGAAGATATGTTGAAATGTCAGCTGTAGACAGATGTGAGAATAAAGTCAGAGCCCATTCAAAGTGCCTTCAATTCAATAGAACCACTCTGGTTGATTGATGTATGTTCATTACTCCCATTCTCTCCTAAATTTGTCTTTATTAAACTGGGAACTTCTTTTTAATTTTGCATTTTAATTATTATTGTGTTCTCTCTCTCTCTCTCTGTGTGTCTCTGTGTGTGTGTGTGTCTGTGTGTGTGTGTGTGTGTGTGTGTGTGTGTGTGTGTGCCTAATGTGTAATCCTACTTCATTTCCTCCATTCAGTTCAAACTATAAAATGTTTTAAACAAGCCAGGAGACATTCTGGTCTATTTTACATGATATCTATTAGTCTAACTTCTATGAAAATGTTGATATTATCATCTAGGATGTTCATAATCTCCTATAATCATATGACTCTTGAATTTGAGATCATGAAATACTTAGTCCCTAATGGGATACACACTACAGTGGCACACCATGTCTAAGAAGTAATGAGAAGGTGCACATCTCAGACTTCAATGATATGTTCATGAATCGAAATAAAGACCTCAGGACTTATATTTAAAAAGCTTGCTGTAATAATGCAACCAAAATGAACTGTCATAAGTCAAAATTATGCCAAAATTCTGCTTTCACAACCTCTAAATAAGCTTGGCTGTCATCACTCTAGAAGATCAAGCATCACTAATGGATAATTTCAGCATCCTTTGCCCTCATCCTCTGTGCTATGTTTTACCTACAGTCTACTTCAATGTGGACATCTCATACCCATCAGCTACTTTGCTATTTTCAGAGAAGACAAGGTGTTCTTTAACCTCCAATAGACATCGAATTGAATGATACTTCATTTGTTTACAAAGCTCTATGCCAGATTCTGGGAACAGAACAAGAAGAAAGGTCTTTTCCGGCCCCCAAGCACATTTGTGTCTGAACAGCACGTAACAGAAAACAGTAGTTGTTCTATGTAGCGATGCTTGCTGGCTGTAATTTGATGAACTGAGGCCGTCGTTTGACTATTCCTTATTTACCTTCTTTTAAGTTGTCTTGGCAAAGGCAAGTTCTCCAAGTTGTCTTTCCATGAGAAAGTGTGCAGTGAGCACAGGAGGGAATTTTATTATCTTGGTTTAGTTTCTATTTATATTAAAATAAATGATGAGCTTGTTATATTTGAAATTTGGAAAGTTTAGGGGTGAGAGATAATTAGCTGAATCTTTCAGTCTCCATCTTTCCTTAAATAAGTCAAATTTTCTCATCTTAAAAGCAATTTTAATTGTCAAAACATTGGCTTTCTTCATGGTATTTTGGATCCCGACAACAACCATCGTGACTTGGCAAGCAAGTCTCTACCTGTACAGCAAGAAGTTATATTTAGGTTTGTGTGGAACTTTCTTTTCCAGTCTCAGACATACTCAACTGTTGTTGCTGAGTTCCAACACTCACACTTCTAAATAAAGAGAGATTCTAGAATTCTCTTGGGCTGGTAGAGGTTTTCACAGAGGCTCTCACCAAATCCAGGTCAGCCTGACTCCAGTGGGCCCTCACTGCTTGGAGACAGTCTATTGTTGTTTGACCAAATTAAACAAGCCCACTCTTTTGTCATTGTATCACTTGTCTGTCAGTCCAACTAGTACCTCCAGCAGCGCTTACTCCTTGACATTCACAAGCATGCAACTAAAGGAAGGAGTAAAGGAAAGGAAATAACAAAGGAAGAAGAGGACAGAAAGGCAGAAAGGAGATGGGGGGAGAAAGATGAGGACCCTAACACGCGGCTCAGGCACCTTTTACCTAGAAGGGACACGAAAGCATGCGTTTTTAAAATCTTTAATATCTAACATAGTCCCAGCCTTAAATCATATAAAAATATTTGTATAAAATTTTAGATCCCTTTCCTATAGATGTATTTAATCTAGAGCTACTTGTAACAGGCACATAATAGCTGTTAGATATTTGATTAAATAGAAAGATGAATGGGAGAGAACACTGTGTTAAAGAATTTTATATGTCTCTAAGTAAAGCATGGGGACTGTAGTGCTCATCTGGATAGAGCTAATCTGGGGCTTCTGTTAAAGCCTATTGTGTGTCCAGTGGGTTTCCATGAAGGGATTGCTAAGAAACAGTTTCAGGAGCTGAATTCTTACAATTCGTGTTAGCCCATTTGATATTAGTCATTGTCAAATATACTGGATGTAGGAGTTTCCTTACTGATCAAAAGTTATGAATAGACAATAAAGCCAAAAGTAAGATATAATTAGTTCTTTCCATCTATAGAAGGCCACAAATAACTACAGAAATCTCATACTTTAGTTTTCTTTCCTTTGCTATGATAAAATGCCTTGAAAACAGTTTAGAAGATAAAGGGATTTATTTGGCTTTGAATTCCAGGTTACAATCAAGTGAGGGGAAGTCAAGGCAGGAAAACGAAGATATCATACCGTATCACATCTATAGAGAAGAATAGAAAGAAACAAATGCATATATCCCAGTCTATTATTGATCTCAGCTAGTTTTCTCTTCTTTTGTACTCTTTATCAATGCATGTATAAGGAATGATGCCACCCAAAATTAGCTGGATGTTTCTTGAATCCCAGCTGTTGAGATAAAGGTGAGTGAGACCTCTCAGCTAAAAGAAAAGCTCACAGTGTTTGGAGTGACAATATAATGGGTAAAGGTACTTGAAATCAAAGTATGAAGACCTGAGTCCAGATCTCTAGTACTTACATAAAAAAGGTGAGCAGGTCCACTTGTGTCTATAAACCCAAGTAGTGGTGGTGAGGGGTGGTGTGTGAAGATAGGGGAGGATTGCTGAGGTGTGGTGGATAGCTACCCTACCTGAAAACAGCAAGCCTTAGCTTCAATGAGACACTGAAGGCAAAGTGTGATAGAGCAGGACACCCAGCATCTTCTTTTGACATCTGTACATATGCATAGGTGAGCACATATGCACAGGTACATGCTCATATAGGCATGTAACATGAAAATAAACATATGTACTGTGCCCACTGAGGGACGGATGGATAGATAGATAGATAGATAGATAGATAGATAGATAGATAGATAGATAGATAGATAGTAGATAGATAGATAGATAGATAGATAGATAGAATGAGGGAAGGATGAGGAAGAAAAGAGGGAGGAAGAGGACACTGAGGAGAAGCTAAGGAGGTTCTTGAATACACATATCTACCTGTGATAATGAGTCAGTCAGAGGACCTCATCATTGGGAGCTGGAAGACATACATACAACAAGAGGGGCTAAGGAATTTTTTTTTTTTTTTTTTTTTTTTTGGTTTTTTGAGACAGGGTTTCTCTGTGTAGCCCCGGCTGTCCTGGAACTCACTCTGTAGACCAGGCTGGCCTCGAACTCAGAAATCCACCTGTCTCTGCCTCCCAAGTGCTGGGATTAAAGGCATGTGCCACCACTGCCTGGCTCGGGGCTAAGGAATTTTAAACTGTAACTTTGATATCACACATTGGGTAGCTGTGGAAATGAAGGCCTGGAAATTTTCTCTCAAAACCCCACTCTCATCTCCACAATAGCCAGCATTAGATCCTACCTAAGTAAGGTTTGCTGTTGTTCAAGAGGCAGAGACAGCAGTGGAGAAAGGACATGATTAGACTTTCCCCACCCACCTTCAAGTTCCAGTGTGAGTCCCACAGGCTAAAGGATAGGGAGGGAAGGAACGATGCTGGAATTTAAGATGGACTAAATCACTACAAATTAAAGCAGAAACTCTCACCAAGAAAGCTGTGTGTGTGTGTGTGTGTGTGTGTGTGTATGTGTACACATCCTTTTTGTTTATAGTGAAAAGCATCTATGAAATGAGCAGCCTTAGAGAATGAATTAATGAATTATCTGCTTCTATCCCTTGGTTAACGGAATATATAGAATAAAGCTGTAGGAATATTGCCTACATTAATGACTTGTGTATTCACTATAATGTCCTCTTGTCCCCGATCTTTTGCCAGAGTCTAGTTTTTCAGGCCCTTGCTTAGACTTCAGTTGAAGTGACTTAATGCTTATACAAGCCCAGTGGCTGCTTAGCATAGCTTGCCTATCCAGTGCTTTCCTTTATCACCTTTATTGTCTCCCCAGAATGGTCCAAATGCAACACAAAATCACCTCATATTAGTCTCATCTTACCATGAAAGTAGCCCTCCATCCCATGCATTCTTCATTAGAAATCTTCATACACTAGGGTTACATTTAATAACATATTGCCAGTGGTCCATCACAAATGGAGCTCTCTAGAGTTATTTGTGGAGATGTTGTAAAATTAGGAATTCTCACAATCACAGTAATTTTAATATTTGGCAGACATTTTATAGCGGGATGTTGAAATCTTTCCACAGTTCGAATGGTGTTAACTTTCTTATGTCAACTTTTCAGAGTGTGATATTTTAAATCAAAAGGTAACAGGTTTTTTTTTTTTCTTAAAGAGTCAAACAGTAAATGTTTATATTTAGAGTTAATATGGCCTTCGTCACACCCCCTAGCCTCTGACACAGTAGGGAGACCCACCCACTATGAGTGACCACATTCTCTGGCTGGGATGCTAAAGTGTATAAAAGGGAGAGTGTGGGCTGAGCCCCAGCTTTGATTACCTCTTGCTTCCTGTCTGGATGTAGTATGACTGTCTGAATCAAGCTCCTGCTCCCAGGGCTTTTCTTCCATGGTCGATTGCATGATCAAGGGTCAACTAAAATAAACCCCACTTTCCTTAAGTTGCTTAAGCGTGAAAGGAGCTTTTAGCAGCAAGGAATAAATGAATAAACTATTCTACCTCTATTAACTCTGAGGCTATTTGCTGTTATTTGTTATTGGAAAAATAGCAAGAGTCATATGCATATGTTTTCTCTATATGTTAACTTATTTCTGTGTACTAGTGTTAAACATGAAATACTGTATAGGGTTTTAAGGAACATTTAACACTCTTAGTAAAACTTACCAGCTGACTTTCCAGGACCCATTGCAATCCACACCATCAGAAATGAATAATCAAGTTTATTTTGATGAATAATTAGTATTACCAGGACCTATACTTAAAAAATAAAAAAGTGTTGTTATCTGGGAATAAATGAATAAATACTGTTCTTTCTTTTAAAACCATTGCTAAAGCAGATAGGATGCAAAAGTATACTTCTTTTTTTTTTTTTTTTTTTTTTTGTTTTTGGTTTTTCAAGACAGGGTTTCTCTATATAGCCCTGGCTGTCCTAGAACTCACTCTGTAGACCAGGCTGGCCTGGAACTCAGAAATCTGCCTGCCTCTGCCTCCCAAGTACTGGGATTAAAGGCGTGCGCCACCAATGCCCGGCCAAGAGTATACTTCTAAGCTATGTTTTGCTGGTCCCTGCACTAAAGGATTTACAGATTGAAATAAAAAATTTTAGGATTTTTGTCACTAGTCTTAATAACTATGCTTTTATAAAAGAAAGTTTGCAACACAGAAAAGAATTAGGAATCCTCAGATACTCACTATTAAATCAATGTTTCCTTTTAATTTTTGATAAGTTGTTTTATATGCTATAAACTTACTGTTTAAACAATTGCATATAATTTTATATCTGGCGTTTATCTTCTAACATAAGATTTTAATATGTTATTTAAAACTATTGTCATTGTTTTTAACACCTATATACTGTTTCCTTTGGCAATTGCTCCAAGAGTAGATATAGACGCCATTAGCCCACCTCTATTAACTACTAAGTTTATTTTCTGTTATTTGTTATTGGGAAAATAAGAAACAGAACCATATTTTTGTGCACTAGTGTTAAAAATGAAATCATTTATTACCTGTGCTTTCATGGGTGTGTTTAATTTCCTTGGGTTGGATTTTTTCTTGGGTAGTTTTGTGTTCTTGTGGAAATCCAGGGAGTGGGGGCTGTCCCCAACTCTTTTTCCTACTTGTAGGACACTTTTCCTCCTATTGGGGTTCCTGGTTCAGCCTTGATGTGAGGGTATGTGCTTGGTCTTATTGTAGCTTATTTCACTGTGTTTGGTTGATGTCCCAGAGAGGACTGCTTTATTTCTGAGGAGAGGTGTACACGGGGGAATAGGAGATTGTGGTGTATAGGGAGTTTGGAGGGTGTTGGGGGTAGCACAGGAGAGGACACCTTTTGTGGGGAAGAGGCTGAGGGGAGGGAGGGGAAATGTCTTGGGGAAACTGTGGTCAGGATGTAATACATGAGAGAAGAATAAAAACTTAAAGACAAAAAGTGGAAGTAATTTAACTAGGGTTTTGGAACATTTAGTACTCTTAGCATACATTATGAGGCGACTTTCCAAAGGATCTGCTGAATCTACACCATCAGTTATGAATAATCAAGCTTATTTTAATGAGTCATTAGCATCACCAGGATTAACTCTTAACTTGATGGCCACCAGGGAGAAAGGAGAAGACTTTGGGCCTGAGGGTGCTAGTGGCCCCAGTAAAAGGGAATGTCAAGGTGGGAATATGGGAATGGGTGGGCGGGTAGGTGGGAGGAGGAATTCCCTCACAGAGGGGGGGAGGGGGAGGGGACACGGGGTTTCCAAAGAAAAGGGGAATCATCGGAAATGTAAATAAAGTATCAAAAAAAAAAAGATAAAAAGTATTGTTAGCTGGGTGTGTAAGTGTTCACTTGCAATCCTAGTGCCCAGGAGTCATAGGCAGGAGGATGAGGAGTTCAAGGCCTGTTTGTGCCCTGCCACAGGCAAATTGTTATATGTTGAAATAGGAAAATGGAACTACTGCTTTCTGTTCTCTGTGGACACTTCTCAGTGTTTATTATCCACTTATTAATATTTTCTCTGTGTATTATATATTCATGGTAAGATCATTTTGATATGATGGTTAATCTTAGGTACAAACACAAGGTAGAAGACTGCCTTAATAAATTGTTACTAAATTTCTAAAAGTCAAAGCTATACATTTTAGATGATTGTGTATATGTGCATCGGAATTTATTTAAGCCTCCCAATGACATTGAAGAATTTCTTGATTAACCTATTAATACAGATTGATTTACCACATATACTAAGTAGCATGTAAAATTCAAAGAATATATTTTGTTGATATTTACTCTGGGCATGTTTGTTTACTCTGTGTGGGCCCAATATTTTCCACACATTATCTCAGTTCATTCTCACAATATTCTACAATGTAGGTTTTATTTTATTAATAAAGAAGCATAGGGTCTGGGATCTCGTCTACATTTTTCATAGTTAGTATGTTTTGAAAAGGTATAGGTAGGTACCCAGGTAGGTCTGCCTCAACCCCTATCGTTGAGGATTGTTGCTTTCCTTCCTTCTCTCGTTAGAATTGGATCCTTTGCTCTGAAATTTTTCTTATAGGTGACTTACACACGTATCGCATTGTTTAGGAATCATGATAGGATCAGGCAGAGTCTGTGGAATCTGCCTGGGATCCTTGATGTTGAGCTTTTAAAAAGGGAAAGAAAAGAAGAGACATAGGCGATAAATCTTTCTGTTCGCTTCAATAAAATAAAGTAAAAGAAACATTCAAACATTCACACTCCCATACACAGAAAAACCAAACAAACAAATAAAAAAACAAAGTGTGCCTTGACTGCTCTGTCATCTTCTCTTTGTCACACGTGTACACATGTACATGCAGAGGTGCACACACATGGCAGAGGGAAGGGAGGGAGGGCGGGAGGGAGGGAGGGAGGGAAGGAGGGAGAACATTTTCTGCTATAGGTGATACAAGGTTTCAAATGGCAATCCCTTTCATGCAGGATTGGATTTTTAGTGTTCAGAGAATTCTTTCACTGAGGGGTTAAAGGCACTTCTTATAACACTGCTTCCTACTAGTGTACAAAATAATTCTTTTAAGAGAACTTACACAAGCAATGTGGGTTCAGAAGTAAAGGTTAGCACAGGGGAATAAGATCCTCAGATCATGCAATTTTAATAAAACTAATGTCCAAGTTTACCTGTGTGAGGGATGTATCTGTTTTATTACTGTGTAAATGATCTCTAACCAATGCTATTTCCAACCTAACCTTCTTGTCCCCCGCCGCTTCCCTTTGGCACAGGTGAGGACCAAATATTTGAACACCATTTGTGTCTTAATTCTCTAGACAGTTGTTGATTTGTACTTAGGAAATATGGATTCTGAAAAGATACCTGTGTGAAATTTAGTGCACCTGTGAGTTCCAACGCAACACTACCTGCTTTCACCCAGTCTCCTTTTTAGTCTGGGTAACATTTGATGGCCAGCTCTTGTGTATCTTAAATGGGGTATTCTTGGAGCTGAATGGCTTCAGTTCCACAAGTGCTCTTGACAGATCTTGCATTTGATGCCCATCAAGGTCTAAGTTCTTACACTTCAATCATCCTGTCTACACTTGCAGGTAGAAGAACCGGGCCAGCTGCAGTCTTTGCTTCCCCATGAGACGATATCTAAATTCGTGTCCAGACCACCTTTAATATTACTAAAGAGGTGTCAAGATGCCTGAGCAAGACCACCCCATATCTTTTTTTTTCTTTAATTCATTGCTTTATTTGTTTACATTTCAATGTCCCTCTCCCCTGTCTCCCCTCTGCAACCCCCCCATCCCATCCTTCCTCTCCTTTGTCTCAAAGAGGGTGCTCCCCCACCCACCCACTTACTCCTGGCTCATCCCTCTAGCTCATCCCTCCTGGCTCATCTCCTTATGCTGGGGCAACAAGCCTCCACAGGACCAAGGGCCTCCCCTCCCATTGATGCCAGATAAGGCCATCCTCTGCTACATATGCGGCTGGAGTCATGGACTCATTCATGTCTACTCTTTGGTTGGTG
>CM052718.1:38141613-38160550 GCA_028551405.1 Uromys caudimaculatus | reverse complement strand
GGATCTTTGTCCCGGCGCTGATCAGGTGTGGGGCCCTGTGGCCCAAGCTGAGGTTTCCGGCCGTCCATGTTAAACTTAATAGCAACCAACATGGCTGGATATCACTATTTAAATGGAAAATTACGAAAGTGTCCTTGCAGAATTTTCACAATTAGAAAAGTACTAGGTTTCTTAATCTTGCTTGGCACACACACAAAAAAATCACCATTTGACTTTGCTTCTGAGTTCCAAATCATTTATGTTCTCTTCACTTAAGCACATTTTTTTTTCCGATGGCAGAGAACTATAGACATTTAAATAAATATAGAATTAAGTACCTTCTTAGTCTATTGAAGCTTTATCTCATCATTACTGTATGGAACTAGCATTGTTTGGAAACATGTGGGTAGTGCCAATTCTTAGGACCCCTTTTAGACTATCAAATTAGAAACTCAAGGAAGCATCAGATATCTTTGTTTTCTGTATTAGTTATTTTGTATTGTGTGATAAAGTCGGAGTCAAAGCAATCTATAGAAGGAAAGATTTATATAGGCTTATGATTATGGTTCTAGAGGAACATAATTCCATTATGGCGGGGAAGGATAGTGGCAGGTAGGCCTTGTAGGCCAAGGCAGGAAGCTGAGCGCTCACATCTTGACCTAGTAGTGGGGTGAGAATATAAACACTCAAAAGCCAGTGACATGTTTTCTCTAGCACAGCAGTAACTCCTGAGCCTCCCAAACAATGCCACCAACTGGGTACCAAGTGTTCAAATATCCAAGTTATGAAGGACATTCTTATTTAAATCACTACATTTTTCAAAACTCTCCAGGTGAACCTGTTGAATATTCAAATTAAAGAACCACTGACCAAAGGCATTCCCATTGGGTCCTGGGAGCCTCCCATTTCCCTGGCATCTGGGAACCTTCAGTGGCTATTCCCATTTCCTCATCCTCTACTGCTAAATATTTTTATTCAATTCGAAAGGGAGATAGAACCTGTAGAGACCACCTCCTGTAGATAGGAATGGGCTCCTGTCTAGGGACAGGGCCATCTACCTATCTCAGTTTTTAACCCAGAAATGTTCCTGTCCAAAAGAAGAACAGGAACAAAAAATGGAGCAGAGACTGAAGGAAGGGCCATCCAGGGACTGCCCCATCTGGGGATCCATCCTGTCGCAGACACCAAACCCTGACACTGTTGCTGTAGCCAAGAGTTACTTACTGACAGGAACCTGATATGGCTGTTCCTTGGGAGGTTTGGCTAGCAACTGACCGATACAGATGTGGATGCTTGGAGCCAACCATCAGACTCAGCTCAGGGACCCCGTGGGGGAGCTGGGGGAAGGACTAAAGGAGCAGAGGGGGATTGCAACCCCATAGGAAGAACAACATCAGCTGGCCGGACCACCCAGTGCTCCCAGGGACTAGATCACCAACCAAAGAGTGCATGGGAAAGGATCCATGGCTCCAGATACATATGTAGCAGAGGATGATCTTGCCTGATATAAATGGGAGGGGAGGCCATTGGTCCTGTGGAGGTTTGATGCCCCAGTGTAGGGCGATGTTAGCGTGGTGGGGTGGGAGATGTTAGGTAGGTTGGGGAACACTCTCATAGAGGCAAAGGGGAGGGGAGAGAGGGCAGATGTGGGATGGGGGGTTTGTGGAGGGATAACCGGAAAGTGGGATATCATTTGCGATGTAAACAAATGGAATGATTAGTTAAAAAAAAAACAAAAACAAAAACCTACTGACCTTCATTTACTTCATTTGACTGACCCTCCTTCCAGGATGGGAAAGTTAATCCTGTAGCTTAATATCGTATTGTCAAAGTCAGATAGAAGAACCTTAGGAAATGCCTCAACTCAAACTTAGTGCCCAGGCTATGATTCTGATATGGAAGAAGGGTGTTGATTCACCTAACTTGTTTACCTAATAAATGCATTTGAAGTATCTGAGTTAAGTAAACATTTGTGATGAACCCAAACTCTTCTTGGCCTTTTTCCATCAAATATCATCAAAATCTTCTCTTGGTTCCTAAAGGAATCTACAAAGACAAGGCATATTTATAACTCCTGCTTTGGAGGTCATAGGATTCATGAGCAAATACATTGTTGCATATTTTCATTACTCTATTGCCCTACTCCAAAGAATTAAAAATAAATCTTCCATACTAATAAAATTAGGAATGATGAAGCTTTAGTGCCTACATCTGTGATATAAGGTATAAATTATGTTTAATGTTATTAATCAGGAACATAAGAATAGGATTGATTATTAAAGTAAAGGCTGTTCATTACTCATCTTTTATGGCTTGGGTAAAAATTTTGCCACCCATCTGTACCCCAGGCTTGAGTGTTGTTGAGTTGATCCTGTTAGTGCTGATTGGTTGTGAGTGAGCTAACTTCATCAATGGATTTGTCTGTTGATAATTTTATAGTTGAATTGGAACACTAGGAGTTGGGATACAGTTGGAGGAAGGAAGTGGTCATCACTGGGTGCTTGCTTTTGAAGAGTATATGCCCTTTTCCCTGGTCCCTTGTAGAACATTTTTTCTCATTGGGTCTGTATAATATGCACAGAAACATGATATTTGCTATGTAATGAGCTGGTAACTCACTAAATGAGTAGATGAATCAGGTAGCATATCTCACAATAGGATATGAGGGCATGACATTTTGAATCTCACCTAATCATAATCCTGGTTTAATCCAGATGGGATGAAAAACCCAGCATCTTCAAACTCAATTTAGTACATTTCTGCTTCATTTCACAATATATTCTCAAGTTAAATTTTGTTAAGATTTTTTCAATCAGAAGAATTATGAAGGGTAGGGAAATCTATTGTTATGGGTACTATTCAAAACTAGCAATTAGTCAGAACAAATTTATACTGAAAAAGTCAAGTTTGAGTTGTTGGCTAAATTAAGTCTTTTGATCACGAAATACAAAGCTGTGATACTTGGCAGAGGACGTGTGGGTATATTGTGTATTAGCAGATAGCAGTGGGTAAAACCTTCTTAGATATTATAATCTCTGGCAAGTTGCTAAATGATGGCAGATTCTTATCTACCTTTTTAGCTAGCAGTCAATAAGCATCATTTTGATGTTATTTTTGTGCAGAGCTCTAGACTAAATGCTTCTCAAAAATATGTGAGTTTTGGCTTTCAATAAATTATCCTGTATTTGTCACTAAATATAAAATATATAAAATATACAAATCTATGATATGAAGATGTGTGACAGAGATGAAAATATTCTCACGAGTCAGCTAATGTAACAATACAGTGATAGTTAGACCCCATCTCAAGGTGGAAGAAAAGGACTGAGTCTGACATTGTCTTTGGACTTTCATACCTACATTTTGGCATGCAGGTGTTTACATTTACACACACACACACACACACACACACACACACACACAAATACATGTATGTGAACACATGTGTAGGCATGTACACACACTTACCAACAATAAAACAATAGGACTATTATCTTTTAAGGATATCATTGAAATATCTTTTAATTTTCCTTTTTGAAAAGGATCCACAGGCAAGCAACAGTATCAGAGACAGCCTCTCCTCCTCCCTACCCACACTTCTATTGATAGGAGACCCATATGAAGACCAAGCTGTTCATCTGCTACATATGTGGAGGGGACCAAGGTTCAGCCGATACATGCTCTTTGGTTAGTGGTTCAGTCTCAGTAAGTCCCCATGGTCCCAAGTTAGGTTACTCTGTCAGTCTTTTTGGTCTGTGCTGCCACCATACTGAGGTCCATGGCTGTGCTGACACAGGAGACCATGTGGATATCTGTGGTATATGCTGTCACCAGAAACCACACAGAAGTCTATGATTCCTGCTGCTGTTGAGTGTAAAGGGCAAGGAAACTACTTTTGCTAAGGCATTGATGACTGCAGACTCGTGGTTGAGAAAGAGGGACATAGGAGTCTTCTGTTATGACCCCTAATCTGACCCCCACCAAGTTACAGCCTAGATAGAAAGCCATTGAAGAGAACTCTCAAAATGGTGATAGGAATGCTATGGCGTAGCTCTGCACAGTTGATGGCTTCTGGCTGGGGTGTGGGTGGAGAAGGAGTCAGTTTTCTTTAAGGGACAGCCACTTGGAATTTGACTAGGCTCCAGTGAGTATATGGACAATACAAATTGGACTTTTTCCCCCCTTTTCCCTAGGTGGAGGTGAGAAGGGTGTGGAGACAGGGCACACCTGGGAGGGCTGGGAAGTGAATGTGGTTGAGGTTCATGATGTAAAATTCTCAAATAATCAGTAAAAATGTTAAGTTAAAAAAAATCGCACCACCAGCTTTATTTGGATGAACAGATTCTAAAATTTATATGGAGAAAAACAAAAACAAAAACAAAACAAAAAACCAATAGCCAGCTGTGTATTAAAAAAAAATCTTGTTAGATGACAAACTCTCCAACTTTAACATATACTATAAAGACAAAGTAATAAAGGCAATGTCACAGTAATCAAAGACTAAAGAAATAAATAAAAAGAAGAGGGTGGAAAGTGCACAAATAGATCTGCATAAATATAGTCAAGTCATCTCTAACAAAAGACTGAAAACACTACAAAATATCAATGCCAATTTGTCATCCAATGGAGCTAGAATGACCTGATAATCCCCTATGCAAAAGTAAAATCAATGAAAATCAGAATGACCCATATCGTAGAACTGCCATAAAAAATTAAGTCAAAATATGTTAGGCTTCTATGTAGAATAGAAAACTGTTCCAGATTGATTCACTTAAAAATAAAAAAGAATGATAAGAAGAAAGATAAAACACAACGATAAAACAGAAAGAAAATTTAAATAGAAACGAATGGCAGAAGAGAGGACAAGGTAATGCAGGAAAAAAAGAAAGGACAGAGGGCAAGGGAGGGTCAAAGAAAGGAGAAGACGGTGCAGCAGAGCAGAAGGGAGCACGGGATAAGGTAGAAAAATGGGGGCTTAACCTAATGTGGTAAGTTACCTCTAGGTATTTTTACAGTGGAAGAAAAACACATGCAAATGAACTGACCACAAGAGGAGAAGCCACAGAAATACAACCTCACAAGAGTGTGCCAAAATAGCTGTTCCTTCAGCATCCTTCAAAGCTAGAACACAGTTGCTTGCATCAGGCAGAAAGGATTGACATTGTGCCTGTCAGTCCAAGCAAGTCCATCTCTCTTGGCACATCTGGGGAGATGAATGTCAGGTTGAGTAGCAGTGCTACACAGTAGATGTGCAGACTTTGACATTGCACACATATGGCCCTGGATCATAAGCTTGCTGCTTTGTAACATTGGTACCTTGCATAAATTCCTTAACCTGCCTCTGCAGTGGTTGCAAAATAAACTGAACTGACAGTGGGATTAGAGAAAACATGAGCATAGCACCTAGCACATAGTAGGTAGTGACTTGCACTAAGTACTATCATGGATCAATCTTTGAGTCATTGACTATTGTTTATTTTACTTCCCACATATTAGGGGAGGGTTCCTTGGATACTGTCTGTGTACTGCCTGTTACACAATGGTGCCCTAGAGCTCAGAACAGGCTAATACCCTTCCTAACATGTCCTTTATGTCCAGAGATTAAATCCAGCTGTAGAAGATCTACAAGAAGGCAGGGGAAAGCAGCCTTTGGATATCTGCTATATTCCAGAAACTGTGACTCATTTCCCTGCCAACATGTATGCATATGTAAAATGCAAGGAGAAACAGCTGCTTGCTTTTAGTTTATTCTCTGTGACTCTCACCTGCTACCATAGCAGTAGCTTGTGAAATCGTTAAAAAAAAAAATGCAAAGGTTGAATGACCTAATTCAGACCTGGTACATCAAGTGGGAAACATGTACAGACCTATCTATCTTATATACACATGCAGAGCCCTGCAGCAATCAACAGAGATTTTGAAACAGGTCCTTGTGGAAATGAATCTAGGGCCCAACATCATCACATTACATAACTTGAGGTTAAAGAAACAAAGCCCTATGAATGGGTGTGCCTGCATATGCAAGCCAGAAAGACACATCGAACATACCCAGAGCCCTGCCCTACCCTTACTAAGCAGAAACGTGAAGCCAGAAATAATCTGTTTTTCATGAGTGCCTGAATGCTCTCTGAAGGTGGTCATATCAGAGAAGGAAAGAGAAGTTTAACGTCTGTAAACTCACTTGGATATATTAGAGAACAAGCTGAGCAGACGTGCTGATGTTACGCCTCTCTTTGGAGTAGTGTGCATTATTTGCGACTGAGCGTGATAAAGTAGCAATTCTGAAATCATGGATGAAGACACTGAAGCTCAGAAAAATGAAATCAAACTGCTGGGAGAGGCAGGGGGCTCACCACTGAGATCGGTGGGGTGGGGTGGGATGGACATTCACATTCCAGTTCAGATCTTTCTGACTCTGGGAGAGGGGTAGAAAACATAGCAAGGTTTCTCTTCCTGTTACTTGGCCCCATCCCAGGGACTTTGGGTGAGATTAGGGTCACCCCTGATAGCAGTTCAGAGCCCGCTTGGACTGAATTCCCTTCTCTTTTGTTTTAGGGGCAGAAAATGATATGTACCATTCCTTGTAGCCAACAAAAAGTATGAGACAATGCATTGGACACCAAGAGAAAAGTGGGAGATCATTTCAGTCTTGTTTTCAGCTTTCATGTTTCTCAGTGAGAAGGGAAAATAGACTTAAGGGGAAAAGTCTCGTTTTAAGTCAACTGAGTTCATGTTAACAATTAAAAACTACATTTTAAAAATAGAAAGTTCTTGGCTATCTATGCAGACACTATATATTTTTTCTTGTTAGCTATCTTATAATCCATGTGTATGTGCATGAGTGTGTAGGTGTTCATGTATGTGTGTGCACACACGTGTGTGAGAGTGCAAGTCATGTGCATGTTGAGACTGGAATTCAACATCAGAGATCTTTCTTAATCACTTTCTACCTTACTTCTTTTTTTTTTTTTTTTTTTTTTTTTTTTTTTTTTTTTTTATTACCATCTGGGTTTCTTCTCTTTTTTTGGTTTTTCGAGACAGGGTTTCTCTGCGTAGCCCTGGCTGTCCTGGAAAACTCACTCTGTAGACCAGGCTGGCCTCAAACTCAGAAATCCGCCTGTCTCTGCCTCCCAAGTGCTGGGATTAAAGGCGTGCGCCACCACTGCCTGGCTCCACCTTGCTTCTTAAAACAGGGTTTCTCATGAAGCAGAGCTCACTCATTAATTAGGCTGGCTGAACAAGCCTAAGGGAGTCTTCTGTGTCTTCCCTACTGCTGTTAGAATTGAAAGGACATGCTACCATTCCTGAAGGTTTTTTTGTTTGCATCTGATGACGTACAAACTCCATCACTCATGGTTGTACAGAAAGCACTTTGCCAACTGAGCTATCTCCCTGTTCCCATTCTTTTAATGTTGACAAAGCAATGACTGTAAATTGATAATTCAGTTAGTTCCTCTTGACCTCCAATTTGTTATTGACCAATGTGGTCTGCCTAGGTAGCCTATATTTAAAAGTAATTATTTTCTTCTTGAATGTATACATCCATTTATTTACCTTCACGCACAAAAAAATGATTATATGACCTACATTGTGGTAATTGCAGCTACTATAGAGACAATTAAGACTCATACTCGTTCTTATAAAACTCAATTTAGCCATGAAAGTAGCAAGAGCTGAGCAAAGTCATGGATACAGATACAGATACAGAAGATTTACCAGTAGAGCTCAGAGAAAGGGATGCTCCAGAAGCAAAGTTCTAGTCATTCTACAAACTGGAAATGGCACTAGAGCCAAGGACAAGGAGGTGCTATTGTTGAAGACAAAGCTAGAGAGAACCAGGGCAAAACAGTGCCTCAAGCATGAGCCTACCAAATATCAAGGCTGAGAAACATATAAGAACTCTAGGGTTTTGACAAGAGCAAATAATAAAAAACATATTTACTATAGAACTTGAAGAGGAGAGAGAAGAACATTTGAGAAGTTTTGAGATGGAAAATACTGAACAATCCATAACTGTGTTGTAAGAAATAATAATAAGACTTCACAGGACCACTAAGTGTTTACAGTGGATGGCATGAACTTTGGTCTTTTTGCTCAGATTCTAGGGATACATCCATACAAAATTGTTTTACCAATGATTGATCTGATCATCAAAAATAGTTGGAAGCCTTACAATGAACTAAAAGACTTATTATTACATTGTGTTCTGATCAAGCTGTATTAAGTCAACTTTTGAAGCTTATGTAGCTTATCACGATTCTGAAGGGGGTATGATTTCTATCTATTGATCAATCAGAAAACCTTGAATCATCTTGTAATATCTGGCTATAAACTTAGGTTAAGTATTTTCAAAGCTTAGTGTTCCTTTCTTATTGACAGTTCATTCACTGCTTAAATCCTTTTATATTTTATACTTATGCTACAACTCAGTTTCTCTCTTTGCTGACTGCTGCCTAGTCTATAAACATGTGCTTATAGCACATGAAGTCACTATATAAGCTTGGCCACTTTAAATTGAATTTTCTGTGGAGGACACATGGATGGATAATGAAAAATATCAAGAAATTCGAGGTGTCCTAAACATCAGCCTTCCCAGTCTTACCAGACCAGTCATCCAACTATCAGTTATATTCATATGGTCATATTTTCAGTTGCCATCTGAGCAGCCTCCTAAGGAACCCCAGGTCTGTATAGCTCATCAATATTGCTACCAAAATTTTGACCCTCAAAAAAAAAAAAAAAGGTTATAGATGATAGATACAACAGTTAATTCAAGGCTTTAAATGATTGGCTTGCAGAAATCAGTGACACAGAACACAAATGGCATTTTGAATGGGAAAGAAAAATGATACAGAGTAATTCTACTTGTAATGTCTTCCTTTCCATCTCTTTAACTTGGCTGCTCTTCCTTCATGCATGTGTCTACACTTGCTTATGCCTGCAAGTTAAATTTAAATCCCAACACATTAATGAATCTTTCTCCGGTCAATCTAATACACCTCAGTCTTTTTTGAAGTCAAAACTAGAAGTCTGTAGACTCATAAACCTGCCTGATAAACAGAAGACTTGAGGGGTTTCAGCACCTCAGGCTAAATCAAAATGTACTGAGTCAGAGTCGTCGAGGGTAGGCACTAAGTGCCTTTATTAGCCTCCTGTCAATTATTGGGCTGGTTTGGATCTGTTTTTGGAAACAGTTTCTCTGAATTACAAATCTGAACCCATGATTACTCATAGCATTGTAACACTTTCGTTGCAATGAATCTCTGAAAAGTAGAACCCTGCCCTTTTGTTCACTCACCTAATGAAGATTTATTGGCCACTGGTTACTCACAAGGCTTTATACTATGTGCAGGCAATGCATGAGCAAGCATGAAGATCTATCTCTCAGAGATCTCAGATACTGGCTGTAGGGCAGAAGACTGGCAGTGACTCAGGAGGCAGCAGGATATGGGAAGAAGCAGCTTGATCAGCTGGTGCTAAAAGAGTCCTGAAGCTTTTATACACACCACCAATCAAGCACATAGGTAGGACTCAGATGAGAAGGCTGTCTGTCATCTCCCTTCTCTTTATCACTTCTGTACAGAGTCTTCCCCTCTTCAAGGTGTACCTTCCACACAAACCATTGTTCACATTGTGCCACCTTCACAGTTCACTCTGGCCTAACCTGAACATTCCCTCAACTACTAAGTTAGGCCATTGGATCAGCTCCCTTATGCAATAGAGCTCTCTGGGTTTCCCATGTCCTTATCCACCCTTTATTCTTACTGTGCTGTGGAATTTACATTTCTATACCACAAAAGAAGAGAAAAGGAAAGGAAAGAAAAGAAAAGAAAATCTTTTATGGCTTCTGCATCCTTGCCTATTTGGTGAATTAGTTGATCCTTGGAGAAACCACTTTTGCCATAATCCTGTAAATGCAAGATCTTCATTTATCTTTAGACCACCTCTTCTAGATTTCATGCCATATTCCACACTCTACCTTACCAATTGCTGTTGGCCTTGGTGTAGTACTTGACGTCGCCTCATTCTCATTCATTCCAAGAGCAGTCATTTGCATTTTCATCAAATGTGTGGAGAGTCTCCCTCATAACATGCTTATAATGCTTGTATTTCTTTACATGCTTTAAGGAATTACAGTTACTAGAGTCAGGCATGGTGATATGTGCCATCAATCCCAGCACTCCAGAGGCAAAGACAGAGGCAGGTGGATCTACGAGCCTAAGGCCTGTCTGGTCTATAGTGCAAGTTCTAGAACAGTCAGGGCTACATAGAGAAACCCTGTTTCAAGAAAAAAAAAACCCTAAAAGATGTTTTTATTATTATTTTATTGCTTTGAATATTTAGACAAGCATCTTACTTTGTAGCCCAAACTGGCCCCCAATTCACAGTCATCTGTTTTGCCTCAGCCAACTATAATGCTAATTTTCATATTCTATTATTACATCTCTAGAGAGTAGCTACATGCTAGGTATAAAATGAAAAATCTTCAAATATATGTACCCCTGCACAATTATAATGAAACAAGTATTTGCTCAGAGATACTAGCACAAAAGAGAAACTCATTCTACTCAGATTATAGAAGCCTATATTTTCCCTCTAAAATATTCCTGTCCACAGCCAGGAACTCAGAATACCAATTCCCAGAATCTCCTCTCACTTGGAGTGACCAACTTTCTTTCAAATGCTTATAAATCTGTTTTGGAAGTCAAACCAAACTAAAAAACTTTCAACAAAAAAAGATGTACATGAGGTGTAAGTTTACAGAACGAATACAAACAAAGCTCCTGACTTTGAAATTTCAAAACTTACCAACCATAAGTGATGGCAGTCACAATTCCTAAATTACTTTTGGTCACCATACACCTAGTATGCAAACCCTTCTTTTCAGAGTCAATGAGAGGGTGGAAATGAAGCTGGGACCTGCAGCAGGAAGAAGGGGCCAAGAAAGTCTATGAAGGAAGTGCTTCGCAGCTAAAGGCACAGAAAATGATCTCTCTCTTCCAGAATTGAGACTCCGTGCAGGTTTTGACAATAGTTCAAAGCGGTCGTGCTTCTTTCGTTCCTAGATGCGTCAGCAGAGGAAGGTTTCAGTGTTCCCATCGAAACCAGAAATACTTCAGATTTATATATGATCCGCACCCTTGGAGTTCAGGCATTGCTTTGTTTTGCTGCAGGCACTGCAAACCTTAGCATCCCCTGTTCACAAAGGAAGAGTTTCCTGTCAAACAAATAGAGCCAAACACAGCTGGACCAGGGCCAAGGTATTATGAGAGCTCAGGTGGAGGCTCAGGCAAGGTTTAGGTAAGCATCAGTTTCTGCCTCTTTAGGTTCTTTTCCCTCTGCATTCCCCACCATCAACTGTGCCAGCTGCAGACACAGAGGAGCATTTGTAAGGGATTCAGCCAAATACTCTGCCTTTGCCTAATTCCCCACACTCAGGAACAGGCTTGACTCAGGTTGTCAAGTACCCTAGGAGTCCAGAAGATGATGGAAGATTTCCCTTTAATGCCAAGTTGGTGAGTTCTTGAAGCATTTCACTATTGTTAACTAATTAAACAGCCTCCTGCTGTGGCTAATGACCAAGTGGAAGCTATGATCACCAGCATAGATTTGGGTTCATTTAGTAAGACTCAGCTTCCAAATATTGTCAAAGCTGAAGTTCACTTTTATTGAGGTAAAAAAAGGAGACAATAGTAAAGGAGAAAGCTTTACTTTTGTGTAGAAACAATTCCTAAAGAGGGTATGTGACTCTTTGAGGAGTCTTAACAGGTCCGTTTCCTGTGGCCAGAGGCAGGGGGGCTTAAGGTATTCTGATCCACGCTCTCTAAGTCTACTTAAAAATGAGTTCATTTACCAGGATTCCTCAAGACTTAAAAGAAAACACATGGCCAAACCCTAACTCTGAAATGCTTCTAATGTTTGATCACTACAGTGAGAAGTGACTTCTTTAGATAAGTTTAAAATTCTACAGGTAAGATTAAAATGTAGCTATTTCTTTAGAGTAACTCTTGTATACCTTGTGGTTGAGGAAGAAGAAAAATGTGGCAAACCTTTAACCTTAGAGTAGACTTTCATCTTAAATTTTGCTTGTTACAATGGGAACCTAAACCAGGTTGTTTAAAAACAGGATAGGCTAGATTCTCAACTGAAGTTGTGCTTATAAATCATCTTTGTCTAGCAATTGCCAGCCTGCCTCTGCCATACAAAATGCCCCATGAAGACAGAACAGGAGAGGTGAATATATCTATCTCTCTTGTATTGGTGGAAGTTCACACTGCCTGAGAGATTGCACAAGAGCTCTTCCCATTCAAAATCTATTTGGATAATGAATTAATGTCAGAGGGAGGTAGCTTTATCAAAATACAAGCAGTGACAAGCAAGGAAACAAGAAGATGAAAGGATTAGGCACCAAAAATATTCTCTCACTAAGACACAGGACCGAAAAGAACTAGAAGCTGCAGTCGGAAGCAAGCCATACTGTTGGACCTTTTCCCATGGGAAAAAAGCAACAGAGCAAGGTGACATTCAGTAGCATAAACAGCACTTATTGTGCAGTGCCATATGAACCATACACTGGTTCTGGTGGAAAGGCCAGAGGTAGCAGTCAAGTTCATGTTCCCATTTTCATGGCATCCCTTCACGTTTACCTCTTAAATAAGCGAAACAGCTCTGATGGCAAACTGTGAAGGCCATCTCAGGACACTCTCAGGATGCTAGCTTAGGAGGCAGGACTGCACTGAAGCCCTAGCCCTATGTAGCACATGTGTATAGGACAAAAGGTCTTCATCTCTTATATATTGGGTTTCTCATTTGCAAACCTCACTAGATTTCTGAGGTTGTGACAAGAACCATGGATAATAACAGACTTGTGTGCTTAACTTATACCTTGTGTAAAGTTGGATTAATTCTATTGTATCCTGGTACCCATTTGTTACCTAGATTAAGAAAGAAAAATGAACCATAGCATTAGCCTGTATTAAATACTTACAGCATATCCAAATATCCATGAAAATCATATAAATCCTCATTTCTTACTCACAACCACCCAAAGAATTGATTAAAACTTAACTTCAATGTGATTAAATTTTGCTATTTTTCACAATGAGGACTATCAGAATCTGTTTTATCTACTTTATGAAGGAGAAACGCAGACTGAAGAGTTGGCTCAACAATTGAGAGTACTCATTCTTCTGGCTGAGGATCTGTTTGGTTTCCAACATCCCCATTAGGCTGCTTGAAACTCTAAAGGACCTTACACCCTCTCTGTAAAGACTGCAAGTCATACATGTAAACTCACTCAGCCACAGGCATAGACATGTAAATAAGAAAAATAAATACTTTAAAAGAAACTTCAGTGGGATTTATTGAAATCATATTGGAGAATTTATAGTTAAGTGAAATGTTGTCTTATAATTCATTAAAAATCATATTTGCATCCACAGTCCTTGGAAAACAATGGCCACTGCTCTGAACCACTTATTCATGGCCTTAAAGAATATTCAACTTAAGTCACTATTATAGAAAAGAAAGAGTTCAGGGTTTGAAAGAAAATGTTTAATGGCTCTGAAACCTTAAAGAAGTCCCTTGATTATTTTGAGTCGAGCTTCCTCCTTTTAGAAATAAGAATGGAGCTGGGCAGTGGTGGCGCACACCTTTAATCCCAGCACTTGGGAGGCAGAGGCAGGTGGATTTCTGAGTTCGAGGCCAGCCTGGTCTACAGAGTGAGTTTCAGGACAGCCAGAGCTATACAGAGAAACCCTGTCTCGAAAACAAACAAACAAACAAACAAAAAGAAATAAGAATGGAGACAGTGATGCTTAACAAACACGTTGGGATTCCGGCCACTTCACTCCCTGAGAGCCCCTGTTCTGTTGGGAGCCTATAAGTTTATCTTTCTGGCTTAAATCATTTTGTATTATGTTCTCCATGGTCGATTATACTTTCAAAGTGGTAAAAATCAAAAGGAATAGCAGTAGTTATTATGCATGTTTACATTTCCTTTATCCATTATTGATGGCTACTTTGGTTGATTTCATATAGAGGCTGCTGTGACTAATGCTGCAATGGACAAAGAGCATCAAAGCCTTACATTATAAACATAAAAATATATATGGATTTTATTTGTCAGTGAAACCTTAATGGAGCTGGAGAATGTTTCCAAATACCTGTGTTCATAATTCCTCCCTTGTCTGCCCTACAATTATGTCTGGAAATGTGATCTGCTCACAGGCTACCACCTACCTCATAACAAATCCCTAGACCTTCTGGGTCAAAATTCCCAGAAGTGAGATCAAGAATCTGTTTCTAAAATATTATTTCAGGTGATAGTATATTTCAAGACAAAACTTGAGGAAAAAATAAATAATGTAATACATAAAAATAAATTTGAGAATCACATTACATTTATACAAATATAAAATATATACCATTCCCTTACTGCTTTCCCCACCCTTAGTTTTGATTACCTCTCCACCTCGTCTCCAGTCCTGCTCTTTCTACCTTCTGTACCTGCGTGATTCTCTTAGCTGTCTTATCTTCCTCATGAAACTGAAAATACTTTCTTTATACAGAGGTTGTATGTATCCTTTCAGTCTTCAGGTTTCTGTAAAGACATTCAAAAAATACTTACTGGATAGAAGTAGAAATGAGCCAATTGTAGAGAGTGTTTAATGTGTCAGTTTTATTCATTTTATAGACCATGTCTTATTTCACCTAAATAATATTTTTCTCCCAACAGTTCTTAAGTATTTTTTGCAAGGGCGAGATTGTGCACTTTTGCTTTCTGAAGGAGGAAGAGGCAGAAAATCCATCCTTTCCCCAAAACCTCTACAGATACTGAAATTGAGCTGGGAGAAATTTTGTGTTTCTTCTGTACATGTGTGAAAGAGGGTGAATGAGAATAAGGCCTGAACCCCTGACCTTTAACCCCTGATCCCTAACCCTGAACTCCTGACCCTTTGCTGATCCCAGGAATTTGGATTTAGGAAGAATATGGGATGAAATCCCGCAGGTAGTACAGTTGAGTCAAGGATATGTAGCCAACGTCTACTAGTGCATGCTTTGACTTAAATTAGAGACCATATATAAAATGCTTGCAGCATAGGAAATACTTGGTAAATATCAAATCTCTTTCCTCACCTTCTTTTTGACTGGTTCTTGTGAGCAAAATGTACTTGGCTGTCCTCATCAGAAATATCTAGATGGAGGAGAAAAGAAAATGCTTGCCCTTTGATCTGTACTATGTTGACATCTGGGATCATAGGATTGATTGTTCAAGCTGAAATCAAGGAGTAGATTCAATGGTATCTTTTTAAAATGTGTTGCTCAGACAACCTGAATCAGAATTATGCTTGTAGTTAAAAATGCAGACTCATGGTCCTTATCTCTCAAACTACTCAGATCTTCCTGAGGATGAGACCTAGGAATCTATGCTTTTAGTACACTTTTCAAATACACTCTATATTCTCTTGTTTGAAAATTTTATTTATTAGCGGTCCACTCTACATGGAAGAGAGTAAGAAAATCCTTTAAAAATATGGAAGCCTAAGTTCATTCCTGAAAAATTAAATAAGAATATCAATTGTAGGTGGGAAGTAGTTGAGAGTCAGGATGAATGGATGACAAGAAGAGAATATCTATCATAGTACATATTTTCTCTTTAATGTATCCATCACATTTAAATTTATTGACTGTTAATGGTAGAAAGAAAGCTAAAATAAGAAATTTTGGAGATTTATGATTGTTTCTTTTTTGAACCAAGAACATATGACACAAATTCTCTTTGAGACTTTAAAAGAGCAATCTCTCTCTCTCTCTCTCTCTCTCTCTCTCTCTCTCTCTCTCTCTCTCTCCCTCCCTCCCTCCCTTCCTCCCTCCTCCCCCTTCGTTCTATGTTGGGTTCATGGAAACTGAATCCTGAGTGAACTAGATGTTACATTTCTCTTTTAAGGGGCCATGTAATAAGTCACTGTTTTCATATGAACAATGCACATTGCTGTGCTGATGAGCCACAACTAGACATTGAACAGTCTGCATTTTTAATTACTATACTAATATTTTGTCAACTGTCAAATGCTTGGAAATAATTTAATATCGTCCCATCTCAGTGAACCACATTTATTGATATTCATGAGCTGAGCTTCTCCAACACTGTCTAGACTGAATGTCAATAGGATCTGTCAAGGGAGATGCTTTTCTCAGAGGAAGGATATTAATAATGGAACTGAGAAATTATTTTTAATTTGCTTTAATAAAGGATTAGATAGGACACGACCACTGTGGCCTCTCTGTGGTGTGATGCATAAAGAAATGTAACCTGGCTCAACCATACTGAACACCAAAAACAAGACAGGATTGATTTAAAATATTTCATTTTTAGCTGACATTATTTTCATAATTCTACTGGCATAGATCTGGTCTTTTATGCTATACCAGAGAGTTACTGTCTGTTTCCTAGATAAAGGGGGCAGGGGATCCTTAGAGATAGTCTTCCCATTTCTGGAAGCCTGAATTGTACAAAAATTTACAAAATGAATTTTAAAGAATGTCATTAAAATTTTTCTATTAAAAAATCTTTATTTTTTTGTACTAAGGAAGACCGAAAAAGAAGAAAAGATTCTGGTTCTTAAGTATAATTAGAGAACTGTTGGTTGCAACTGACATGGGAGTGTCACTTATTGTACCTTTATGCAAATCTTGGCATGCTGGTAATTATCATGGTTCATGAGAGTTTGGAAGGCATTTTAACTGCTTTTCTCCCTTGGCACCTTGAATAGCACTTTCTGTAACCATGGAAGCTAGACTGCAGGAAAGAGGCTGACAGATCAGAACCTTTCAACTGCATCTGAATCCTTTGTCCTGTGTGTGCAGTATCTGTAACAATAGGGCTCCACCTTCAACCCTTGATAGGCAAACAAGGACTACAGTGATGATCGATATTGCCCTGGGAGTCACTTGAATGACCCAAATCAACTATTCAGAAGGAGGATTTCTCATGCTTGGTATTGGGTTTGTATTAGTCTATGTTTCTTAAGCTTCTTGTTAGCTTAGTTTATATATATATATATATATATATATATATATGTATATGTATATGTATATGTATATGTATATGTATATGTATATGTATATGTATATGTATATGTATATGTATATGTATATACACACACATATACATATATAAAACACATTATAAGTGCATATTACATATACACTTTTATTGTCTATAAGTTCATGTAAATCTAAAATAATGTGACTCATTGAGGCTTTATCACAAAAATATCTTTTTGGTTTTGGTTTATTTTTGCATCTCATCCCCCTTTTTGCTGTATTGACTTTAATGACCAGTCAACTGGAGGGAAATCACACCTGATTCTAGAAATCTAGTCAACTTCCTAAGATAATGAAATCATGGAACTCAGAAAATAATTTACTAATAACCCTTTGCTAGGTCAGCATAATTCGTTATTATTTTTTAGATCTTATCATTATACCCACAATAAGTGTAGCTACCACACTTCATTCAAGAAGCCTGTCATTACAACAAGTGAAGACCATCACAGAGAAAGTAGACCACAAATGCAGAAAACACAGAGACCAACAGATCTTGAGAAGCCCAGTCCCAGTGGATACATCTACAGCACTGTTCTTGCATCTATGGCTCAGGGAATATGTCAGAAAGGGATCAGGAAGATTCTAAAAGCCAGGGTACCAGAAAGTCTGCTATGGATTAGTCTCTACTACAAACAGCTTTATAAACAAGACTGGAGTGAGTGTAACATCAATGGACAGGTAAAAAGAATATGGAAGGACTATATGACGTCCCATCTCTAGATGATGAACTGCAAACAACTAAAGACTACAGTGAGGAGGAAAATTGGTCTCTCACAGGGATAAGCTATTATTGGTTATCCAATGCAGAATAGTCAGACCTGAAACCATATACACACGAACAACAAAAATGGACCCAGCAAGTTGAGTATTTGTGCATATGCATATATAACTACATACATATATACATAAGAATGTGTTAATTATAATAAAAAAGAGGCTATCAACTTAAGAGGTAGCAGATGGGAGGAGTTTGAGGGAGGGCAGCTAGAAGAGCTTGGAGAGAGAAAAGGGAAGGGAGAAATGATGTAATTTTATTTCAATAAAATTTTAATTTAAAAAAATTTAAAGTAACAACAATACCCATTAAAAAGGCTTTGGGGATGCTTCTCAGAAAAGAGTTTAAGAGAAAGGAAGGCAGAAATTTGTTAACTCATTAATAAACTCATATTTTTGGTGTGTTGAAGCATACTTCCTGCCTTACAGACTGAAGGTGGAAGCCGGAGGCTCATGGTTTCGAGGCCAGCTTGAGTTCTATAACATAGCCCTGTCACTGGCAAACAATTTGAAGAATGCTTGCCTAGTAGACAGCAGGTCCTGGACTCAATTCTCAGCTGCACACGAATAAAAGGCTTTGTCTAAGAGTTTGGCAAACCTACTAGCCTCAGTTTGACACTGCTAAACCAATCTCAATCTGAAGCACACTCACTTCTCAACCTTATATTTATTGTCTGTTTGATTTGATTAGGCTTCTGACCACACTTCTTAAGAGATGACAGTTTTTCATTACTATTCTGTTTAAGACCCCTCATTTGATGAGTTGACCTGTTCCTTTTTACCCCCAATCCCCACTTCAGTTCCCTCCCACATCCAACCCAAAACTGGCATCTCGCTCTGTGTACCATTGGTTGTGCTATTAAGAACCACACATCAGACCGCTAACCAAAGAATACACATCTATTGACCCATGGTTTGGACTACATATGAGGCAGAAGAATCACCTCGATGGCCATCAGGGAGAAAGGAGAGGACTTTGGGCCTGAGGGTGCTAGAGGCCCCAGTAAAGGGGAATGTCAAGGTGGGAATATGGGAATGGGTGGGCGGGTAGGTGGGAGGAGGAATTCCCTCA
>CM052718.1:38124502-38141513 GCA_028551405.1 Uromys caudimaculatus | reverse complement strand
TAAAAAAAAATAAAAAAAAAGAACCACACGTCACTTTTTCCTTTTGCACTCACATCAGTGTTTAGGAGCCACTGATGTTTCTCTTGGTATCTTGGACATGTGGTGCATATCTAGGAACTGAATTTCACATGTGAGAAACTGAGGCCTAGGAAATTAAAGTTAACTACTGAGCAAAGCACAAAGCACTGTATAGATGGTGAGTCACAGGCTGATCCCCAGGGTACATTGTTCTGATCTTAGTACTTTTGATTGTGATACTGTATTGCTTCCTTTTCAGAACAGGACATAAATTTGTTTTTACCATGGCCATGTGATATTCAGGAATGTTAAGGAACTTTTCCAAGGTCATTCTGTGTTTTTTGTTTGTTTATTTTGTTTTGTTTGCTTATTTAATGGGTCAGGTCAGAGTAGGAAGGGATACCTTCTATTTTTATTAAATGTATTTATTTATTCTTCTTTCATGTATTACATTGCAACCACAGTTTTTCCTCCTCCCCTCTCAGCTCTCGCACTCTTCCTCCACTTCCCTTCAGAAATTAGCAGGCCTCCCAGAGATATCAAATGAACATGGCATAACAAGTTATAATAAGGCTAGCCACAAACCCTCAGATCCAGGCTGGATAAGACAACCCAGTAGGAGGAAAAGGGTACCAAGAGCAGGCAAGAGAGTCAGAGACACCCCCCATTCCCACTATTAGGAGTCCCACAAGAATATAAAACTACACAACCATAACATTGCAGAGGACCTCGGTCAGACCCATACAGGCTCCTCTATTGTTAGTTCAGTCTCTGTGAGCCCCTTTAAGCCCTAGTTCGTTGAATCTGTGGCCTGTGCACTTGTGTTGTCCTTGCTTTCTCTGGTTCCCACAATTCTTCCTTTCTCTTCTTCTTCCATGGGATTCCCAAAGCTCTGCGTAAGTTTTGGCTATGGATCTCTGTATGTGCTGCTATTAGTTGCTGGATGAAGACTCTTTGATGGTGATTACGCTAGGCATCCCTGGCATGGGCCTTAAGTTGGACCAGTTATTGTTTCGCCATTCCCAAAAGTTCTGCACCTCATTTAGCCCAGCACATTTTGTAGGCAGGGAAAATTGTAGGCGTTGTGAGTGGGCTGGTGTTCCAATCCCTCCACTGAAAGCCTTGCCTTGTCACAGAAGATGGCCAGTTCAGGCTCATAGTGCCCATTACTAGCAGTATTCAATAAAGTCACCCTTGTTGATTCCAGGGTGTTTCGATTGCACTAGGTTTCTATCTCACCCATGAAATGCTCCTCACCACTTCCAGTCACTTCTCCCAGTACTCTCTCCCTGCACCACTTGATCCCCCCTGTTCCCATCCTTATCTGCTACCAGCCCACCTGTGAAATCTATTTTATTTCCCCTTCCCCCAAAGATCCATATCCCCCCAACCCCCTTGAGCCTTCCTTGTTACTTATCCTCTTTGGTCTGTGGATTGTAGCAGGATTATAATTTACTTTATAGCTAATATCCACATATAGGTGAGTATATACCACGTTTGTCTTTCTGGACCTGGATTACCTCATTAAGGATGATTTTTTTTCTAGTTCCATTCATTTGCCTGTACATATTATGATTTTACTTTTTTAACAGCTGAGTAATACTTCAGTGTATAAATGTATCACATTTTCTTTATTCATTTTTCAATTAAGGGACATCCGTGTTGTTTCCGGTTTCTGGTTATTTTGAATAAAACTAGTATGAACATAGCTTAGCAAGTGTCTTTGTGGTATCATAGAGCATACTCTGGGTATATGCCCAGGAGTGGTATAGCTATGTCTTGAGGTAGATCAATTTCTAGTTTTCTGAGATATTACCATATTGATTTCCAAAGTGGCTATACAAGTTTGTCTGGGGATGCCCTTTTTAACATATAGAAGATCAGGAGTCTTATCAAAAGCCTCTTTGTGTTGTATATGTTCCAGTCTCTCCATGGGCAGTGCTCAGGATGTCAGTCCTATCTGAACTTTGGGTATCTAGGAAGGTTGTGTGGGCATCTCTTTCCCTTAGAGTGGATTTCTGCCAAAGTCTCCTTTGAAGGAAGGAGACAGCACTACTTCATTCCCTTTCCACCACTTACATGATGCAATAGATCTGGTAACAGGAGGCTTTCCTTTCTCCAGTTGTCCTTGGACATAGCTGTGCCTCTTGGAGTTATGTAAAACTCCTTGTATTCCTTGGCAGGTGGCCCTGAGACCTTGAATGCACGATTATTGGGTTAAACATTCAAGTTGAGTACAATGTAGAGCTGATTCTTCTGAATAACCTGAGTTTTCAGGTCTCTACACTTAGAATCTAGTCTTGTGAGCCAAGTCTTTTAGACCTCCATTAAATTAAAGCTACAGAAAATGTTTGCGTATCTTAAAACAATTTATTTAATCTATTTTGTATCAAGCAACCATTCTGAACAAGGAATATTTTAACATCAAACAAAGTAGAGAAGAGGAACAGACACTGAAGTTTTAGGAGTATCAAATGGAGTTTTCATATTCTAACATAAACACAAGGCATTGTCTTAGTTTTGAAAAGTGAAATAAACTTTGGATCAAAGTGAAGTACAAGTGTGAGGCTCACTTCTCCCTGTGTGACCTTGGCAACACACTTAACCTCAACTTATTTCTTCAAGCACAAGCTGAAGACAATGGTATGCATTTCAAAATAGCCTTATGAGGCAATATGAGAAAAGTCCATATGATGTGTTTTGTTCCCTGTGAGCTAATCACTGAATGGTGGGTCATCACCAGAAAGAAGAAATTGGCAGACATTTTATTACCTCAGCTATTTTAAAGATCTTTCTAGTTGAAGTAAAATTATACATGTTTTTCTCCCTTTGCCCTTTCAGTTCATTTGGTAGAGAGCAACTTAGCTGGGCCTTGAAGTATTTGGAAGGTCATTCTGCGCATGAATTTGTTTTGGCATTTATTTCTGCCTTCTTTATTTTATCCATTGCCAAGGGGGCATTTTGATTGGCACAGGAGCCAAGTGAAACCAAGCGCTTACTCTAAGGGACATGTAAGCCTCAGCTCTAAGAGAATCACCTTCTGTCTGTCTGATGAAGTCTGACTTTCTTCTCCACTGCTGTGTCTCTGGGAGATGTGTGTTGTTTCCCTGGCTCTGTCAGTTTCATTCCTTGTCTGTCTCATTCACCAACACCACAAGGCTCTATCAGTTCAGCCCCAGAAACATGATGCGAATGTCACAGAATCCATTTAGACAGGGTAACATCTGGTCTGAGGCTTACAAGGGACTATGATTAAATTTTTTTCAAACCCTAAATGGAGAAAAAGGTTACTCTGCCTGTCTGGCACTTGACTTCATTATTCGTTCTCTTTCTTTTTCCTAGTAATGGGAGTTTTGTTCACTGTCCCTTGAAAGATACCAGTCACCTGAGCTCACCTGTTCCCATTAGCCATACTTTTGATCAGTGACTCCAGAATGAATCATGTGAAAATTTCTACTGCATTAAGCTGAGTCCCTTTCAAGTAGCCTGAGGATAAAATGCATTATTCAGTATTCAGTTCTGTACCCTCCAATGCCTGAAGAAATTTAGGAAATGCAGTGGCTCTGATTCAGAAGAGATTTGGAGAGGAAACATATGTGGCACTTTGCACTGAAGAGCCCCGGGGAAGAAAATGTGTAACAAGTAGCAAGGAAAGTCAAAATACACAGACTGAACTCTCAGTTCTGAAGCCCTGCCCCCTGCATGCATGGTTCCCTAGCAGCAAACCTCACACCTGCAGGGCTTTCTGCAGAGGTACCATTGTCCACATTTCCAAGCTGATGCTGATTTTTATTCTTGGAGTTCAGAGATTATGGGTCTAGAGATTCTACACAGCTCCTCCAATGGCCATATATGAGGTGCCTTTATAAAACTGTGCGCAGTTTAAAGTAAGTGAAAAATGAAGAAGACCCGTGTGATAGACTTTGTACATATAGGTCTTGTCCATCTTGCATTTTTAACAGCTGTGTTTAGGTGCGACTCACATTTCATGTGGCCTCCCTCTTCCGAGTGTATTGACTTGTGGAGTTTCCTCGGCCCACACAGCTGAGCAGCCATCAACACAATAAACTTTACAACACTTTCATAGCAAAGAAAGAAACTCTAAGTCCTAACAGTTCTGCTAAGTCCCCTCCCACTTCCCACATCATTTCCTCTCTTCCCCATTGGTCTCAGCCATTTACACACTTTTTAAAAATCTACATACTTGCCTATTTCTTCCCACTCCACCTGGAATTATATCCAACTAATGGTAACCATGAGCGCCATTTCCAAGATATGTATTCCTCCTTCTAAAAAAAACATGCTAAGGTCTCCAGGCTTCTTGGAGTAGGTGAAAACACTCAGAACTTTGCCTATGCAATATGTATAGTTGTGTCTGACAGCAATTTAGGAACCAGATACCAATGTGAGAAATGAGCAAGAATATCTCATAAGCCCACATGGGAAAAGCAGAGTCTACAAAAAAAGAAAAGTTCACTATTATTTGGGGTTTAATATTGATGGAGAATAGACCCTAATGTGACTTACTGAGAGTAGATGGCTGTGTGAACTTTGGCGAGGAATTATACTTACCGTCATTAAATGAAAAGTGTAATTAAGGGCTATGTAAAAGAGTTCAGCCTACTTCCTGAGTAATACTCAGTCAAGGAAACATGGATTGATCTTGTTTCCAGAGATGTATCCATACAATGTTTATGAATATATTTCTAGTATCATCCAAAGCAGGATAATAGCTTCCTATAAGTCTATTAAGGTTTGTGAGAGGACTTTAAGGGAAGTGAAATATGAATTCCACACATCTTAGTAAATCTGATGTGTTGAAACTTGAAATTAGAATCTCTTAGCTGAAGATAGAGGGCAACCATATCAGACACATAGTGGCACATTGCAGAAATGACTTCAGCAGCTAAAGCCATCTCTGTTTCTTAAAGAAGCTAGCAGTGTAGTTAAGGAAAGAGATGTACTACGGTACATAAAATATAATAGGGGTAGAGGAGGGCAGATCATGAATTACACATGGGTATGGCTTCATGATTATATTTAATCCAAGTCTTGAACGACAAGTAGATACCAGGCAGATTTTAAAAAAGAGAAAAAGTTATGAATAAAGGCCTAACCTAGGTTCCACTCTGTGTTGGAGGATTGACTAGCTTTAGAAGTTGAATGTTAAAGAAGTGGGCATCAAGTGGGTAAAAGCTGGGAACAGACCAGTAAGTCAGATTAGACGGCAGAGCTTGTATTTAGCAGTGTTTGTATTTAGCAATGGTATATAGGAAAGTTGGCTGGGATTCATAATTTTCAAGAGCATAACAAAATGTATATTTGAGAGCAAGATGTGGATTAAACCTCTGAAGATAGGGAGCACATTTAGTATATGTTTAAATTTCCTCTGTGGGAAGCAATGAGGACTAGAACAGGGGAGCTATTAGGAATACAGATAAGGATGTGGCTTTAAGAGTTAAGTCTAGGTAGAATCTAGCAGATTAAATGCATGTTAAATGGGAAACACATGTAAAAAGAAAGTGGTTAAAATTTCTAACTGCAGCAAATAAAAGGACAACACTGACATAATCCAAAAATGTGCACACAGGACTGGGAAAAAAAAAGAAATAAAATCAAAATTGAACTATCTTGGGATGAGTATAATATAAAATTCAGTGCATTTTGTTTGCATAATTAATAGATATCTTAGTAAGGGCTTCTATTGCTATTACAAAATACGATGAACAAAAAGCAAGTTGGGATGGAAAGGATTGATTCTGCTTACACTTACACTTAGCTGCTCATCACTAAAGGAAGCCAGGACAGGAACTCACACAGGGCATGAACCATGGAGGCAGGAGCTGATGCAGACACTATGGAGGGTGCTGCTTACTGGCTTGCTTCCCATGGCTTGCTCAACCTGCTTTCTTGGAGACCCCAGGACCACCAGCCTAGGGATGGCACCACCTACAAGGGGTTGAGCCCTCTTCAATTCATCACTAATTGAGAACATGCCTTCAGTTGGATCTCATGGAGGCATTTCCTCAGCTGAGGATCCTCCGTCTCTGATGACTCTAGCTTCTGTCAAGTTGACCCACAAAACCAACTTGAACAATAGATATTAAAGATGCATGAAAATAGTCTGAAGTTAAGAGTCACAAGAATGAAGTGAATCTTTGCCATCTTACCACATAAATTTAGAATCAGATCTTACCAGTGGCATAGACCTACTTGCTCCTTCTTAGACGGCCCTTCCATTCTCAATCTCCTCATTTCATGGAAGTGTTGTTATAGAAATGACTTCAGAGTTTGCTGAATTATGTAGCATTTCATGGTAGGAAACATTTACTCAGTATTATTTGAGATTTATTTAAGTTGATCTGTATTGCTTTAGTTTATTTCCTTTCTCTGCTGTCTGAGGAGTACAGTGACTGGTGGTATTATGAGTTGCGCCTGCTTCCATTGGTGCACTAGGATTATTTGTTGATTTTAAGGCTTCTATAAGCAATGTTGTATCTCTTCCTTGTTTTTCATCATGTTGCCTTTGAATAACTGGTCCTGGAGATCTAACGTTCAAGGGAGATACTTGTCCTAGATATCCAGAGCAGGAAATCTTTAATGAACAGGTGGCTTTTAAAGGCCACAAGGTCAATTGCGATGATTCAGTGTGTGCATACAGAGGAGGACCAGATCTGATATCAAAGCTCTCTCAGTCAATAACTGGTGAGAGCAGAGGCAATGTGCATTAGAGGAACTTTTGGAGAGTTAAAGGGACAATCAGAACAAACATCAGAGGAATTTGTACTTTCAAATGCAGGAGACAAGAGAGATGGCTCAGTGGTTAAGAGCACTGACTGCTCTTCCAGAGGTCCTGAGTTCAATTCCCAGCAACCACATGGTGACTCACAGCCATCTGTAATGGAATCTGATGACCTCTTCTGGTGGGTCTAAAGACAGGTACAGTGTTCACACACATTTAAAAAAGCAAACAAGCTCTTGCTTCACTCTTGCTCTCTTGCTCTTTCTCTGCTTCCCTTCCTCTCTCCCCATTCACATCCCCCCTCTCTCTCCAAGTGCTCACAGCCAGCCTCTACTCCTCTACTTCTCTCTCTCTCTCTCTCTCTCTCTCTCTCTCTCTCTCTCTCTCTCTCTCTCTCCCTTTCTCTGCCTCTACTACCTTCTTAACTCCCTTACCCATGCCCTAAAAAATAAAAGCTATCAAACACAACAACAACAACAACAACAACAAAAATCACACAATCAAAACCAGAGGACATTGGGATGTATTTGTTTACTATAAGCAAAATCATCAATACCCTACTAAAAGACAGCCCAGCCAAGAGAACAGGACATAATAAACCATTAGCGTAACATAATATAGAGCAGCCACACAAGGAAAGCATGTCAGTATTAAAGGAAGCTTTCTTGTTTTAGGGAGGGCAGAAAGTTTATGCCAATTCAAGAATGTATTTCAGAGATAAGAATACTTTTGTAATAAAGGGAACCAGTTGCAATTTAATAATCAGAGGAGAAATGAGGGGTAAAAATCAGTATAGCTGTCCCCTAAGATCAGCCAATAACAGCAACACCAGAGAGCATCAATGGATTACTCTGCACACATGCTATCCTAAAGCTTTTGTATTTTAACTTCACGAAATTATAGGGAGAAATTATTTTATCGTTTTTTCTTTTTAAAAAAATTCAAATAAGCTGCTTTGTCTGGCATAGACTGCTTGGGGAAGAGAGGCCAGTCAAATGACAGTGAGCCGAAGGAGAGGAACGTTGAGGAGAAGACAAACTTTGGATGGCTTTTGACAACAGATATGATAGGGTTTTGTTAGACCAGATGTGGTCTGTGAATTGGGAGAAATAAGAGACAACTCCAGAGGTCTTATACAAACAACTGGAAGGGTGAAGTTGATATTTACCATGATAAAGACCTGGGAAAGCAGGTGCTGGGGAGGGAATCAGTTTCGATATGCTAGGTTTTGATGTCTATTAACACCAAATGGTGACGGAAAGTAAATTGAGGGAAGTATGAATAGAAAGTTTAGGCGATCATCTTAGACGCAAGATTTGAATGTAGATGCCATCGAGGTGCAGATGAAGAGATGTAATCACACAGGAGTTCTCTTAGATAGAGAAGAGATGATGTGTGAAATTGGAGCTGTAGAGTAGAGCAGATAGGGAAGAGACAGAAATGAGAGGCTGAGAAAGAGAGGCCACCCAGGTGAGACAGGAACAAAGAGAGGGGCTCCTGGATGAAAGAGGTCAAAACATTTGAGGAAATCAACTATCTGGAAAGCTCAAGTTCAAAGAGAAGGAAAACTAGGAAATCAGTTATGTATCTCATAGGGTCCCATTTGCTACACTGAATCTGCATGACTGGACGGAATCATGCATTCTTATGACAGGTCACACTTTTGAAGGGAACAGGAAAGAATGTATTCAGTTAACTAGAAGTCCCTTGGTTTTCACAAGAGCCAGAACATCCAGCTGGTTCATTAATGATTATTCTTTGCTCATTTTTCATGTAAATCCAGGTTTTTCATTATACAGAAACAACTTCTCTGAAAGTAAATATTTGAGTTTCAGTTTCTGTAATTACTAGAATTTACAGACACCTACATCTCAGTTCAGAATAAGGAGAATAAGGATAGATTTGTATAACTTTATTCAAATCTTCTGAAACATTTTCCCCACACTTATTTCTATTTTCCCCTTTTGTTTTGTTATTTAAAATGGATTTTTCTCATATAATACATCCCAACCACAATTTTCCCCTTCCCCCCCACCCCTTCTAGCTCCCAGCATCTCTTCTCTCCCCCACATTTTGATATTCTCCCCCCCTTCAGAAAAGAGCAGACCTTCAAGAGAAGGCAGCCAAATAGGACACAAAAAGATATAATAAGACAAGGTAAAACCCCTCAGATTGAGGCTGAAGTTGGACAATGCATCCCAATAGGAGAAAAAGAATCTCAAGAGCATGCAAAAGAGCCAGAGATACATGAGCTGCCACTGTCAGGATCCTACAAAAACACCAGACTAACAGCCATAACATATATACAGGGGTCCTGGTGCAGACCCCTTCCGGTCCCAGGCTTTCTCTTTTGGTCGCTGTGAGCTTATGTGAGCCCCTGCTTAGTTGATTTGGGCCTGCACTTACTTCAGTAGAACAATAAAAGTAAAAGATAATTCATCTTTATTTGGTCTTTCACAAATGCCCAGCTTAGTGTCTGTAGAAACAACTATTTTTACTTCTACATCATTGATTTATAAAGTAGGCACAACATGTACATGTTTAAGATAAACACAATTCTCTCTTAGTGAAAGTAATGGGAGAAAAACGTAGATAATTAGCTTGCTATTTTTTATTTTATGAATAACTGTCAGATGGTTGCATAAGGGAAGCTAAGAATGTTAACTTAAGAAAAATACAACCCATTGTAAAGATAGAATGCAAGAACATTCATTCACAGAGAAGACTCTCTGTCTTTATCAAAAATCATTTGTTGATTCTGGCCTTAAAATTAGATTCCCTGCTGATTTTCTTAATTTAAAATGTTTATAATATACATTTATTATCAAATATTCCTGCTCAGTGACAAAAAGAAAAAATAATGACTGATAGTACAACATTAATTGCACAGATGTTATGTTGAATAAAAGAAGATGCACACAAAAGCCCATTCCATGAAGTTCTACAACAAACAAAGTGTACCTAAGTTCTTTGATGAGAAAATGATAATGTTTTTTCAAAACATAACTTTCCCTTTGTAGAATCAGGGGGAATATTGGAAATGGTGAGGAGAAACTTCCTAAAGTTGAAAAAAATGTTTTATATATTGGCCTTTATGCAGTTTGTATTATGTGTGCCTTTGTTGGAATCCATTAAACTGATTTCATAAAGGAGAAATATCTAAATAAAGAAATAATTTTTAAATATGTAGGGTCATTGACAGTACTGAGCTTATACACCAAGTTTTCTATCATCAAGTATTTTTATGCCTGAAGCCAAAGGACCCAAAACTCTTAGACTGTCCCAGCTCCTGACTCTAGGCAAGTTCCCACTATGATAACCAGATTAATTGTCTTTTGGGGATGGTGGTTAATTACAGCTATGGCCAAATGACATGTGTTTCCTGGATAAAGTGAATGTCCTTCTAAAAACATAGGAGCTTTGCTGAGTATTGATGTGGTTTACATGAGAAGAAAAAAATTTTAAGCTCTGAATCATATGGGAAAATTTCTGTTGTATGAATAGTTCTCATAATCCAGAACGAGGAAAAGAACCAAGAGTTCTGAAAATCAGCCTACAAAGCTTATCAGAATATAAAGTCAGCCCAATGACACTTTTGACAATGGCGTCCACATGATTGATGATATTGGGTTGATAGTAGAAGGCAATGCCCTTACAGGAATGGCATTTTGGCAAAACTCGGTATCTTCTGACTAACACTTCATTTTTTACACGACTCTATTCGTAGGCTGCATACTTATACAAACTCATTAATCTGCTGTTTATCATATCTAAATCTATCTGTAGTTTCTAATTATAAAGGCTTGGATTTATGTGCACAGAAGTGGAACACTACACATTTATAGCATTTTGGTTTACAAAGCACTGGGAACCTAAATGTGAGACAATCAGGGAAAGTGAGGTGTCTGCTCTTCATGTTATGCTACTTGTCAGAATGGGTACATATGTTATGGATGTAAATGTGATACATTTATACAATGGATCCTACTCAGCTATTAAAGATGACAGCTTCACAAATTTTGTAGGCCTATGGATGGAACTAGAAAATATCAAACTGAGTGAGTTAACCCAGGCCCAAAAGGACTCACAAGTATGTACTCCCTGGTAAGTGGATATTAGCCCAAAAGCTCAGAATACGCATGATACAACTCACACACCATATGAAGCTTAACAAGAAGGAAGGCCAAACTGTGGGTGCTTCAAACCCACTTAGAAAGGGGTAAAAATAATCACAGAAGGCAGAAGGAGAAAGGGACCTGAGTGGGAGAGTGGAGGGGGTGGAGAAAATGTGTGGAAGGGCAGGACCAGGTATGGGAAGAGACAGGAGAGAAGTCCAGAGGGTCAAGAGAATGAATAGAAATAAGTGGCAGTAGGGATGGGGAAATTGGAACCAGTAGAAAGTCCTAGATGCTAGGGATGCAAGAGGTTTCCAGGACCCAATGGGGTTGAGATTAGCCAAAATACCTAACAGTAGGGGGATAGAACCTGAAGATACCACCCCTAGTAGATAGACAAGGTCTCAAGTGGAGGGCTGGGACCACCCACCCATCTCAAAAATTTAATCCAGAATTGTCCCTGTCTAAAGGAAATGCAGAGGAAAAAATGGAGCAGACACTGAAGGAAAGGCCATCCAGAGACTACCCCATCATGCAATCCATTCCATCTGCAGACACTAACCCCTGACCCTATTGTTAAAGACAAGATATGTTTGCAGAGAGGAGCCTGTTATGGCTGTCCTCTGAAAGGCTCTGCCAGAACCTGACAAAAAACAAATGCAGATGCTCACAGCTAACCATTGGACTGAGTCCAAGGACCCAACGGAAGAGTTAGAGGAAGGGCTGAAGGAGCTAAACGGGATTGCAACCCCTTATGAAGAACAATATCAACTAACCAGACCCCTCAGAGCTCCCAGGACTAAACGAACAACCAAAGAGTGTACATGGGTTAGTCCATGGTTCCTGCTATATATGTAGCAGAGGACTGTCTCATCTGGAATCAGTGGGAGGGGAGGTGGTTGGTCCTGTGGAGGCTTTATACACCCAGGGAAGGGGCATGCTAGAAGGGTAGGGCAGGAGTGGGTGGGTGGGTGGAGGAGCACCCTCTTAGAGGCAAAGGGGAGGCAGAAGGGGTGGCGGGGTTTGTGGAGAGGAGATGTGGAAGAAGGATAACATTTGAAATGTAAACAAATAAAATGATTAATAAATTTAAAAAGAGAAATGTGAGATGTTTTAAAGAATAAGAAATCACGCCCAGAATTCCAAATGGCATTAAACCATTTTGTGTACACTTCTGAATTTAAGAACATTTTCTCAGAGTCTGTGAATTAACAGTGTCAGGTTTTAAATCTTCTTGCTAGCTGTATTTAACATGGGCATTATAGAAGATTCTGTGAGGAGAGGAGAATGGGAGAGAGCACATCTTTTCTGGTTTTTGCTTTGTTTTTGCTTTGGTTTTCCTCCCGAACCTGCCTGTTGCTTTGCTGGTGTATTTAATGATGGAACATTTTGTCGGTATGTAGAGGTCCGACCCTCTCATAATCTGCGCATTTGTATCATCTCCAGGTTAGACTGCTTTTACCATGGACTCCGTGACTGAAGCAACAAAAAATGTTCTCACTGGCAATCCAAGGTATAGAGGCTGATTGATCTGGTCCATCTCCACAACCTTCTTTTCCTGGGTGTTCATAGGGTTTTTCTTTAAGGCATGTTCTCAAGAAAAACGATAGCTCTTCTTTTCTCTGCTTATAAACTTGCTAGTTCCATCACAGCTATCTTCAAGCTCTGTTCAAATCTTAACGCCCTGAATTTTTAGCTTTTCATACTCCACTGTGTGCTCCATACCTTTGGTCTATAAATGTCATGCAGTAAGGTGGAAGTAAATGCATTTAGCCTCTATGAGTCTGTTGTAAATAAAGGGTAGACAAATCTTTTTATATTCACTAAAAATATTGTTAGATTTTTAAGAATATTTTGCAGCAAACAGCCATCTTTAAAATAAAATTTTAAGATCTTGTCTTGACAGTTGTTGATAATAATGCTACAAAAGACAGACACTAAATGTTTGCGGGTTTGTGAGCCACACATCTTCTGATACACCTTCTCAACTGTAACATGAAAGCAGTAAAAAAGATACAATGGATGAGCATATCTGTGTCTCAATAAAACTCTTGACTAACACAAATGTAGGCCAGATTTGTTCCATGGACAACCATGATTACTCTGGGATCCACATTTGGATCAAAAGTGAAAAACGAGGGGATCTGATTTAGAGAGGGTACTTGTAGCTTGTGAGAACCCAACATTTCTATGAAGACAAAAGTAAAGACTGAATGAATGATGGCATGAGAGATGTGTATTCGATATTAATGTAAATGAATGCTCCAGTGTTGAGGGATTCCACTGTTGTAAATTTATGAATGACAAGAAAGCAAGCTCTGGATTTTGGAAAGGGTAGCTGAAGTGGGGTGAAAATAAGATTTACTTAGAGGGGAGGTATTGGAAGAAAGGGGTAACATTTGGACCCTTGCTTCTTCCATCTAAGATTCTGCATTCTGTGGAATTGCCTCTCTTGAAATTTGAGTTTTCTTTTGAAAAGTACGTTAAAGTAGCGGCCAAAGAGTTCAGCTCTGAAGCAAGCCTGGCTGAAAGTGAATCCGTTGTGCACATCCCAGCTGAGTGACCTGTGCCTCAGCTTCCACATCTTTAAAATGGGGGTGCTGAGAGTTACCACCCAAACATCTGGTAAGAAAAGTTGCGAGAACTATGCTTGTCCCACAGCAAGCCCCATTCGTGCTGCTCGTATGTTTTCGGACATGTGACTTTCCATTGGAGCATGATCTACTCACCAGGGACATTACTCTTAACAAAATCTGTCACCCAGAAGCTATCAACAATGTTTTGTTTGCTAGGGGTGAGACTGTGAGGCCCCCACTCTCTCCATGTTGGGATTTTGTTTTCTTGGTTTGCATGGGTTTTAGGCATGCTGTGAGTACATGTGTGTAAATGCCTTATAATTCCGGAAGATGTGGTTTCTTTGTAGTCATCTACATCTTTCAGTCTTTCTAATTCCTCTTCTGGAAAGATCCCTGATCTTTGGGATGTGGGGGTATGACAAGGACACCTCATTTAGGCTGAGTATTCCTCATGAACAAGAGGACACAAAATCATGTGAGTAATGAAGTGGAAGTGGATATGGAAGGGGGCAAAGAAGTAAATATAGTTAAAACAAAAAATTCTTAAAGAACTAGGAAATTCTTCTTTAACAAGTACTTTTCCAGTTATAAATATTGGTGAAGGATTTGCTTCAATAAGATCACACTGAAATAGAGTCCCTTCTGTAACCATTAGATTGTTATTCCTGTTAGACACAGCAGAGAGATGCTAAGGCTGGCATCTAGAAGGAACGTAGATCTGCAGTCCTCTCATGCCTTTGAGGTTGCAAAGATTGTGGATGACCATGTGGATCTGCTTTCATTTTGTCAAAAAGATTTATTTTCACAAGTGGCATTAGACTCCCTTGTCCTGTGTCACATAGATCATGTGAGCAGAAATCCCAAGAAAGGTAAGACACTGAGGTAGGCTTTTGGCCACTTGGTTCTTGTTTACAACTTTGCACAATAAGGCTAAACTATCTAAGGGCCATCTGCCTAGAACTGTGTCCTCTCCTCTTCCAACACCTCATATTCCCTCCCATGTTGCATCCAGGTACCCACAGCATTTGGTGTTTTAGGACTTTCAGATTATTCCTTCTCTTTTGCCAAGGGGAAGGCCCCTTCTGCCCACTCCCACGTGTGCGCACATCAAGTCGCTGCGGGACTGTGCACATCCTCTCTCACTGAGGCCAGACAAGACTGTCGATTTAGGGGCCCGGGATCTACAGGCAGGGAGGCAACAGGCTCAGGGACAACTCCTGCTCCAGTTGTTGGGGGAACTACATGAAGACCAAGTTGCTGCTACATAGGTGAAGGGAAGCTGGATCCAGCCCTTGCTTCCTCTTTGGCTGGTGATTCAGACTCTGGAAAACCCAAAGGATCCAGGTTAGTTGACTCTGTTGGTCTTCCTGAGGAGTTTCTGTCCTCTTCAGGTCCTTCAATCTTTCTCACAACTTTTCTGTAAGACACCCTAAGCTCCATCTATTGTTTGAGTGTGGGTCTCTGTGTATCTTTCCTTTGGCTACTAGGTGGAGCCTCGCAGAGGACAGTTATGCTAGGTTCCTGTCTGTAAGCATAATGGAGTATCGTTAATAGTCAGGTGATTCCTTCTTTAGGAAAAGCCCTTTCTACTATTACTCTCCTTTCTCTGTCCCTATGAAAATGGTTTGAATGCTCTCTTCCAGCTCTATCCTGCCCATCACACACCATATACTTAGAGACATGAGTTCTTTTCTTCCACAAGAATCTGTGCGTGTTTGTGTTTGTGTATGTATGTATGTACGTACGTACGTATGTATGTATGTATGTATGTATGTATATTTTTTCCATGAATGCCTACACCTTCAACTTTGAATCAGCAGAACTGATCAAAACATCTGGCATCCTGGTGCTTAGAAGTATTGAATGAATGAATGAATGAATGAATGAATGAATGAGTAAATGTGTAAATGAATGGTGGCTAAAATAAATTCTCCTTTTTGTTTTCCTGTATATAGCAGTATCTCACCCCCAGCCCTTTAATTTCACATCTTTACCCCATGACTGTCCCCATGCACAGTGTTCCAAACATCTTTTAAGTCGCCTTTTTCCTGCACACATATCTCACCTTTGAGGCCATCTGTTCTATTGTTAAGTTACTCTATTTTTAGAAAAATTGTTGAGCAAAAACTTCACTCCAAGCATTTCTCAGCTTCAGGGATTAATTCTGCCATCTGGAATAAAAGAAATCTATTCTTTCCTTTGTAAGAAAAAGTATTTCCCGTGACAAACAATAGCAGAATATATATTCATGGGGTACATTACGACGGCATGAATATGTCCACATGGTGGAATGATTAACAGAGGCTGATGAATATATCTGTCATCTCACATGCTAATCCTCACTGTATTGTGAGAACATTCAAAATCCAGTCTTGGCAATTTTGAAATACACAGCACATTGTCATTAGCTAGTCACACCAAACAATTCACCACTGAAACTCATTTATCTTATTTGACTCCTTGATCAACATCTAATCTTTCTCCAAACATCCCTCATCTAGCCTCAGAAAACAATGATTCCAGTCTCCATTTTTATGTATTTGATTTGTTAAGATTTCTATTACTAAGTGAGATGATTTGGTGTTTCTCTTTGTGTGTCTGGGATATAAAATAACCCTTTGGAGTTATCAATAGCAGGATTTCCTTCTTTTTAAAGGCTGGGTAATATTCCATTGTATGTGTATATATAACACATATTCTTTACTTAAGCATCCCTTGATGCAGACTTAGATCATTTCCATACCTTGGTTATTGTGAACAGTGGAGCTCCAGTGCACGTGGGGGTGCGGATGTCTTACTGACATATTAATTTCATATCCTTCACTATATACTCAGAAGAAGAATAAATGGGTACTTTGTGGTTCTCTTTTAGTCATTGAAAGAACTTCAGTCTTTTTTCCCATAATTAACGAACTGATGGCTGCTTCCCAAACCAATGTACAACAATGTACAAACAGGATTCAACATAAAAGCTATAATTCTCAGTCTCCTGTTCGCACATGTAGAGTCTGATAAGGCGAGCACATTTTGAATGGGGTGAGAAATTCAGGGTGATAAGTGAATACAGGGTGGAGAAACAGGAACTTTCCTGGTAGATATGATTACTTCTTAAATAAAAGACCTGTAGGATAGATCTAGTCCTGAAAATGGGCAGGAGGAGTGTTTCAAGAAGAGTGTAGGGTCCATGGTAAGGACAATGTAAGGGAACATGGTAGAGAAAACTGGCCCAGTTCAACAGCTGGAAGAAGAGTGATAGGCTAGGGCATGGAGCACTCCTAAAATCTACTGTGTGGAAGTCTCTGGAAGGTTTATTGAAGAACTGAGACTATGACCCAACTGTAGTGACTTTACGTCAAGTGTGTAAAGAAGGGCTAAGAACATAGTGGAGCATGTGTCTTTATTACATGTTGGAGCATCTTTTGGGTATATGTCCAGGAGTGGTATAGCTGGGTCTTCAAGTAGTATTATGTCCATTTTTCTGAGGGTCCGCCAAACTGATTTCAGCTTGCAATCCCACCAACAATGGAGAAGTGTTCCTCTTTCTCCACATCCTCGCTAGC
>CM052718.1:38099750-38124402 GCA_028551405.1 Uromys caudimaculatus | reverse complement strand
ACCCAGATGTTTAAGACTTTTCCCCACTTTCTCTTCTATTAGATTCAGTGTAACTGGTTTTATGTGGAGGTCCTTGATCCACTTGGACTTGAGCTTTGTACAGGGAGATAGGAATGGATCAATTCTCATTCTTCTACACGTAGACCACCAGTTGAACCAGCACCGAATGGATATAGAAAATGTGGTACATTTACATAATGGAGTACTACTCAGCTATTAAAAACAATGACTTAATGAAATTTGCAGGCAAATGGATGGAACTTGAAAATATCATCCTGAGCAAGGTAACTCAGTCACAAAAGAATGAACATGGTATGTACTCACTGATAAGTGGATATTAGCCCAAAAGTTCAGAATACCCAAGTTTCACTTTAGAGTAGCCGCTGTACTGAGAGTGAGGTCCCAGATGGAGGAGTTGGAGAAGGGACTGAAGGAGCTGAGGGAGTCTGTAGCCCCATGGAGGGAGCAACAGTGTCAACTGGCCTAACCCCCCTCCCCCGGTCCTCCTGGAGGCTGGACTACCAACCAAAGAATACACATCAAGAGACTCATGGTTCAAACTACATATGTGGCAGAGGAGAGCCTTGTTGGCCATCAGAGGGAAAAGAGGCCCCAGTAAAGGGGAATGTCAAGGTGGGAATACGGGAGTGGGTGGGTGGGTGGGTGGGAGGTGGAATACCCTCATAGAGGTGGGGCAGGGGGGAGGGGATAGGTGGTTTCCAAAGAGGAGACCTAGAAAGGGGGAAACACTGGAAATGTAAATAAAGTATCAAAAAAAAAAAAAAAAAAAGGGCTAAGAAGTCATGAGGTTTCCATTATCCAATAATAAAATGTGATCTTAAATGTCAGGCCCCTGTTGTCTTTTACCATTTTATGATATCTCTGTTCTGGGTATTTCAAGTCTATAGTTTCCAAATATTGTCACAATGTCTGACAGAGAACTCAACTTAAAAATAGATCTGGAGACTGAGTCAGAGTGCCCTGTTTGGCAATTCTGGAGTGCTATTCTAATGGTGTGCTTTCTGACACGGTGGCAACTATCTCAGACTCTCACTAAGGGCCTGGAAAAGAAGGCACCTGTTTAAGGAATGTCCTGCCCTATGAGACATAGCAGCTGTCTCTCTAAATTGATTGGCATGGCAGTACAAGTTGATATTAGGGAGATAGCAGACTGAAAAGACTGTTGACAATATTTAGTCAACTTCTTTAACTATCTCCATCAACTTTATTTCTGCCTTGTTCTTTGCTGACAGATGGGACACATGGTCACTTTGTAATTCCTTGTCCTTATTAAGACACATACATACCCAGGGCTGTAGTCACAAGAAAATGAAATGTCAACTGTGAACTTCATGATCAAATGATTTCATTCAGAAGGCAAGGCCTTCTTCCATCTGTGTCTTCTTGGTGGGGGTTTGTACTTTGATGGTAACTCAAAGTACAAGTGTTCTGAAAGGGTGGGCATTACTCTCCAGGCAAGGTAGGGCTATTCACAACCAAGAGACGACTGGACAGTGCCTCCCAGAAGCCCAGTTCCTAACTGGACCAGGCCCACAAGTCACCCATCCCTGAGATGATAAATCTTAATTCCATGTATTTGCTTTCTCCTCTCTTGTCTGCTTTCATGTTTGTTTGTGATTGTTTTAAATTTTAAAAACTTTATTTTCTAAATCTTTTCTTAGATTTATTTATTTTAGTGTGTGTGTGAAAGAGAGAGAGAGAGAGAAAGAGAGAGAGAGAGAGAGAGAGAGAGAGAGAGAGAGAGAGAGAGAGAGAGAGAGATGTATACTGTATGCACATCTACCACATTAGTGCCTGGTACCTGTGAATGTAAGGTGAAGGCACTGGTTCTTCTGGAATTGAAGTTAACAATAATTGTAACCAACTAAGTCGATGCTAAGAATTGAACCTGTATATTCTGCAAGAATAATACATTCTCTTAACCACTGAGCCAATCTCTCCAGACCCAAGATGTATGTTATTTTTAATTGCGTGTGTATATGTGGTTTTTGAGTACATGTACCTGCAGAGTCCAGAAGATGTCAATAGATCCCTAGTAGCTAGAGTTACAGATGATGATAAGCTGTCCTGTATGGGTGCTAGGAACCAAATCAAGGTCCTCTGCAGGAGTGGCACCTCCATTTATCCACTGAGACCTCCCACCATCCATACAATTTGCTTTTTTCTGAAATAGGATATCATTGTAATATCCCAACCTGGCGACAGATTTGTCAGCTTTTTCTTTAAACTACTGAGCACTGGGATTACAGTATGTTCTGCATGTACAATGTTTTGTCCTTTCTTGAGCACACTACTGAGATCCCACCATAAATTTTTGCCACTTGTGGCTACTTGCTTTTCCCACCATATCCATAGTCACACTGGCTTTTAGGTCATTGGATCATTGTTTCTTTTCAAATTACCTTCCAATATGAGTAGAAATATTGCACATTAGTAGAAAACTATTGCTTAAAGCATACCTATCAAGGCTATATGATTGTAAACCTTCATTATCTCTGAGTCATTGTAAACTAATGTCAATGCACAAAATTCTTTCTCCAGTAGAAGTTTAGTGACTTTTCTCCCTCATTCTCTAAAGGCTAACTGCCAATTCAGATACATATTTCTGATCCATAAATCCATGTTTTTCTCCTTGAATTTATAGTAACAATTTACCAGTTTACTCATTAATGAATTGCACCAAAACTTAAATACATATTCGTATATCTCACTATGAGAATACATGGTTACCTTTTTAAAAATTGATTTTTATTACATACAAAAAACCCAAAACAAAAAACAAACAAACAACAACAATAACAACAACAACAGCAAAAACAAAGAATTCCTGTGACAGACAAGCCTGGCTATTATGGCTTGGATGTCATAGCATAGGATGGTTCTTCTCCTGACTACCTTGTGACATTCTTTAGATCATTATGACTTTAGATTCATGGTCTTCTTAGAACTTCTGAATCAGACACTCTAGAATAAAGGTCAGATGCTTTTGTTTTAATAAATCAACAACCAACCAGTTATGACAAGCAATAAAACATAAAAGAACTTAGTGATAACTTAAATGCTATTTGGAGAAAGAAAGTAGGAGAGAAATAACACTGTTGATGGCATGCTGGTGTAAACTAAAGTATACAAGCCAATGCACACTTCAAAGTGATTATGAGAATCATGCATAGCTCCCACTTGAGACATCTTACCTCTTCAAGGATTAAGTTAAGTATACCTTTAATTTGACTTTTCCAGAGTTTGTTTTAAATTAGCCCTTTAAGGTATGATTAGGCCATGAGAATTCCATTGTCAGGGATTCTTTAAATGCCTTTATGACAGATCTCTTACTTGGTATTATTCTCTGGGCCTCCTCTCTTCCTCAGAGAAGGGTGGTGTCCTTCTCTCTGGAAGACTGATGAATCAACAGGCTAACACTTGGGAGCAAAGAGCAACCTTATGCAGACATCTGGACCTTATAGCACTTTGATACACTTTCCAGCCCTCAGAACTCTGAGAAAATAAATTTCAAGCTTGGCACGTGTATGTCATAGCTGCTTGAACCTGCTAAGACAATAGGCATGACCAAGTTACCCTAATCAATAAAACTAGCATAGGCTTGTGTTTCAGAGAAAATAAACAAATAATCTTTCTATTTATTGATTTAACAAATACTGATTTTGCATCTGCAAGGGGGAAGGAATATTGAAAATGTTTATTTCTCTTAATAGTTATATTGCTTTTTAAATAGGAACAAATAAATCCAGATACATTGGGAATTCCATTGAGGCTATAATTAATTTTATCATTTGACAATTATGCCCCCCCCAGAATACTGTGTTACTCATCCATATGCATGAGCTGTAGGATCTGTTATCTTACAGGATACAATATCTGAGTCCCATGATAGTAGAAAAATATAAATGAAAGTATTTGGTAGTGAGAATCATGTATGACAAACACTACTACGGAAGTCCTGGCAGATAGCCAACATGACTGACTGACTGTCTATACTTAGGTGCAGTAACCACAGTGGAAGGCTTTCTTCAAGAAGGCTTCGGAGATGTAAGGCCAATAACAATACTGAGTCACCTGCTGGAGCATGCTTCATGAAAACCGAAGCTCGGTACTCTTCTGTATGTCACCTGTGTGAATGCCAGATTCCAGATTCCAGATGCAGATGGTTGACAGGAGACTGTCGTCCTACTGCTAGATTGCTCATCCTTAGGTAGCTGGGTGGAAGTGAAAAATGTTTCACCTCAAACCCAGATGTTCACAAACATCTGGATGTGCAGGGTTTTAGAGTCTAACCAGCTGTTTTAATAAAGCTGTCTTTCCTCTCCACCTGCATGTAAGCTGTCAGGCCTGTCATTAATTTTGGAAGCTCCTAGGTCCGTGGTGGGGAGAGAAGCACACACATAGTTTTGCCTGCAGCCAGGAGAGGGCTGAGAGCCCCACTGGGCAGCATAGCTATATTTAACTGGAAGTGTCCTGGATCTTGGGATTTATTGTGGATTAAAGCTGCCAGGCAGAAGTGCCTCATTTGGAGTGTTGCAGTCTTTCGCAATGGACGTTTTATCAAATATCTCCCTTATCCATGTAAGTGTTTTCAAACTTGACAACTTCTACATAGTTGCTAAGAGAAAATCAGTCCACCCTACAATCATGACATGTACCACTGGTAGACAGTTCTACATAAATGTTCGTCATTATTTTAAACACTAATAGTGCTAAAAATAGATGATTTTAGTACTTCAGATATTCTCCAGCTTATACATTTCACATTTGAGAGCTACTGAATCTATCAAAGCTATCTTTATTTCATCATATTTTCCATTCTTGCTCTTCATACTTGGTCTCTAGACTCCCAAATGTAGGCACAACTCTAATGCCAGTCTCCAAGTCATTTTGGGTCATAATCAGGATTTAAACTGCCGTTGCTCCTATATCTGAGCACCACTGCTGTCATTCAGCCTGAAGGACTTTCTGCCCCTGCATGCCTGCTCTGCTATCATGGGAGGCAGTGAAACAGGCACCGAGGTGGAGAAGAGAGACTGTGTCTAAGGAATTCATGGTTTTGCTAGAGAAAAAGGAATTTCAACCTAAAATTAACACTCTGTTTATTTTATAAATTATTTCTAAGTACTGATTGTGTATCAAACATTGTATTGACTTCTGGGTTATTAAACTTTATATGCAGACATTGAATTTATAAGCACTTAAACCTTCAAATCTAATGTTTATTATGGTTTGATTTTTGAAATGTCCCAATTTGGCTCATGGTTGAGCTCTATGGTCTTTAGGTTGTGGTCCAGCTTTTGAGCTATGGAAATCTTAAGATGTGGCTGCTGATGAGGAATTGAATCACTGGGAGTGGGCCATGGGAAGGCATTGGCAGCTCTGGCAGTTCCCACCTTTTTTCTCTGCTTCCTGGTCTGCCATGTTGAATGAGCCTCTGTTGTACTCTATTGCTTCCATGTCGTCCTTACAACAGTTCCCTGATGTTGCTCTAAAACCAGAAAGGAAAACAAGTTTTTTCTTCTCCCAAGTCATCTCCATCAGATATTCTATTCAAGCGATGATAAAATGATGTTTAAATATTGTAATAATCACAATAAATATCCTCAAAAGACAGTGAGAAATTAGACAGGAAGCATGAATGAGAATGAGTTATTCAAAGAAAAGACTGGCCTTTTTGGCTGTAAAATATAATTATTCAAATAAATAGCTTCATAGATTAGTTACAAAATGAACACGGCCAAAACAAGCATACAGGAAGTTCCTGTTTCTCTGGGAAAGCTCAACTCTGTTCTCAAGGACTTCCAACAGAATAAGTAAGGCTCACCCACATTATATAAAGCAATGCCCCTACTTACAATGTGCTAATGAACTGGTAATCATGCCTACAAAATGCATTCATTGCAGTCTCTACATTGCTGTTTGATTAATATTTGAGGAGCTCTATATAAAACAACCACATTGACTAATTAAACTGACCTTCACCATGGACAGGAAATATGTCCTGAAATAACAGATACATTGATGATTTAATGAAAGACGATGGGGTCACTATATCAGTGTATTGTAATGAGAATTTGCAAAGTAGCTTAGATAGGTTATCTAGCACAGAGAATCACTCTTGGTAGCCACAGAATGAGTGTACGTCTCCTTTTGATTTCTTTTTTAAATTGATTACTTTATTCATTTATTTTACATCCCAACCAAAGTTTCTCCTCCATCCTCTTCTCCCAGTCCTTCTTCTTGCACCTCTCCTCCCATTCACTCCTTGTCTCTTTCTCTTCATAAAAGGGGAAGCTTCCCATGGATATCAATGATACTTGGTTTATCAAGTTATGGTAGGACTAGGTACATCTTCATCTTCTCCTATTGAAGCTACACAAGGCAGCCCAGTTAGGTGAAAGGGTCCTAAAGGCAGGCAACAAAGTCAGAGACAGCCCCGCCCCTCTCCCCCTGCTGTTAGGATTCCCATACAAAGACCAAGCTACACAACTGTTACATATGTAAAGAAGGCTGAGGCCAGTCCCATGCATGCTCTCTGATTCATGGTTCAGTCTCTGTGAACCACTATGGGCCCAGGTTAGTTGATTCTGTACATTTCCTTGACCCCTCTGGCTCCTAAAATCCTTCCTCCCTCTCTTCTGCAGAATTTCCCAAGTTCTGCCTCATGTTTAGCTGCAGGTCTCTGCATCTATTTCTCCTTTTGATTGCTTACTTGATTTCCATCCTTTTTTACCTTTAGACTGTTTAGATGTCACATCTGTGACTCTCAGTTTCAGGTCACCTATTGACCATGTCATTATACAGGTCATGGGAGTCTACATTCCAGCCATTCCTCCTCTATCATCTTTTTGTCATCAGGGTGTCAGCCTTGGTTGGCCTCACAGTCTGGGTTAAAAGAAAACCAACTCTTCTTCATCCATTTAGAAATAAACAATCTTTTCTTATTCTACTTGCTCATTTTAGATATCTCATCTCAAGATCACATTTCTTCCTGATGTCACATATGTACTAAAACTCCTTGACCCAGGTATAAAACTTTAGCACCTACTCTTCTCTGTCTTCTTAAGCTCTACTTCAATCAAGAATTCTTTTTTTTTCCTTTCATTAAAAGATTTTTTTCTCACATATCTATACTGATTACTCTACTCTCCTGTATATATTCCTCTACTCTTCCCAGTCCCTGCCCACTTCCTGTTCTATCAGGATCCACTCTTTTTCTATTTCCCATTAGAAAACAAACAGGCTTCTAAGGATTAATAGGAAAACACAATAAGATAAAACAAAAACTAACACTTCAGAAGAAGGCAAACAAACAGAAGGAAAAGAGCCCAAGAAAAGTCACAAAGAACTCAGAGATGCAGAGACACACTCACTCACATACATAAGAATCCCAAAGAAACACTAATCTGAGAAGTTATAATGTATACCCAAAACTCTTGTAGGGTTAAAAAGAGAGAAAAATATAAATAAAAAAACCCACACAAGATAAAGTTAAAAAAGAAAGCCTCAGTTAATTTTCTTCTGACCATCTAATGCTAGGAAGTAGAAGATGATAGTTTTTTTCTGGATCCAGTTTTACTAAACATGGCCCCAGAATACAGATTTTGGTTGCTTCAATTCCATGCTTCAGTGTGGAAGTAGTTTCATGAAGCTTTTAAAGTTTTATAAAACAATGAAAGTCATAAATCAAGGGATGTTTGATGGACACATCAGAGAGGCAGATTCAGTGAGAAGGGAGAAGCTTGTCTATAGGCCCAACGTGCAGTCTGATGACATTCTTAGTTATGGATTGGTGGAAACTAGTAGCCTTCTAAGTTAATAGATTCCAAAATGTTTTATTAGTTACAAAATGTTAGTTCTGACACAGAAGTGGGAAAGGAATGGCTGTTACAGAGGGCTAGAACTGGTCCATAATAAGTTAATTAGTCTCTGGAGCTGCAACATTATGAAGTCAGAGTTTTAGGTAGCAGTCCACACATCTTTTGTCTTTATCTAAATATTCCTGTTCTTAGAACAAAAAATATTAAAATAGGGCTAGAGAAATAGTGAGTTCGGTGGAACTAGCTATTAGTCGGGTTGTGTCTTAGTCAGGGTTTCTATTCCTGCACAAACATCATGACCAAGATGCAAGTTGGGGAGGAAAGGGTTTATTGAGCTTACACTTCCATGCTGCTGTTCATCATGAAAGAAAGTCGGGACTGGAACTCAAGGAGCAGGAGCTGATGCAGACGCCATGGAGGGATGCTGCTTACTGGCTTGCTTGCTTCTCATGCCTTGCTCAGCTGGCTTTCTTATAGAGCCCAAAACTACCAGCCCACAGATGGTACCACTCACAAGGGGCCCTCCGCCCTTGACCTCTAATTGAGAAAATGCTTTACTGCTGGACCTCGTAGAGACATTTTCTCAACTCAAACTCCTTTCTCTGTGATAACTCCAGCTTGTGTCAAGTTGACACAAAACCAGCCAGTACAGGTTAGATCCCAAGCATCATGCGAATAGGACACAGTGGCATATGCTTATAATCCTAACCTTCAAGAAGTGAAAGGTAGAGAAGCAGATGCTCATTCAGAGTCACCCTCAAACACTTATCAAGTTTAAAGCCAGTCTGAGATACATGAGATTTTATGCCAAAAACAAAACAACAGCAACAATAACAGAAAGCAAAACAAATCCATCATCATCACCTCCTGTAAACAGTACACAATAAATAATGACTCTCCATGTTCCCCAAATATTTCTTTTTGGTTCTTTGCTTGCTTGCTTTGCTTGCTTGCTTTCTAAGATTTATTATGTATACCTGCAGGCCAGAACAGGGCACCAGGTCTCATTATAGATGGTTATAAGCCAAAATGAGGTTGCTGGGATTTGAACTCAAGACCCCTGGAACAGCAACTAGTGCTCTTAACCTCTGAGCCATCTCTCCACTAACTACCACCTTCCCCCAGCTGCTTTCCTGATCACTTCTAAACCTACTCTTCATTTGTATTTCACTCTCAGCAGCAACTTCATAAACACATCCTCTCTCTAATGCTTTTTGCTGCTGACTACAGTATCTCTGCCTCTGTTTCTGCTTTCAGGATTTTCTCTATGTCTTTTTCCAAGCAAATTCTCTTCCAAAGCAAATTTGTTTCAGTCTTTCCTCACCTGTTTGCCTATAGCTACTTCCATGAAGATTTCTCTTCTAGTCTTGTTACAACCTTTGGCACCATAGATCTTAATTCAAATTTGATTTCTTCCCCTTTCTACTCACACTTAACAGACTTGATAAATTATAATTCATTAATATCTTAGTAATGATGGAATGAGAAGTGTATATACGGAGAACTATCTGTGACTACTCTTACAAGAACTTGAACGGTGGAGAACATGACTGACAGTGTAATAGCTACAAAGCTTAGCGAATAGACCTGCAAATATAGATTTAAGTAAAATATATTGAATAAAATATCTGAAATAATTAAATTAATGTAAAATAGGAGTTTGGTAAACACTGTGCCTTCACACAATCTAGGTCCTTTAATGACCCACATGATATCTGGATCTTAAGTCTCGACCTGTTAATATTAATTTGTATGATCAATAAAATTTACAAATTGGAGTGAAGTTGGAAAGAGTACTAGGATTATTCAAATGTAATGTTATAACAGGACTCACTATAACTGAAAGTAAGTCTAGGTGTCATGGCAGATGTCTGTAATGTTAGCACTTGAGAGGCAGAGATGGGAAGATGGCCCTATATTCAAGGCTGTCTATGTTTTGAGTTCTAGGTTATGTACTGAAAATGTCTAAAACTTCAACTTTAAAAAAACTAAAAGAGAAAAGCAGTAAAGTTAGTAGTAAAATGAACTTTGGAATGATGTTGGCTTCTCAGATGACAGAGGGTCACAAGACAAACAATTAAGGGATTTGGTCAACTTTAAAACATTAAAGAGATATATAAATACTGAACTAACTAATATACAATGATACAAGTATTTTGTAAATAAGAAAATGTCATTGAAAACACTGATGAATTTTAACTGTGAAATACCAGCTCTATCATTATTCAAAGATCTGTCCCATGACTTCTCCTACAACCTCCAAAGCCAGCCACAAAAGGTAATCTAAAATTAGATTCCATTTTTTTCTCATCCTCATAATCTTTCTCAAAGCTTTCAACAAAATTCTCCTGATTACTCTTTGTATGATAGAATCTCTGTTTCCTACACAGGCTGCCTCTTTTCCTCATTAGGTATTACTGACATCTCAAAACTTGAGTTCACCAAATCTTCCACTCTTGCCAAAGCATGCATTTGTAATTTGCATATAATGAAACTTCCATTAGAAAATATCCCAGTGGGGTGATGCTCTACTCTGGGCACTGTGGCTCCCTTCCTCTACATTCTTGTCAGACCACCCTCTGAACCCATGTGCTTCCCATGCTGTGTGAGCTCTTCTCAAGGAACTAAAGAGTTTTAACTAAATAGGCCACAAAAAGTATTTCAGTGGCTAAAACTATTCTTGAAAGAACCTACAAATTATCAATAATAAAGTGAAAAGAGAAGAGTACTAGAAATGAAGAAGTAATTGCCTGAAGTATTATACTGAGGTTTTGTTTTGTTTTGTTCTGTTTGAATCTGAATTACTAAACAAAAACTGAGCTGATCTGATGAGACCTGACAGGAAGCTAGCCCCAAACACTGGAATGCGCAGTAGTTCCACTTACAGTATTGGTTGGCATTCACTGACATTAGCTATGGGACTCAAGTTAAATATATCTTATCCTTGGGATATTCTTTAGGAACTGGGCAAAGGTGTTGCAGTCAGAAAGACCATGAGAGAGGCTGCAGAGACACAGGTGGGACAGACCTTACCACTCTTTTCTCAGGAATGTTTAAAATCAGGCATTATCCACTCTAAAGCCTTATATTTTAGTAAGCTTAATGATCATTTAAATTGTTGTGCTTAAGTTTTATAACCCACAGCAAATTAAAAGTATGTGCTACTGTGTGCATTTCATGTACAAGAAAATAGTGTGGATGGAGATCATGGCAACAAGCCTAAATGTATTTAGTTCATCATTATATACTATGATGCTATTACCTGGCCAGCATTGCTAAAACCTTTTTAAAAATAAAAGCTCCGACAACTACTTAGTATAAATTATGTTCTATGGTAGAAGAAGCATACATGGCTATGTTAATAAAAACAGCACACTGTGGAATAAATAAGTAATTATAACAAGTGCAGCAAATTCTCCCATTAGAATTAAAGAAAAAGCTTGGGCAAGATTTACAGTGTCCGACTTGGAAGTTATTTATTGCTATTGTACCAGAGTTGAAATTGAAAGCATTCAAAATGCTTCATAGAATGTGGTTAATGTAGTTAGATATAAAATAAGGAAGAGTACCTAAAAATTTCTGCAGCATTTTTGATGAGATGGGAAATGGTCATAGAAATATTTTTATCCTGCAGTTTATGCACATAATATTATGGTAAAAGTTTTAAGGACCTCATAACAATAAAGAGAGATATCATAATTCTTTCCTTTTTTGGTGGAGGGGGTGTCTATTACTTACTTTTTTTGAAAATGGATTTTTCTTTTTTTTTTTTCCTTTTGATACTTTATTTACATTTCCAATGTTTCCCCTTTTCTGGGTCTCCTCTTTGGAAACCCCCTATCCCCTCCCCATCCCCGCCTCTATTCACACATTATATTCAAATTATACTTTCTACTTCCCCAACTCCACCTAGAGCCTCTCCACTTTCTTTTTCATCCACCCAAATCCACAGCTTTTCTTCCTTTCTCTTATCAGAATACAAACAGGTATCTAAAACAATAATAAGAATAAGATAAAAGAAAAGAAACAAACAGAATAGATAAAAGAAAAAGAAACAAAACAGAGTAGAACAACCACAAGGACAGCAATAACAACAACAGCAGCAAAAGCCCCAAACACTTTTGCTTATGTATTATGGTTTCTGATTTTGTTTTTATGGATTTACCTTTTGTGCATATTTCTTTTATAAAAAAGACTAGTTTTCTAAATCTGCTGACCTTCTCTACAAATGTGAAGTGACTGTTAGTAGCCAGCAGATACTGTTGTAAAAATAAACACACTTGATCTGTGCCTTCAAGGTAAAAGTGGCATTTTCACAGTGAGGAGTCAACCAGTTTCAAGAGAAAATCAGACTATGAAGACAGTGTTTTGAAAATATTTATTTATAAATATTTATTTTTCAAGACATGTTTATATATTTTGTCAAAAAGCCCAATTGAATTAACTCCAATTTATCCCTCAAAATCCATTACAAGATCTATTTATATTTTTATTTTCCCATAAGTTAATTATTTCCTCAATTTTTTTTGTTTTTAACTGTCTGCATACATGAAAGAATACTTGCATATGTGTTTATATGTGCACTTCCCACAACAGAATGTGAATTCATTAAGTCAGGAACAAAGCAATTGTCGGACCAGGATACAAACAATATTGCCAAGAGGAGTTTTATAAATGCCCAGCCAAAGGATTAAAAGAAACAGTGAGTCAACAATATGAAGTAATTAACCAAAATAGTAATAATTATGAATAATAGTAACAATAAAGAAAATCACACAGTAGCTAATGCTTGAACAACAAAAAAAGTGTGTTCATTCCACAGCAGATATCAATCAAAGTAGTCTGGACAGTTTCATATTTAATTTACACAATATTATTATAAGAAACGTGATTATTATCTCCAAGTCATAGAGGAGAGTAAAACAATTCATCCAAGATCATATGGCTAGATGTCTGAAATGTAATCCACATGATTTGTTCACAGAAACTAAGTTCTACAAGGTGTGTGTGTGTGTGTGTGTGTGTGTGTGTGTAGGGGGGGACAGAAAGGTTGTATATCCCGTTCCAAAACAATAATTACAAGCCTATGGAATAAATAGACCTAATCATTTCAATTTTATTAAGATAATTACATATAACAATTGCTTTATTGACGTAAGACAAATTATTCTACGTTTGCACGTGGGAATTTGTGTTCCATAGGATCATAGATTACTTTTTCAAAGTTCTCAGTGACATATAGCATTGCCTCATTAGGGTGTTTATAGATTAGTCCTGGTTATTACAAACTAAGGGACTGCATGATAAGTGCTAAGCCTTAGCAATTCTACATAGCTTTTTATCTCACTTCATATTCACATCTACAAGCTGCAACTTCCTCGGGAAGTCTAACCTTTTTGTCCCTTGTGCCACAGGGCAGGTAAGTGGCACAGTCCCCTTCCTCTATTCCAAACCCCCACAGTCCATCTGCCCGTCCAGACTCACCCCATCCTGTTTCTGCCTAACTGGAAAGCATCCAGAACAGTGTGGCTTGAGAGATGATTGAGTGAACAAGCACATCATATGATAAACAGCCAATGAGACGGACAGCACAGGGCTAGAGATAAAAGGGACCTGGGATGATGGAATCACCCCCTTAAAATAATTCATGTGACAGCAAAGGGGAACATAGTCACTAGCAATAATGTAACTGTAGAGGAGAGTGAATCCCAGAAGGCTTGGATTGGAAATGAATAAGAGGTGGGTTTCAATTTGCTGGGCCAAAGAATTGTCTAATCTTGTAAATGAAAAGGGTCATTCTGAAGGGAACAAGAACACCCAAGGTTCTATCATTGCAGGCAACAAAGGTCATTCTGTGACATGCAAACAATCAGTTGCGGAGAAGTTGCAGAGATTCTCTTATGAGGGCAGTATGAAAGAATGGATCTACTTTAAGGCACATTGGCTTTAATTAACATCTTGAGGGGTGGAAGAGGAAGAACGTTTTCTCCCCGTGTGATGGTATCAAATGATAGATAATCAGTCCTGATCACCAATTGCATAATTCCTCATAATAAATTGGTGCTATTTATAACTTTTTAATGTTTATAACTCTTTAATCCAAATGATCAGTGTTTATGCTGTTTCTGCAGCCATACAATGATGATAATAACATTTTTCTCATGAAATATTTAAGAGGCTGCTGAGTTAGTAACTATGAAGTACGGAGAATGATGTACTATAAAATAAATAGCCACCATGTCATTTTAACCATAACTGTGTCACCAATAATGCACACAGGTTACTTACTGAGCCTTTGCTATATGTTCCTCATGCAGTATTTCATTCAGGCCTCATTACATCCCTGATGTAGCTCTTAGAACCTTTACAACTGCAGAAATCGTTCTGACTTTTTTCATCTATCTGCACCCCCAAACAAACCAACTTGATAATTTGTTGTATTCATAGCTTATTTACTGTTAAGAAAATAATCAAAAAAATCAATTTAAGGAAGGGTCAGGTTTTTTGGCTCATATTTAGAGGGTATAGTCTATCATGGTGAGGAAGTTATGGTACAGGAGCTTGAGGCAGTTGGCCTCACTGCATCTGCGGTCAAGGTGAGAGACAAATGCCGCTGTACATCCTGGTTTCGCCTTGTTCAGTCTCAGAACCCAGTCCTTGAAAGAGGGCCTTCCATATTCAAGATGAATATTCCCACCTCAGTTATCCTCGTCTTTCACAAACCTGTAATCCTGGAGCCACCCAAATGCAGACAAGAGTTCAAACAAAAGCCTAGTGGAACTGTCTTCTTCCTTATGAAGTGCAGGCTACCATGCATTGCTGAAAGGGTCATGGAACAAAGATCCTGAGGAGACCCTACCAAGAGTTTGGTGAGATTTTCCAAAGGAATTGGAAGTAAGTAATGAGCCAAAGCTCTGTAAGACAGACACAAAATCCTGTTTCTATATTCCAATTCCTTCACTTAGACAAGTATTTTTAATTCCTCTTGTTTATAGGATGGAAGAGGGCAAACTCTCACCTGCCAAGAATGTAAAGTGACTGAGTGATGAAAGAGGCAAGTAAGCACCCGTTGTGTCTGAAAGAAACCCTGATAAAGTCAAGTCTCTTCCCGTTGATTTTGTTCTTTATGATTCTCTATCATCACACATACCATCAATATTTCCTATAATTCTCTCCAACCCATTTTCCACTCCAAACCCCCAAAGTGATTTTGGAGTTAAAATTTCAGACATCAATTCAAATCGAGTACTTTTTGGAAGTATAGAAAATTATCAGATAACCACGAGCTTGAGAGAGATCACAAGAAGCTGAATAAGGAGCCAGGGCCAGTAACAAAATGGAGCCATGGCAGAATCACAGGAAACCACAATGAGTCCATGCCTGAGACTCTACTCCCCCAGTTCTGTGCTTTAATTTGAAAGTGGAAATTACTGTTAAAAGATATCATTCACATCAAACCATGAAGGAGTTTGTTAAAGGACTGAATAATGTCTTGAAGATTTGGGAACCCGATATTCAGGTTACTAGGACTGAAAAATCCAAAGCACTAGGGTCACCTAAAAATGATGCCTCACGTGGGTAGAGTGTTGAATCTGCTACTGTAACACAAGAGAGGCCTTGGAAAACAGATGTCAAAAACTCTCATTAAACTGCCAAACACTTTTCCTGTATTTCCTCTCCCATCAAAGCTGATTATCAAGATATATAGACCCATGCGCACACACATAAATATCTTGATAAGTTACTAGAAAAAGCAGAAAAATGTCTGACAACTTAATGAGATTTGGGTGAAAGAAATGTCTGGATTTTAATGTTCTCCAGGCAATAGAAATACCTCATCAACATTTCTAAAGCTCATTCAGCTTGGCTACATTCGGAAAAATATTTTCATAAATTCTGAAGAGCAAATACCTTTACTGGGCATTAAAGACATTGAAGTCTAATACATTGGCCACGTTACCTCCTCCCATTCTGCTCAGTGTGTATGTCTGACTCTGACTGACAGTTCAATAAGGACGCATGCTGTGTGTCATGGCTCACTTTACTCCGTAAAGATAATGGTTACTTCACACAGAGGATTGACCTCATGGTATATTAGGACAACAGGTGGGGACTAGAGCAATGGCTCAGCAATTAAGAACACTTGCTGCTTTTGCAAAAGGCATGCATATGTGTGTACCATATGTGCAAGACAAAAATGCTCATATACATAAAAACAAATCTCTACAATTTTTAAGGTGGCATTAGTGGCCAGAAAGTTGTCATCTGAGGATAGCCTGTGCAAAGTGTCTGATGACATGTGGATCAGTTCATGAATGAGTAACAGAACAAATGATTTCTTTTCAATGGCGGTACCAAAAAATAGAAAGAGTTTTAGTAAGAGACTGGGCAAAACAATTGGAAGAATTTTTTTTCAAGGAATCCATTTGACAAGAGGATTATTATACATAAAACTAGTACAGTAATGGTATTCTAAATACAAATACTTTAGGTTTTAAAGAGAAAGAAAAATGTTCTGTAAGTCTTTTCAGAGTGCCACCATTGGCCTTGAGTTTAAGACGTGTGAGAAGTACAAAGAGCAGATAGCAGTATAAATACGGTGCATGCTTATGCTACAGCTCCTTCTCATATATCTGGGGAGTTGTTACAATTACTAGAGAAAGCACGTACTGAAATATTCTGTGAAGAGTTTACGGTAAAGTAGACTTTCAGGTTACTTAGCTGCTGAGCTTCTGACCTATGATCTCTCTGTGGATTTAGTAAATCCCCCATCTTCCTGGAGCAATCCTGATGGTAGCACATCTTGGCAACTGGATATGACACCACTGAGAGTGTGCATGGCACCCTCAAATCCACAGTGAGTATTAGCAATGATGGTGGCATTGAAAGAAATGGGAAATACAGAGACAGCTTGTTTAGTTTGTCACTCACTAACATTTCAAGTTATCTTTGAGGGTGACAGTTGCCATAAAGAAAATCAACTAAAAGCAATCATGGGTAATAATACACAATGCTTAGAACTTGCCAGACTTGTAGACTGTACCATCTGGGTATTAGACATGATAGTTTTAAGAAGTTGATACTACTAGTAGAGAAACAGAGCCTCCCAGAAGTTAAACAATGAATCCAAATACACAGCTAATCATTGAATGAGTGAAGATATTAATGGTGCCAAAGTCCACACTTTTGGCCTTTATAGGATGACTGAAGGGGAATTTTGAGCATATGCATGGCTCTGCTCATACATCAAGGGATATTTCTAAGAAAATGTGAGACTTGAATGAAGAAGTTAGTGCATTCCTTTCAGGTACTCAGATAACCTTGTTTAGTTCATTTTCCCACAGAAAAAGGAGGTGAAATACAGGAAAAACTATAGCTACCACTGTTATAATTTATTATGTAGCTCATATTCTACTAAATCTTCTTGTTTTGGCTCTTGGACTACAGATCACTCAGTTCAACCAAGTAAGAGAACTATTCTGTGCATTTTATTCAGCTTTAAATTCACCCTGATGGCACAAAGTAAACTTCCATTCAGTGGAATGAAATTATCAGTAAAGACACAGGTAAATCTGTCAACATAGTTGAGTTTAGAGACCAGGTCAGGGCCAAAGCACATAGGGACAATGTCTAGTTTTACTCATTTTATTCAGCCCAGAACTATGGGTAACATACCTTATATGGAGAGTTGGAATGTAGTGGAGTAGTGTAGATGGAAGCTTCCTGAAAGCATTGTGGGAAACATCCTTTGGGTATGATACTAACATGAAGAGATGATTTATTAGTCCTGGAAGACTGTATGGGAGAAAGGAAGTGAGAGGTTATGAGAGAGTGACCCTCCTACTATGGTGGCTGGGAGAGTTCCTGCAAACGTATGTTAGCTTTGCTTTCTGGTGAACATCTTGGGATTTCCTGGGTCTGAATCGTGCAATATGGTAGCCAATTGTATGCCCCTCAAGTGCTAAAAATATTATTAGTCTGGCTTACAAAATTCTAAATGTAAAATGTAAACTCCTTTTCAAAGATTTAATGTAAAGCAAAGAATGTAAATTATCTCAATGGCTTCTACCCAATTATCTATCAGATTGCCATCAATAATCATATATGGAATTAAATATAAGGTCATATGTATTCATTTTATGTGTGTAATTGAAGTTTTACTTTTAGGTAGAAATATAAATTTGATGACTAGAAAATATAAGGTTCATTTACAGTTTACTTGTATATCTTCTGCAATAGTTTTACTGAGCTTGGGCCTCATGAATGAATAGGACACATCCCAGTGCAGAAAGTGGTCATTATGGCTTGGTGTGGAGGTGGTTGAAACTAGAAATTTAGATGGGGAAGCTCACTGGGTCTCAAGGCACATACCACAGCCCTGCTCTGGATCTCTGGTAAAGAGCCCTTTGGAAGGTAGGGAAGTTAGCTGGTTACTGGAAGGCAGTGGTCTGAAAGGGAGTCTGGGAGCAGCAGTCTTTGAGAAATAAATGGGTAATTAATTCCAAGGAGACAAATGTTAATTTGAGCACTGAGAGGCTTACATTTTTTTTACATAGCAAACTGCTCCTTGAAAGTAGATCAAATTGATCCCTGCTTAAGCTTGCTATCTTCATCTCTTATGCTTCCTTCATTAAAGATTTCTTTTTAACTTAATTGTACCTCTTGTTTATCCTGAGAACACAAAGAAATTTCGCACAGGTTTCAGGCAGGCTTTGAAAGGCAATGTGGCAGAAATCCAAAGCACAAAAATCCTGAAAGCTCACTGACAGCAAGAGCTATGTCTTTAGTTTTCTAAGCATCTCGCACCAAGCACAGGGCCTAAAACACGGTGAGGATCCAATATTGATTTGAAGAGTCACTAAGTGACCCAAAGAGCAAGTTCAGTCCATTGATCCTCAGAGGATTTTTCCCTTAAAAACCTTGAGTGACACACTGCAGGGGACACGTAGTCATTCACATCCAATGGAGGACACCACTTACTACAACCACAAATAACGTTTCCATCAGTGGGAGGCTCTGCAAGCCCAGAGCCTAAAGAGCTACATATAGCACGTTTTTGCACCTACAAAGAGTTAACTGTGGTAAGCCATGTAAAATCAAGTCTCATTATACAGATGAAGAAAGTTGTGTCAAGAGGCCAAAGAATCCACTGAAATATGGACAGTTGGCAAGTGGTAAAGCTGAGAAATGAACTTAGACTGTCTGTCTCCAGAGACCGTTCTCCAAGTCCTTAGGCCATAATTATATTTCAAACAGTGATATCTTTAAATTGAAATATATTACCCAATGTCTCCTGTAAGTCTTTGCTAGTTTTATGATCAAGTTTGTTTACATGCATATTATTTTCTTCTTGCTATGATGAAATGCCTGAGGGAAGGCAGCTTAAAGGAGGGAGGATTTACCTGTCTTACAGTTTGAGAGACTACAGTCAGTCCTAATGGAGAAGGCATGGGGGCAGGAGGGTAAAACTGCTTGCTTAAATCTAGATGTGTAAGAAGCAGGGAAATGTGAATGACAGTAATCCTGCCACTGTTTCCTTTTCCCCATAAGTTTCCAAGCCCATGGAACATTGCCACTTCTTTCTGAGCAACACTGCATTCCCCAGGTAAGCCTCTCCAGAAACATTCTTATGAATATATCCAAAGGTGTGTTTCTCTAATGCCTGAGGTGTTTATTGATCCAATCAAATTTCTAATCAATGTTAATTAAGGTAACATGTGACTAGATAAATCTGTATTGTATGCTTTCTGTTTTCATATTTTTATAGATAATGGTGAGTGAGGTTGTTCTTTTGGATTATATTCTTGACTTCTGTGACCCTGCTATACACCAATATGCATGTGTAATATTTCTTTAGAAAATTGCTAGGCATAATAAAAATAAAAGTACTAGTATTTGATTTTGCTTATACTATGAATTTTCTTGTTATATACAAATGCCTTTCTTGCAACACCATGTATATGTAAATATGTGTCTCCTATATAAATATATGTATTTACATATAAAATATATATTCACATACATTATTACACATAATTCTATATGTGATGAATATATACACATACTATATGTCATAACTTAAACATCAAACAAGAGGAATATTGTAACAAATTAGAATAATGCCAGTTCATGGTAGATTATTGACTATGACATGTACATGCATAAATAAGTTTCTGTTGAGCACAAAAAGCCACAATAAAACTCCCAAGGAAAAGTACAAAATGACTATGCTTGAATTAGCACCTATGTATAGTGTATGTGTAGAGGTAGGATATAAACAAAAATAGTAACTCTTTATCTGCAAGCAATATTAGAAATCTGTTCTCTGTATCTTCATGCTTTACGAGTTTCTACACTATATATATATATATATATATATATATGCTTATTTATACACATAGGTAAATGAGTTACTCTGATACCTAAATCCCACAAAGACCCAACAACAAAAACAGAATTTCAAATCAATCTCACTTATGAATATCAATGTAAAAATAATAAAATAACTGCAAATGGAATCCAAGAACACATCAAAAATATCAGTCACTATGATCAAGTAGGCTGCATCTCAGGGATGCAGGGTTGGCTTAATATGTGAAAATCCATTAATGAAATCGACTGTATAAACAAACTCAAAGAAAAAAATCACATGATCATCTCATTAGATGATGAAAAAACCTTTGGCAAAATCCAACACCCCTTTGTGTTAAAAGTCTTGAAGAGATCAGGAATTCACGCCACATACTTAGACATAATAAAATCAAAATACAGCAAACCAACAGCAAACATCAAACTAAATGGAGAGAAACTTGAAGCAATCCCACTAAAATCAAGGTTGCCCACTCTGTCTTTATCTATTCAGTATAGTACTTGAAGTTCTAGCTAGAGCAATTAGACAACAAAAGAAGTTCACGGGGATACAAATTGGAAAGGAAGAAGTCAAGGTATCACTATTTGTGGATGACATGATAGTAAATATAAGTGATTCCCAATATTCTACCAGACAACTCCTACAGCTGATAAACAATCTCAGCAAAGTGGCTGGTTATAAAATTAACTCAACTCAGATCAGTTGCTTTCCTTTATACACATGACAAATAGGCTGAGAAAGAAATTAGGAAAACAACATCCTTCACAGTAGCTACAAACTAAATATCTTGGTGCAACTCTAAACAAGCAAGTGAAATATCTGTATGACAGGAACTTAAAGTCCATGAAGAAAGGAATTGAAGACCTCAGAAGATGGAAAAATCTCCCATGCTCATGAGTCAGCAGGATTAACATAGTGAAAAATGGCCATCTTACCAAAAGCAACTACAGATTCAATGTAATCCCCATCAAAATACCAACTCAATTCTTCATAGTCGTGGAATGAGTAATTCACAACTTCATATGGAAAAACAAAAAACCCAGAATAGCCAAAACAATTATCAACAATAAAAGAACTTCTGGGGAATCACCAGCCCTGACCTCAAGCTCTACTACAGAGCAATAGTGATTTAAAAAAAAAAAAAAAAAAAAGGTATTGCTACAGGGACAGATAGGTCAATCAAATGGAATTGAATTGAAGACCCAGAAATAGATCTACATAGCTATGGATACTTGATCTTTGCAAAGAAGCCAAAATCATACAGCAATAAAAAGAAAGCATCTTCAACAAATGACGCTAGTCCAACTGGTGGTCAGCATGTAGAAGAATGCAAATTGACCCATATTTATCACCTTGCGCCAAGCTCAAGTCCAAGTGGTTCAAAGACCTCACCATAAAACCAGATACACTGAATCTAACAGAAGAAAACACATAGCCTTGATCACATTAGCACAGGAGAAATTTTCCTAGATAGAACACCAATGGCTCAGGCTCTAAGATCAAGAATTGATAAATGGGACCTCATGAAACTGCAAAGCTTCTGTAAGGCAAAGGACACTATCGATAGGACAAAATGGCAACCTACAGACTGGGAAAAGATTTTCACTAACCCTACATCTATTAGAGGGCTAATATCCAAAATATAAAAAGAACTCAAGAAGTTAGACTCCAAAACAAAAACAAAATCAAAACAAAAATAAACAAAACAACAACAAAAACAAATAAGCCAAGTAAAAAGTGGGGTACAGAGCTAAGCAGAGAATTCTCAACAGAGAAATCTCAAATAGGACTTAAAGAAAAGTTCAACTTCCTTAGTTATTAGGGAAATGCAAATAAAAATGACCCTGAGATTCCACCTTATACCAATCAGAATGGCGAAGATAAAAAACTCAAGCTATGGCACATGCTGGCAAGGATCGGAAGAAAGAGGAACACTCCTCCATTGCTGGTGAGATTGCAAACTGGTGGAACCACTCTGTAAATCAATATGGCAGTTCCTCAAAAATTGGAAATTCAGGTTATACCCTGCTATACAGCTCCTGGGCATAGACCCAAAAGATGTTCCACTATACCACAAAGACACCTCCTCTATGATTATGTTCATGGCAGCCTTATTTATAATAGCCAGAAACTAGAAGCAACCAAGATGTCCTTCAAACAAAGAATGGATACAGAAAATATGGTTCATTTACACAATGGGATACTATTCAGCTATTAAAAATGAGGACATCATGAATTTTGCAGGCAAATGGATGGAACAAGAAAATATTCTGAGTGAGGTAGCCCATACCCAAAAGGACATGCATGGTATGTATGCACTGACAAATAGATATTAGACAAAATGTATAGAATACCCATGATACAACCACGGGCTATAAGAAGTTTAGCAAGAAAGGCCCAAGTGAGGATGCTTCAATCCCACTTAGAACAAAATAATCACAGGAGGCAGAGGGAGGTAGGTAATTGGATGGGAGAGGGGAGAGGTACAGGAAAGAGGGGCAGGAACAGGTATGGGGTGGGGAGATATGAGAGAATCCCTGAGAGCTGGGAGAATGTATGGAAATATGCGGCTGCCTGGGATGGCAGGTGTGGGACTCTCTAGAAAGTCCTACAGACCTGGGATGTGAGAGGCTCCCAGGACATATTGGCAATGACCTTCGCCAAAATGTCAGACAATGAGGAGATGAAATCTGAAGAAACCACCTCCAGTAGATAGATAGTGTCCTGGGTGGAAGGATGAGATCACCAACTAACCCTCAAAATTTTTTGACCTAGAATTGTTCCTGCCTAAAAGAAATGCAGGGACAAAAATGGAGCAGAGACTGATGGAAAGGTTGTCTAGTGACAAGCCCAATTTGGGATTACTGATGTTGCTGCATTTATATACAGGAACCTAGCATGACTGCCCTCTGAGAGGCTCTACCAGCAGCTGACTGAGACAGATGCAGATACTTACAGCCAATCATGGGACTGAGGTCAGGGACTCCTATAGAAGAGTTAGGGAAGGATTGAAGGAGCTGAAGGGGATGGCAATCCCATAGGAAGACCAAGAGTGTCAAGTAAACTGGACCCTGAGGAGATCCCAGAGACTAAGCCACAACCAAAGAGCATACAAGGCCCCAAGCACATATGTAGAAGAGGTCTGCCTTATCTAACCTCAGTGGGAGAAGATGGGATGACAGGGTAGGGGCAGCCTCTCAGAAGTGAAGGGCATGAGGGATGGGGGATGCAGTGAAAAATTCTCAGAGAGGGGACTTGGAGGGGGATAACATTTGGGACGTAAATAAAAAAAAACAATTAATTAAAAGGACATGCATGGTATGTACTCACTAATAAGTGGATATTAGCTTAAAAAGTACAGAATACCCTGGACACAATCCACAGAACTCAAGAAGATTAACAAGCCAAAGGGCCCAAGTGAAGATGCCTCAGTCCCACTTGGGGGGGAGAAGAAAGCAATTACAGGGGGTGGGGAGGTGAGGGAGGAAGGGACCTGGGTGAGAGAGGGTAGAGGAAGGGGAAAAGGGGATCATGATTAGGTACTGGGGGGGGGGGATCATGAGTACAGCCCTGAGAGCCAACAGAAAAAAATGGAATCATGTAACCTTAGGAGGTAGGAGGTAGGGGGACCCTCTAGGATGTACCAGAGACCTGGGGAGTGAGAAATTCTCAGGATTCAAAGGCAGGGACCTTAGATGAAAGGCCCTACAGTGGGGAAAGGGAACTTGTAGAGTCCATTTCCAGTAAAAAGACGGGGCATCAAGTGGAGGGATGGGGTTGCCATGTCACAGTCAAAACCTCTAGCCCAGAATTGTTTCTGTCTAAAAGAACTGCAAGGACAAAAATGGAGAAGAGACGGAAGGAAAGGAGGTTCAATGACAGGTCCAAATTGGGATCCAGTTCAAGGGGAGGCTCCAAGGTCTGACACTGTTACTGATGGTATGGTGTGCTTACAGACAGGAGCCTAGCATGGCTGCCCTCCTAGAGGCCAAACAAGCAGCAGAAAGAGTCAGATGCAGATACACCCAACCAATGGACAGAAGCCAGGGATCCCTGGAGTTGAATTAGGGAAAAGCTGGAAGAAGTTGAGAAGGACGGCGACCCCATAGGAAGACCATCAGTCTCAACTAACCCAGACCCCCAAGATCTCTCAGACTCTGAGCCACCAACCAGGCAGCATACTTGAGCTGTTCTAAGGCCCCTGACATATATACAGCAAGGGACTGCCTGGTCTGGCCTCAATGAGAGAAGACACACCTAACCCTCGAAAGACTTGAGACCCCAGGGAGTGGGGAGGTCTGGAGGGGTGGGGACATCTTCTTGGAGACAGGGGAGGAGATGGGATGAGGAACAGTCAGACGGTGGACCAGGAGGGGGATAAGAACTGGACTGTAAAAAGAAATAATAATAATAATAATAATAATAATAATAATAATAA
>CM052718.1:38052666-38099250 GCA_028551405.1 Uromys caudimaculatus | reverse complement strand
TTTTTTGGTTGGAAGACTTTTAATGACTGCCTCTATTTCTTTAGGCATTATGGGACAGTCAGACGGTGGACCAGGAGGGGGATAAGAACTGGACTGTAAAAAGAAATAATAATAATAATAATAATAATAATAATAATAACTATAGTAATAATACATTTTTAAGATTTTTTAAAAAAAAGATGTGACCACTGCTGGACATGGTGGCATACATCTTTGATCTCAACACTTGTTAGGCAGAAGCAGGCAGATCTCTGCAAATTCCATGCCAGACTATTCTACACAATGAGTTCCATGTCAGCACAGACTACACAGTGATACCCTGTCTCAAAATAAAATAAAATAAAATAAAAATTAAATTTTTCCATAAAAAGTTTTATGAAAAAGGAAAATGTCAAAGTCATCAAAAGAACATCTCCAGTGAAGGAGAACCAGTACACCCAAAGGCCTTGCTAAGTGAAAACCAGAATATTCTAGTGTCTGACAGATAACCAAGGGAGGAAGATGTAGACACTGGGGGTCAAGGACTGACTTGACAAGAGGAGGAAACAGGGAGATGTCGGACCATGGAAGACTCAGAAATGGCATGGATCTCTGAGGCCCTTGTGGTTTAACATATTATTTCTGGTACTTTTCTTTAGCAGACTTACTTGAAACACTAAACAGTAGCTTGTCTATGGTTAATCTCATCCTTCCTCTGAGAAGTCTAATGATTACTTTTATGGTGGATGTGCTTTCTAACATGGATGCGGTAATACAGTTTTGACATATTCTAGTACCAGTTACATCTAGGGGTCATCTCAACAGCAAAATCATGGGGAAAATGGGGGGAGGGACTTGCTAAGAACATGTGGCTAAACCAGAGAAAGAGTAGCCCTATTTCCCTCTTTGATTTCCCCCAACCCATCTATTCCTGTTTTCTTCCTTCCTTCCATCTGTTCTACCACAAGAAAATGGCTATGAATTTTGATTGGCAGATTTCCCGTTGTGTATTGTGGGTTTTTCTGAAAATGCACAGGTTCGGCCCATGTTTATGCTGGGCTCAAGAACACAGTACTGAGACCAAAACCCAAAAAAAAGATAAGAATGCATCTTGCCCCACACTCCCATGCAAGACATGTAAAATAAATGCAAGACTGCAGATTAAAAACATCGATCAGGATAAAGCCTTATGGGAGGAGGGCAGAACTGTGCATGAGAACAGTTACTGTTGATCTCTGGGCATGCTGCAAAGAAAGCTGGCAACCTCGTCCTGAAAGAACCTGCTGAAAGGGACAAATTATGCGAGTCCAAAGAATAGCCAGAGAGGACAAAGGGAAGGGGCTCCCGGATTCCCAAGCCCATGTCACAGAACTGGGAAATTAGAGCAGGCTGAAACCGGGAGCGGAGTCATGATAGATGTCTAGAGATGAGATTTGGGTGTCAAGAGGGCTCATCCTACTTCCATGCAAATGTTACCCATGATGTGGTCCTTAATCAGTGAGCAGCTGGAGGGTGGGGCCCTCCATGCTAAGCAATGTCTGTTATGGTATTGAAAAAAAAATTAAAAACACCTCACTATAATCTCCCCTTTTGCTTGTCTTCACATGTGAGAGTTTGTATGCCCTTCTCTCCACTCCCTGCATTTATAAAGTGATATTCTTTCCTGGCAGTAGCCCTGGAAGAGCCTTAGGATGTTCTTGGGGCAAGCATTATATTTGGCTTGTCTTCTTTGCCTTTGGCTCTGTGGTGCTTCCACTAAAAATTTAGAGACATATGAAGAGGAACTGTCTGACTCGATTGGTGTTTACATGGCTAATGAGGAATAGGGGTATCAAGCTTTCCCAGAAGCAGAGGATATCCCCTGACTCAGGACTCTCACTTCAGTGAGATACAGCTTCGGCGATGTACTTATGACCTAAGCGATTCACTGGAATGAAGGGAAACAAAATAAAGCTTCCTCCCCTGGTGTGTTTAAAGTCCTCCCCCAACCACACAGGCAATATAACAGTTCTGGACTTTTCATTTTTATTTTGGATTTAAGTGACAAATAAATTGTCAGATGGTACCTCATCATCCTGCTCTTCCATCTTCTTAAAAATATAAATTGCTTGAGGGGGTAGTGTTATAATTTTAGAACAGAAAATACATGCCAGATGTCTCTTATATGAAGCTGTCCCACCTAAAAATATATGCCCTAGTCATTAGGATGTGCTCTAAATATTACTGCCAAGCCATAGGAATGATGGGTCTGAACCCTCACTTATACTTAACTCCTGGTGTGTCGCTTTGTCTTGGTGTCTTGTATGCCTATCACATTGGTGTAAAGGAAGCACCAATTAGATAACACTCCATTATTAGAGAACAAGGCACAAGTCAGAGGAAGCAGGGTCTGCCTTCTTGCCCAGAAACAATATGAAGTCTTGTCTGCTAAGGGTTGCTGGGCCTCCCCTCATGCTTTGCTTTTGACGTTTGCCAGCTCACCCTATAAACATGTCTCAGGCTGCTGTGTTCAGTCTGCTTATTTAGATGATATTGTCCAGGGTAGGGAAAAGGAAAATTGAGCTGGACCCTGGAAATGACTACAAGAGAAAGAGAAGCGTAAAAAAAAAAAAAAATGGTAAAACGGAGAAAACAGGAAACAGGCTAGCAAGAAGAGCCAGAGCACTCAAAGGCAGGAAGCAGATTTCTGAGTGCTCCAAAGTCCCCTGTGCAGGTGGGGTGCTGGGATTAAAGCAGAGCCACCATCAGTCCCTGCCTCCTGAGATCATGGTTTGTGTAAACTGGACACATCTCCTCTTTTGAGAGGAGTAAATGATCTTTACTCCTGGCCCTCTTCATGACTGGCCTCTCTACATGCTTACAATCTCAATCTCAATGTCCTTTCTTATTCTCCGATTGACCAAGCTAAAGGGACATGTGCCCAAACTCCCATCAAGCTCTGTTTTCATTCTCACCATAGATATTATTTGTCATTGTGATAATTTTATTGTTATCACTATTATTTTTATTGTACTTCTGGACCCTCCCTTAACACCACAATCTGTGAGTACCATGAAAGTGGAACTCAATGTCTTTGTCCCTGCAGAGTTTATACACACAAATCTGTATCCTATGACAGATACCCAACACCTATTGATTAACCCTATCAATAACTGAAAGAATCAGTGAAGACTGCCTAATTCCATAGATACCTGGGAAAGAAAAGCATATAAAAAAATACTTTCTTTTCTTTGAATATTCATCCATTTAGAATGGGGATTTTGAAAAAAGTCAAATGAGAACTTAGTGTAGTGGCAACTAATAAATACTAGATACGGTGAATGGATGTCACTAATGTTATGCCCATTACAATGAGTCATTGGAAATGTTTTTAGTATCACAATTTTAACATCAAAAGATTAGAATTTTATAACTACTACAGACAATCTTAACACATTCCCGAAATGGGGGCATTTCATATGATAAATTAAGGGAATTCCTGTCCAGGCTGACCCAGGATTTCTTCCCATTCTTGTCTAAATATAAAATTAACAGAGTTCCCCTTGTGGAATAGTATTTCTTCTCATTTCTCAGGGAGGATAAGGCTTGCTTGCAAGCATCACACAAGAGGAAGCCATGCCTGAGCCGAGAGGAAATTCGGGGAGGAAATGTGATTGGGGTAGTATAACGAAGGGTGAGACGGAGGAGGAAAGAGACAGAAGAGGAAAAGCTAGAAATTGGAAATGAAGTCACTTCAGTCTGTTGCTTTCCAGAGGAAGCAAGCCCTGACAGGATTGTGTGCACTGATGAATGATATGTGAACAGGGGCCCGCAGCAAGGTGGGACTTGTGGTGCTCGGGTCTGGGGCCTTCTTCTTCTGACTCCTCATCTGGAAAATGAGAGGAGCAAGTGAACTTGCTTTCAAATGACAATTGAGAGAAGAAATTATGTACAAATACTCTCTCTCTCTCTCTCTAGCCAGCCCCCTAAGACTAGGATTCACAGAAGGAATCAGGAAATCATTTCACTTACATACAGAAACCAAGAAGAACACATTATGAATTTCAGCATAAGGTTTGGCATGAGATAGCCCCTAATCTTTCTTTATGCCATCCCCTGAAACTATGATTCATTTTAGAGTAACTAACAGTTCCTAAGTTCAGTAAACCCACTGCCAAATACAGTTAACTTTCTGCTGGATAATTGTAGACTTTGGGAATAAATGGGAGCTCTAGAGATGTTCCTGAATGAAGGAGGCTAGGGGAGACAAGGTCACTGACTTCAAATATTTCACAAACTGTTGAGAAAAAGAAGGATCAGCTTGATGTAGCATAAAGATACAAACTCTGCCCTAATGGGCAGGGAACAGCAGCTACAAGGATTTGCATTTTCAAATGATGAAGAGTCTTCCAACCCATCAGTCCAGTGATTGATGAATGAAAACTCTTGCCAGGTAGCAAGTCTTCCATGAATGAAGATATAAACCAGACAAAGTTGTGGGTCTGTATGTCTGGAATGTTAGCTTCCCAACAGCAGGTCTCTGAAGCAAGCTAGGAAAAAAGTTTCCGTGTTAATTTTGTTATTGTTATCATTTCAGCATTTTGAACAAATCTCTTCATGTTACTGGGTTAGCATGTATACTCACTAATACTCTAGTAAATTGTCTGATGTTTATGTCAGGTTGAGCATGACAATCTCCTCACTGCTGCTTCTTATGTCCCCTCTAAGCAGAGCAGAGGCAGAGGGTCAGAGAGAAAGGGCTACTACTTAATTCTAGACCTTGCAGCAGCACCACAGCTTGTCAGCCATTCTGATCTCCATGCCGTTCCTCCAGTGCTCAAAGTTTGCTCCAGCAAGAGGGTCTTTGCTTGGACTCCTACGAAAAGAGATGAGAAGGCAAAGAATACACAATACACAAACACTCAGATGTACAGACAGGCAGACACAGAGAGAGCAAGAGAGAGAGAGAGCAAGAGAGCGAGAGAGAGAGAGAGAGGGAGGGAGGGAGGGAGGTAGGGAGGGAGGAAAGGAGAGAGAGAGAGAGAGAGAGAGAGAGAGAGAGAGAGAGAGAGAGAGAGAATATTTATTCAAGTAAAATAAAAACTCTTGACCTTAATAATAATATAGATGAACCAGGATGACGCAGACTGAGGAAATTATGAAATACTATGTGATTTTGGATGTGGAATCAAAGTAAAATTCAGTATAGGAAAGTAGAGACTACAGTGGTGGTTACCAGGGGATTGGGGGTTGGAAGTGAAATGAGAAAGGGGCAATGCCAATTAAAGGGAGCTGAGTTCCATTAAGGTGAAAGAAATTGTCTTGAAAGATCTAATTTGTAGCATGTAAGTACAGTCAATAATAATACAGAGTACAAAACTACTAAAGGAGTTGATTTGAAATATTCTCACTATCAAATGCGATAATAAGTGGTGGGTGTGATAATTGTATTTTATACAATTGTAGTTCAGTATACATGTAGATCTAAATAATGTGGTATATTAAATATATACAATTATCATTTGCCATCTGTAAATAAAATTTAAAAATGCAAGTAAATGGTAAGCAAACCTTGTGCTCTAGAGTCATCCAGCTTTTTTGGTTTCTCTGGACCACATTAGATGAAGAGGAATAGTTTTAGACCACTCATTGATGATGCCTTTGAGATTATGTGAGAATCAAGTCGAACCTAATAGTGCAATGTCTCCACCATTATACAGGCCTGTGAACAGACAAAACTCTATGAATATAGCACGAGGGCTAAAAGGACCAGCTGATATTTCCCTAGAGGTAGAGCACCAGTGAAGAGGGCTCAGGTTGAAGCCACAGTTTCTGCGGAGTCTAAAGAAACACTAGAAATGAGGGTCTTCTGTGTGCCAGCCACCGTGAAGAATCCGCAGAGAGACACTAGCATGCTGGAGCACATCCTGAATTCCTAAGTACTGCAAATAGAAGTTACACCTTATACTACTCAGCTGTGAGGAAAGCCCACCCTCAATGCAGAGGTTAGGACAGCCACCCAGATGCAGGAATGGCAGCCAACAAGCCCCCTACCCACAGCGGTGTTTGTGGGCACAGTCATGCATTTTGACCATGCAATTACTTGGTAAGAGAACAAACTGAATAAAGGCAGCAGATTTCCTGTCCTGGGTGACATCATCCAGAGCCACATGCTTGCAACACTTATTCAAGAGAGACCAGTTATACTTGGTGAAGACAGTACAGGAAAGTGAAATGACCCAAGGGTTTAGTACAGCCAGCTGTTTCCACTTTGGAAAATAAAAATAACAGAATGTAAAGTGATACAAAGTTCAAGGCTTTAAAACCATGTCTAAATACCTCATGCCATGAGTAGGCTCTAGCATGGGTCTTTGTGGTTGAAAGAATGTTCTTAGAGACTCGTCAGCATTACTTATATAGAGCAAACACTAGTTATAGATATTGTGATGTGGTAAGAAGTGAACTAGCATTGGAAAAGTGAAGATCTGGGTTGAAATACCAGGTCTGCTCTTCCCTGCTTGTTTGAACTTGTACCATTGACTCAACCACTCTGAGTATAATGGAAAGTGATGAAACAGGGTACATACCACACACTTCGAGAGACAGGAAGCTGCTAATATAAGAGACCAATTTTGGTAATTCGTAAAGCAACAATTTCACTGAGCATCAGCACAGTGAAATATGATGGTGCCATATATCCCTCAGCAGAAAGATCAATGTTTAAAAAAACATGGTAGATCATGAAAATTTACAAAAATAGAAATCAAGAGGTCTGATATGGTTTAGTATAAATGAGAAGACAGTGATTGGAGCTTGAGCTAAACAATTTCTTTTATGGGAGGTAGAAAAGGGACTAAGGAAGGAGGCAGAAAGGGGACTTGGGCATGAAATAAAGGAAAGATGGTAGAGAAGAAATATGTAGTTCCTGCTGTCCTTTGACGCACACGTCCCTCACTCCCTAGGCTTTGTCTGGCTCAACCCTGCTTATCAGGAAAGGCTTATATTTCACATCCTACTAGATATGAAGTCACAGCTGACTCTTCTGGCACGTCATGTAGTGTCTAATTGAACAGAAATAGAACCATCTCATAGTACCTCTGCCTTCCCTTGTGGACTCTCAGGTCCTCAAGGGAGTATGACACATCTGTACTTGTCTTATGGCACCTAACACATAATAGGGGCATCGTAAATGCTTTTGCATGGAGTAGCCTTATAGAATCTCTACAATGCTGAACTAGAGAGTCAAGCAGTGCTAGAAAATAATGCAAGTAGCAAACATTGCTGATATTCAGGCATAAAGATTTGTACATGGGAGAATGCTGAACACTCTGTATTCCTTCGGCTTCTGTTTTTCAATTGGAGAACACCACAACCTGCGTTCCCATTCCCAAATGCCAGCCTGCTCTACCTATTCCAGGATGGATGGTAAGAGTCACTTCAATGCATGTTGAAAATTTAGTGCCTTCCCCAGAAGTAATAGGAGCTTTCCAGATCTTCTTTACACTAGTGGTATCTTTCATATGTCTGTTTCCTCCAGAGAAGGTGGCCTCTCTCAGTAGTCTACATTCCAGGTCATCTTCATCCCATTCATTACCCACTTCTGTCATCATAGTCTCCCCAATATTTCCTGTAATCATCATCTTTTGTCCATTTCTACTATCAGTATAATCATATGGATCCTGGCCTAAGAACCCATACTCAACAGTGTGATTCTTTGGTACTCACCCATCCTAATGCAGAATAGTATTTGAAAAATGGAAATTTATACTCAATATTCACTTCTTGTTGAAATATTTTATGTGGTCTCCATAGCACATAAAATAAGCCTGGTCCCCAGACCAAGAACCCTGACTCAAGAGCTTGATTTTTTTTGTACTTACTCTCCCTGATGCAGAGTAGTTTTTATAGGAATTCACTCAGCATCTATCTCTTGGTGAAACATTTTAACCTGTCCCCATAGCACATAGAGTGAGGATGAAAATCTAAACTCTTTAAAGTGATCTAAAAGTTTCTCTTTGCCGGATTACTGCCCGTCTCTGTAGATTCAAGTCCCTGTGCTCTGGCTACCCAGGTTTGCCTTTGTCCTTCAAATTTCACATTTAGCTTCTAACTTCAGGGCTTGAAGACATTGCTCTCCCTTCAGAAATGTACTCCATCCTCTTCCCTTTAGTCACCAATGTGGTCTCTATTCACCTTTTGTTACTCAGCACGGTTCATGATTATATAGTGATCTGTGCAATCCATTGGTTGAAGCTTACTGTCCATTTTCTCCTTAACTTTAAGATCCCAAACTACTTGAACATAGATTTCTCTTCAGTATTTTAGCCCTGCATCCCAATCCAATCAATGTCTTCATAAATACTGGGTATTCAGTACATGAATTTATGATAAATAAGAGAATAATGCAGAGACTCTAACATTGAGTTCAGCAATCTCAATTTTTAGAACCCGTAAGTGATATGATACAAATTTTGGGAAATCTACAAGTTTCCTTTAAATCTGTGAACTCATGGTTCTAGGTACATGCTTACTCCTACATGAGTTATATGTACACTTTCATGAGTATATCCATACAGGCATACAAACAAATAAACAAAAAACTGTCTTTAATATCAAGAAGGGTGTCAGGCTCTCAGAACAGAAGGGAGTAATCTGATAACACACTCCAGGTTTCCATGTTCTCTCAGATTGGTTGGCTTACTCCACCATATTTACTGAGGCTGGCCATATTAGACTTGGGACTAAGTCTGAGGCCAACCTTTGAGGAGAACATGGTATGTAAAGGAAGGTGTACATGAAACTGTGATAATGTACAGGATGAATCTTGATAAATGCCTGTGCTATCACAGATGGAGGGAGAGGTGAGCCGAGCTAGCTTCTAGGAACAAGAGTAACTTAAACCATGTATGTAGGCTTGAGTAGGAGTTCATGAGAGGCCATCTACTGAAGTGAAAAAATGCATTTCACAAAGAGGAAAGAGAGGAGCCTGGGAAGAGTTCTGAGTATTTGAAGAGAAACCAGTAGCCATGCTTCAGGAGGAGTACACATGAGAGAGTAAATGCCAGTTACAGAGGGAGGAGCCATAGTGATCACAAGGTGTTAGATATCTTTCAAAGGCATGCTTTTCCAGCACCTCCCCTCAACCAAAATTCAAAATCACCCTTTATATTTGTTAGCCCTGGCTTTCTCTTGTCTCTTTAATTAGTTCTTTATCCTTAAACCGGGGATTATAACAGCTGCCTTAAGTGTCCCACAGGCGGGAAACCTAAGATCCTCCAAGAGCCCGTTATGCTGAGATTTTCACTGACAAATTTACTTCCAGAGGAACTGTCGCATGAATTTGTCTAATGGAATGAATGATCAACCGTCAGTAAACAGATTATGAAAACCTTAACAGCACTGTAGCAACGTTGCTAATGAAACACAGTTGACTGCTTCCACCATTTGGCACCAACCGACCCAACACTGTCAACATCACAAGATGATATTTGTTCCCAATTATTTCATGGCAACAACTGTAATACAATATGGTATTAATCATATTTATTATAAGTATCAATTTGAGAAATTTTTGACATGCCAGAAGATGAATCGGCTTATTATGAATAGGAATTCTGCTCAATTCATGCCAACGGCTGCCGTATAATAAATAACCTCTGTAGATTTTTTTTTTAAAGTAACACACAAGAAATGCACTGAAAACAAAATCAAAGCATTCAGGCCCTTCCATTGCCATCTGTACTCCTGGATACAGCACCACCAAGGTACCTTGTGTGTTGAGGGTTTCATCAGACTAACAAGAAGATAGAAGGATAGCCCAGCTTCTCAGAAAAAAGAGCAAGGGCAGGTTTGTGATGGAACCCCCTAAGAGAAGGGGACCCTGGAGGCATAGAATAATTCCTGTAACTGCAATATCCTCCAAACTGCAGCTCCAGCACTGCCCTGGCATGCTCTGCTGAAGCACATATGACAACAGCCTCTCAGGGAAATTATTGCCCTGGTTATAGTACAAGGCCCATTCTTCCACTTCATTTGGGAGTCTATTCAAGAGTCTCCCCATCAGAAAGTTCTTTCTGATGACCATATTAAACAGGCCCTACTTCTAAGCCCTATACTTTATCATTTTTTGTACATGAATGTATTATCTATGCATTTGTGTTTGTGTAGATATACAAATTGTGTGTGTGTGTGTGTGTGTGTGTGTGTGTGTGTGTGTGTGTGTGTGTGTGTGTATTAAGGCCATCTCACAAGCTTGGGCATTGTTCCTCACATTCCTTACACCTCATTTTTTAAAACAAGTTTAGGTTGTCATTGGCCTGGAACTTGTCTATCAGGCAATGCTACCTGGCCAGTGAGCTCTAGGGCCTCACCTTTCTCCACTACTCTAATGCTGGGATCATGAGCATACATCATCATCATCATCATCATCATCATCATCATCATCATCATCATCATCTCTCTCTCTCTCTCTCTCTCTCTCTCTCTCTCTCACACACACACACACACACACACACACACACACACACACACACACACACTTTTTTCACAGTGGTTCTGGGATTGAACTTAAGTCCTCATGCTTGTTCAACAAGTGCTTCACCACCTTAGCCAACTTCCAGCCATATGCCAATCCCTCTAAAACTAGAGTGTGTTTACCTCTGCTGAGCTATGCTGCAAATAGGAGCTGAACATTCATTTGCTCACAGTCCTTCACATACAGGGCTGGCACGCAAGAATGAGAATCAGCAAATAGGGGGAAAAAGACTAGCAAATATATGGATAAATGAATCAATGAATCAATGCACTTAACACTTACTTTTTCTATATGAAATTTCAACAATTTCTCCACTTTAAAATAATTTCAGTCTTCGGCTTGATATTCCCATCACCCTGCCCCAATTTTTCTGCTTCCCAGTCAGACTCTTTCAGCACCTTCCAAAGCTGTGGCTCTTTTAGAGCTTCTTCAATCAATCACATCATTGTAACCAGCATATTTGTAAGGGAATAAAAACTATGATGTTTTTCTTGTCTTATCGTGTCTCTGACTGAAATTAGGATTTTTCTGTTTTTGAAGTGGAAGCCTAGTACATCAGGGTGTTCTACACAACCCCACAGGGTCTGCTCCCTGCCCAGTTCCCAGTTTCATTGTCTTCATTAACCCTTCACGGTCCTGTTGATGCTCAGTTCCCTGTGCGGTTCATTTGTGTGAGCCTGCCTGTCTTGTCTACTGACAATATGATATTTGTAACTATAGCATGAAGTTGTCACTTTCTCCTTCCATTAATATCAAATGAATTCTTCCTCTGCCCTTCTGTTTCCTTCCTCATAACTCTTGGTCCTTAGATGTATCAAACGCAATTTTCTTATGTGAATGGAAGGAAAAGAGAAAGAGAAGTATGGCGTTTCCAGAAGGCTGCTACTTCATTCAGGCTTGAGTAGAATTTACTCTAGAAGGATGGAATGGAGTCAAATCAGGTAAGTAATAAAGTGATCTACTTGCACCAGGATCCAGTGAGATAAATTAGACAAATAATAAAGTTATATGTTGAGATTTCAAAGAGCAATCAGAATTACACATCTGTAATTCCAGATTATCATGTATAGAAAGATGATTTCTCTATTTTTCTGAGCTTCTCTCTCTCTCTCTCTCTCTCTCTCTCTCTCTCTCTCTCTCTCTCTTTTCATGGACAGCTCTTAGGTTATTCAATGGTTACTGAAGGTCAACTGAGTAGAAGCAGCAGCACTGGAATGTGTTTGAAATCTGAGACAGTAGGTGGAGGAGAGAAATCATATTCTTGAAAGCAGGATCTCTCAGAGAGTGATGCTAGCCACATAGGAGAGTTCTAACAATTTCCCTGCTTAGCTGTAAGATTTAAATCAAATTCTACTCCTCCATGGCATGTTCTCTCTGTCAGGGGTATCTTTAGTAGCTAACTGTATTTTATTAAAGTGTGTATCCCAATCTGTGACATTCCTTTGTTCACAGAGCAGGCATTTCTACCTCACTCATCCTTTGGTCGCAGTAACACCAAGCCATTGACCTGTATTAAGTATTCCAAAGATGGAAAGGGTGCGATCGGCAAGGCGAAAGAGAGAGCAGTCTCATCCATTTACATGAAACTTTTAGACCTTGAACCCACTGATGAATAAGATAAAAGATTTGGCTTCTGTGATATAAATGAATGTGTTCCTCTTAGGTCATGTTATTATCCCAATCCACAAAGAGATGGAATTAGGAAACGGGGTCTTAGGGAACAGACAAAAATATGAAAGTGGAACCTCTACACATAAAGTTCGTGAGTTTATAAAAGAGATTGCAGAGAGCTAGCCATAGCTTTCTCTTATATGAGAACACAGGAAGATGTCATTTTGTGGACCAGGAAACATACCTTCACATGGAATTTGATGGTGCCTTGACCTTGGGCTTTCCAGGTTCCAGAACTGAAAGAAACCAACTTATGTTGCTTGGACTCAATCAGGTCTAGAGTGCTTCACTAGAACCGCCTAAACAGACGTGGAGAGCAGTGAAACACATGGAATGATGGGGAAATGGCTTCATATGAGTAACTCCAACAAAGCCAAGTGCTGGAATCCACACTGTGGCTTGTGGAACCAAAAGTGCTGGTACAGATTCTGACATAGATGCTGTAATCAGTATAATTTCCTTAATCCTGTAAGGTACTCACCATTTTTATGTGTGGGCAAAACAGACCTTTCATAAAGACTATAGGTGACACTTTACAATCAACATACACTTTGTGAGGGGGAAGGTTGACTGGAATATAGCCCAGTGGTGGAGTGATTGCCTCACATATACAAGGCTCTGAGTTTGATTTTTAACATGGTTAGAAAATAAAATAAAAACAATAAAACACTTTTTTACCTAAGTTCTCTCTCATAACCAGGGCCCTAGTATCTTCTGTGGTAGTGTGGAAGGATTATTTTCTCTGGTAATATTCATCTCTAATTTTCTTTGTTACAGTAATTGTGCCAATTATGACTCCAATTTAGAAAATTCTGAAGAAAGTAGTAGGTTTACATAATTTGATTCATTGGATAAAACTTATTTTAGATGGACTTATTTAAGATCTGCGTATATATGTCTGTCTCTCTGCCTGTGTTTCTGTGCCTGTCTTTTTCCTGAGGCTCAACGTTGATATTCCATATGCTAAGCAAACAATTTACCACTGAGCTACATCCCCAGCTCTAAGATCACGTTTTAGGAATAGCTTTTATTGCATGAAATTTTCACAACCTTATTTTCTGCTGATACAAATGATATTTGATCCTTGAAAGGGCAGAGCTGTATTTCTTTTCAACTATTTTGTTCACTAAAAGATATGTGTTAGTAATAGGGAGTGAACAATATTTTACTCCCAGAGAGAGTAAACCTTGTCCCAACCTAAAACATAGCTCATTAATCAGTAGGCAAAACTGCTCATGTCCATTTTCAAATAAGAATTCTGCTCTCCTGAAAACGTAACAGGTTTACGTCTTGTCGTTGTCTCAGTTTGGTATAAAGAAGGATGTAAGAGGAGGTGGTGGACGAAGAGGAGGAACAGGAGAAACAGGAGAAACAGGAGGAGGGGAGGAACAGGAGAAACAGGAGGAACAGGAGGAGGGGAGGAACAGGAGGAGGAACAGGAGGAGGAGGAGGAGGAGGAGGAGGAGGAGGAGGAGGAGGAGGAGGAGGAGGAGGAGGAGGAGGAGGAGAAAGAGAAATGTTTGCAGTTAATTTGACTTTTATTATGAAATCATTGAGGCTTTTCTGGACCAGGATGGCATGGAACAAAATATGGTTTTGGGACCAATAGATTAAACTTATCAATCTATGAGTAATTGTAGTAGTGCTATAGAGTATCAACAGGTTGCTTAGGCGAGTACACTTCTGGTTTGAGCAAATCAAGTTGCTGGATGTCAAAAGGACACAGAAAATAATGGGGTTGACTCAAGATGCTTCTGTTTTCCAATGCAGTCATTTGCTTTTCTTTAGCTATCTAAAGTCTTTTCTGTGATCTGAGGAAGATTGCAAATAGTGAGGTGGTGGTGGTGGTGGGGTAATGAGATCAGATAGTACTGGCTTTCAGAAACTAAGATAACAGAAGCATCCTTTTCACACCTAATATTTCATTTGTATCAGTGACTTCTCCTACATAGGCCTTAGGTGATAAACAGAGGGGTTGATTGAAAAGGTTTTGAGCCAGTCTAGGAGGTGATTTCCAACTACACCTGAATATCAGAAACACTATGAAGCCTAGGCCCCAGATCTACTGCCCATTGGCTCTGATAGAGCCCAAGCAGTTTCTTTCATAAGTGTATCCTTAGGGAATTTCTAGTTTGACTAGACTGGGAAGCACCTACAGAATCCAACCTCTCATGGAACTGAAGTGACACCAAGTTGATCTCTAACTCATCTTCCTAGGAAAACAAAACAAGTTACTCCAGGGGCCTTCTAGGAATCACTTAGGATTTGTCACCTCTCTGACCCAATCTATTTTCCTTCTCCTGTATACTGCTTCTGAAGCCTCAAACTATTCACCCAGTACAGAGAGCACACTTGTTTATTAGGCACTGTGATTTTCTGTCTATTACCTGGTATGGTCCTTTCCAAAACCCACATGAATCACATACCCACTTCACTTCAGTTCCTACTCAGAAGTCACTATAACAGAGCTGTCTTCTTCAACTCTGCCTGTTCTTCCTTCTCGGTGCTATCACCTATCATTCCATTCATACTTGTGTTTCTCTGTTTCTGATTCCTATTTATTCTATTTAAGCATTCTCGGGGACCTGAAAGGCTGTATTTGTTTAGTACTTTGTCCCCAACATTGGCATTGGGCACATGGTTGATTCTTAATAATTATTTATAAGTAGATGAATGAATAATTCTTCTAAATATAATCTCCTGGTCTGATAGACTGCTCTACTACTCACAGAACAACTTGAACATCAGCCAGCCCTGGCTTGATCTTTACATGTATACTATTAAGTAAGTTACTGATTCTTTCAGAGCTTCAATTCCCTGTATGTCAAATGGAGCACCAACAACTGGAGAACCACTGTAAGCACTACATGGAGCAAGCAATAAGTGTTCCTCAGGGAAACAAGGCTGAAGTGGGTCTTAGGTTTAGTTTCACCCCCTTGGAATTCCAAGGGTGCATGGGATTTATTGGATTCCCCAGTTGGGCTATAGAGGAGCCGGAAGTTTCCTGTAGTTTCTCAATTTTTAAGGAGTGGAAGGTTGTGAAACAGTCATTGGTGCCCTTGTGAACAAAATTTCATTAAGACATTGTGAAACAGAGAGCAACAGGGAGCTTTCTCTAGCCAACAGGCATCGGGGCTTCATGTTCAGTGGAGTGTGTCAGAGGAGAGAGGGAATCCCTGGCTGTTCTGCCGAGTCTCCTTCACAGCTATATCCTTACGGCTCCAGTTAGGAAGAGATAAATCAGTCCCATTGGCCAACTGGGACAAATCACAAGCAGTCCCTTGTGGGCACACAGAACAGTCATGTTCTTAGGCCACTGTCTCCAAGGTGAGATTTAAGGTTTGTAGTTTGTAGGAAAAAAGGGGAAGGGAAGAAAAGAAAATCGCACTGACAATCAAATTGAAAATCTAGGTTCTACCACACGCTGCTCACTTTGCCAGACCAGCCATGAACTGATTCAACCCCATTAGGCTATTCATAGGAAGAGTGTCCTCATTTTCCACTTGGAGGAACAAGGATTGGCAAGGTGTAGTATCTCACAGTTGTTTTCCATATAAACTTTTTGGGACCTTACCCTACCCTAAGACTTTGGAGTTTGTCCTTCACTGAGTCTGTGAGCTCAGAATCTGTGACTCATACTGTGCATTTGATTCTAACTGTAAAACATAACAACAGTGGCGCTAGTCATATCGTCTATGCCAGGACCTATATTGACATGAAATTAGCCACTGAAGGTTAAATAATCAGTTTGAGGACTTCCCTATAGCATGTATTCAGTAAACAATTATAACCATGGTTAATAATATTAATAAATTTTAAGAAAATCATACTAGTAGTACCAAGATCAAAACTTCAGCTAAGTTGGCCTAAAGAAACTTCTCTTTTACAGTGTCACATTGGTCACAGCATGGATGGCCACAGCATAGAAGTTCTAACCTGGGAGGTCCATATTCATAAAGAGTTTGCACAGCATAGTTCCATACCTAACACTCAAGAATGGCTGTGAGAGATCTAACCAGCCCATTTTCAGAGGCCTGCAGGAAAAAAAAGTGTGGAATCTTCCCTGAAAACCTATCCCTTGTGGCACCGCCCTTCTCTGCAGGCTGCTAACATCTGCTGGCCTCCATGGGCTCCATCCTCCCATACAATTGATTCGCCACACAATTAGGTTCTGGCACAGTCATCAAAGTCATCTCCCTCCTAGGATATGGAATGAGATGAAAAACAAATTTTGCATTGTAACCTCAAAGTGTGATCAGGGCAGGAGCTGAAAAGAGAAAGGTTATGTTGTAAGGATCCAGGGTCAGCAGTGGAAGACAGCATGCCGCCTGCCTACCCCAGGTGATTTGTGTGGCTATGCATGTGCCCCTTTATACCCAAAATAGACCTGTGACACTCCTAAGGGACAGAGGCTCTGAGTAACTCACCTAAAATTAGATTTATTTTTGTCCAAGTTAGATCAGAGAAATGGACTGACTCTTGATATACAGAAAGTATTAGATTTATCTCCTACAATCATTAGGGCATTTGTGGTTTTGCCTCATGGATGAAGACAGAGCATCTCTCTTCCAGTGACTATTCAGCTTCAAAGAAGAAAAGGACCAGACCACTGGTACTGAGGTGAAGGCAGAGCCTCTGGGTACCTTTGAAGATAGAGGAAAAGATGTAAATTAAATGCGGGTGAGCAAAGTCTGAAAATAAAATTCTTGAAGGAAAGCAAACCTCTTCTGCCGTGGGTGTGAAAGTAAAGGAAGTCAGCCAACTGAGGGATAAACAGGATTGCATGATGTAAGCACTCTTTAAACAGGCCGAACATGAGAAGCATAAGGAAATACATGGAAGTTGTAAACTGTCTGTTTTATCTGCAGGCTTGGAAGAATCAAAGTGAAATCAATGTCAATTTTCTCAATATTCAGCTCATTATAAACTATGAGGGACAGGAAGCATGCTTTTATTTGCTGTTTCTGTAATAGTGTTATTTGGTAGATGACAGGGCCATAGGGTTCTATAATCATGTATAGGGCAACATGCCAAATGTCATGCTGACATCTGGGTAGCTGTCTTTTTTTCCCTATGTGTCTCCTATTCATTCATTCATTTCTTCATTTATTCAGTAAAATTATTTTGGGCTTGCAGTATCCTAATCTTACTAGACACTGTAAATGAAGATGAAGGTGGTATGACCTGATCATTAGGTAACAAAAGTCCTCTATAAAAACACATTGGAAATCTTTATAAAAACAAAAAACAAAAACAAAAGAAAGGGGCTGGAGAGATGACTCAGCGGTTAAGAGCACTGACTGCTCTTCCAGAGGTCCTGAGTTCAATCCCCAGCAACCGCATGGTGGCTCACAACCATCTGTAATGGGATCTGATGCCCTCTTCTGATGTGTCTGAAGACAGCTATAGTGTACTCACATACATTAAATAAATAAATAAATAAATAAATAAATAAATAAATAAATAAATAAATAAATCTTTTTTAAAAAATGTGGTAGTGAAAGAATGGGGTACTTGGTTCCTCATAGGAGGAAACAGATTCATGAGCAGATGTTGAATTATAGCCCTCTCAAAATTTTGACTTTTAACCTCTCAATGAATGTATTTGGGCAGAGTCAGAACCTCAGGATGTGTATATATTTATACAGAGTTTGAATCTCAGAACATCGATGCATTTGGTCATCAAGTCTCTACAGCTGCAGTTCGTTAAGAGAGGTTGTCATCAAGAAAGCAAATGACAACAAATGCTGACAAGCATGTAGGGACAAGGAATCCTTAGTCACTGTTGGTGCAAGTAAACCCTCGTGTATCTGCTATGGAAATATGTGGCAAATTCTCAGAAAGCTACAAACATAAGTACCACGTCACTTAGCTACTCCACTCTTGAGGGTAAAGTCACGGGACTCTATTCTACACAAAGATGCTGCTCTTCCATGCTTATTGCCACTCAATTTATAACAGCTAGGGAAAGGAATCTGTCTAAATGTGCATCAGCAGACAATGGATAATGAATATCAAAATGAAATTCCGAAAGTTGCAAGAAAACACATGGGATGCTTAACTATTAAATTAACTAAGGTAACTCAGGCTCAAAATGAAAAAAAAATGCATGCTCTTTCTCATATGTGGGTCCAAGTTTCTAATTTTTATGTATGTATACTTATGAAATAATGTGGGAAGGGCAGAGGTCACAAAACCAGAAAGGCACTTATGAGAGCTGAAAAGGGAACATCAAGAAAACGACGTAGGAAATATTTAAGAACACAGGATAGAAAGTGCAAAGAGAAAGAAGGAGGTGCAGGGTGGTACAAGTTGGAGGAAGGAGGTAGACAGAGTGGTGAGTGAGAAGGAAGGACTCAGTGATGCATAGAAAGGCCATAAGGAGATCTGTTATTCTGTATGCTAATTTAAAGGAACAGGTCATAGTGGGTTGGAGTATGAACTGAAGCCTTCTCATAAAGACCTTTTAAACAAGAAAGCACACAAAGACATGCACAGAGAAGAAAACCATGTAAAGATGGAAGCAATCTGGAGAAATACAAGTAGCAACTAAGAGACTCCAACCATTGCCAGCAGCTATCACAGTCTAGAAAAAGGCAAGACAATAACAAAAGTACTAAAACTGCAGTGGTAAGAAATAAGATTCTCTAAAATGTTTTTAAATGTCATGTGCTTTTCAATATGACTTCTGCTTGAGAAAATTATTTCATTCATTGTCAATCACGGTACCTATTCCAGTTTGAAAGGAATGACCCACATCCGAATTGAACTATCCAGGGTTTCCTTGCCACAGTTTGGATCTTTCTGTGCCTGGCACCTCCCCAAAGGAACTTCCTAGTTTAATTTCTCAGTTCTATCCGCGTCTTGCAATTTGTGCCTTCTGCAATCTGGTTCATTGACTTCTTCATATGCCTAACCTAACCAAATGTGGCAGTGTTACAACCAGAAATACTTTTTTGTAATATAGTATTTTTATTACTTATTTGGGTATTTAATAAGTGCATACTATGTATTGCGATCCTGCTTACCTCTTCATTGCTTCCAGATCTTCTCTTCCACTTTGAACTTTGGACCCCTCTTTACTAACCCACCAAGTACTATTTGTGCTACACCACATACTGATGGATATGAGACTATCCAATGGATATTGGTCAGACAACCAAGCCCCAAAAGATTAAACAAATGACCCCCTCCAACTTTGCCTTGAAGCCATTAAATGGTAATAGCTCCGTGGTTAGGGATGGAGGCTGTGATCCTTACGCTAAATCCACAGAAGGAGATTGACTGGATTGATCTTGGGTAGATCTTATGCAGCATCTATCAGTTCATGAGTGCATTGGTTCTGCCATATCCAGGAGACATTGTTTCCCCCAAGTCATTCCTGACCTCTGGCTCTTAAAATACTTCTGTCTTTTCTTCTCCAATGGTCCCTGAGCCTTATGGATTGATGTGATATCGATGTCCTCATCACGACTCCACAAACACAAATATTCTGGACTTTGGAAAGTTGTGGGATTCTGCATTAAGCACCGTATACTGTACCAAGAATTGTCTAGATGAGGTCTAATAAATATACTTACCAATGGCTACAGAAATTCTGATTTAGAGAGAAGTTTGATATTGTTATCATTTAGTAAATAGGAATTCTAACAGGAGCAAGGTCCCAGGATAGATTTCCTTATTTTATTGTCCACAGTGGTTTTCTTTGGGTAGCTCTTCATGTTGCTTTGTGTTTATTCCCTTGAAATACAGCTATTTTGTAATAGTAAGGCTATTTCTGACAGTGATGGAAACTTTAATTAGATATTTTTATGAACAATCTAATACCTGAATTTGTTCTGTTCTTTCTATCTGAAATCTCCTATTTTTCAAGTAACTTCAAGTATCAAACAATATTTATTTTTTGACTCTAGAAATAGTGTATAAAATGAACAGAAGGAATGACAGTCATTACTGTTTAGCTAAACCAGTCTTTAATTGACTCATCATCTATTGTAAGATCACATTTGAAGGAAACCCCTTACAGCCTAACCAATCATATCTACCCTTGGATTACTCTGGAAGCAAGAGGGTGTTATATATTAAATACACAAGACCAAGCCTGGAGAGACGTGAGATATCTTTCTCTATATTTCTATCTAATACATGTATAATATATAAATGCATACAATATATGTATACATAGTTTTTCTCCTTTCTGCCAGTTTTTGGCCATTCAGGTGTCACGTTAACCACCTTCCCAGAACCTGTCATTCTTCTTTCTTGTCCTGAATGCTGAGAATAACAAATTAATACCTGAGAACATATCTAACCTCAGTCTCTTCCTCTTTATTTTTTGGGACATTGGGCTGATGGAATCCTACTCCCAACCTCAAAAACCCAGGAGAATTTTTTTTCACTCCATGTATTTTCATGGTTGATCACTCTTGAATTGCATTTTGATTTTTGAAGTTCACGTGTTCATTTCATTTCCTTGAGAACATTTTGTTTAGCGAGGAAAAATACCCTCTACTCGTTGTGTGAATATCTGTGTGTTTCTGTATCTGCACAAACATATTTGCTTGACTATCTCAGAATCTACAAGAAAGTCTTAAGTCAGATTTTCACTTCGGTGCCTTCAGAAATCACTTTGCAGCCTACACACTCTTCCAGAAGTCTGGCCAGTACCTAGACCTGTTTCATCTTGAAAATCAATTGATACTATTTCCTCTCCAAAGGCATCCACTATTGATTGTGTATCTTCCTTAATTATATAGGAGAAAAACTGACTCCTGGACACAACCAGATTTCCCATTTGGCATCTTTATTTCCACTCCAGTGTAACTTAGTTATCGATGCATGCCTGGATCAGGCTGTTAAAACACTCACTGAGGGGACAGAAAATATGGTTCAGTGGGTAAAAGAATCTGCTTCCAAGACTGAAGACTGAAATTCAATCTCCAAGACCCACATGGGGGAAAGAAATGGCAAACTCTAACATATTGTCCTCTGACCTCCACTCCTGCACTGTGACATGCTCCTTCACACAATCATGCATTCACAAAATAAACAAAATGTAAGAAAAGCATACACACATATACATACACATCATATACATACACACACACATACACACACACACGCATATAGTCATATTCAAATCTGAAATGATATCTCTAGAATCTAGACTTTGGAAAATTCTAGAAATAAGTCAACTGTAATGTCAGTATGTTAGTTTATCAGCTAGGTTGGAAGCTCATTCTTGATGTTCCCCCAGACTCACATTATACCCTATATGGCCTCTATTTATCTCACAATTACATCATACCATGACAAGCATGGCCATTTAATTTTTATAATTTAAACTGGGCTCTTTGAAGAGTGACATGCATAATTAATGATTAAAATAGACCTGTAGATGCAAAGTGAGACTACACCAACACAAAAATAGATCACATTAGTTTTGATCATCAGCTCAACCATCTGTATCCTCCTCTAGTCAATAAGTCCTTGCCATATTTAGCTGATACTCTACTCTGGCTACAGCACCTAACACAGTACTTGGAATATGGAAAAATCACATCAATAATTGTCCTTTATCATGGCAAAAGCATAGATAAAATGATCCTATTCAATCTTCCAGTCCTTTCATTATAAATGCTAGCATAGAATTTGTGTGCTAGGATTATACTGTGCAGTAGTGGTCCAACCATATTTTCTTGTCTGATTGTTTGTTTATCCTCCAAGGTACCTGAATCCATTTGCACTTGAATTATTTTTGTATCCTTGTAGTATTCTATCCATTTATTTTTATGACAATTACCATCTATTACAATTTCTGGTATTTTAAAGGTGATGACCCTGGACATGATGAGTTCTTCTGAGCGTCCTTTCATTTCCATGAAAGTGTCTTACTTAGAACAGTCACAGATATGAAAACAGTAAATTCTAGGTAAGTAAATGAATAACAGGATTTATTAATGGAAAATAATATTTTCAGATTGAAAATAAGAAAATTCCATTTAATAACATACTGGTTTAGCTTTGTTCATATATTTATATGCTTGGTAGTATCTGTAGTGTCCTTATGGACTCACAGATTAATATAAAGTTAGAGACAATTCACATATTAGGGAAGTGGAAAGTTGCCTCGTATGTTATCAAAAACTAACTCTGATGCAAGACTCGCCAATGGCATGATGTATAGAAAGGTGAACACAGGAAAGATGTCCCTGTAAAAGTCAACCTACGATAGATGTTGCATTTTTATCCAATCTCAGATAAGAAGAACATGTGATTAAGAGCCCAGAAAATAGAATTTACAAGAAAAGGTTAGAGCAATTGGAATTTTTTAGCTCAGTGACAAAATTATATGTAGCTATTCAGTGAGACTTCATTATCCAATATCAATTCACTTGAACAGGGGCATAATTTAAACTGACAGCCATGTCTCCAATGAATAAATGACCCACTGTTCTTAACAAAGAATAATAATAATAATAATTTGAAGCCATTACCCTCAAATTGTTTCTTTTCATTCTTACTTGTCCTACTTTAGGTCATCAAAGATTTGTTTTATATGAACATTTCTGTGCCACATTCTTCAAGACAGTGGAGGCAGAAGTTCTCAGTTACAATCAAAGTGGGGGATGCCATACCTCAACTCTTTCTTATTCCAATCTCCTATTTTCTAAGATGAGGTCACGTGGACATTTATTCCATTGGTGTTTTCCTTCAGGAAGGGCTGCATGCCAGGTTCTGTGATAAGCACCAGAAATATAAAACTTATGAAAGACGAGGTATTAGTATTTGCCTTATTGTGAGGTAGCAACTCCCTTTTCTACTAAGCTTAAAGATGTCTGGAAATCCAGCAAAAAAACAAAACAAAACAAAACAAAACAAAAAAAAAAAAAAAAAAAAAACAAGGCGATAACCTCGGGTCAAGTTATCTTCACAGTGCATCCATCCATCAGATGTTGTTTGAGAAGAGGGTGCAAACTAAACTATTATCTATTTTTCCTCTCAATTATTTTTCAAACTATCAACCTGTTTTAAGAAAAACAATATACAGATCAAATTAATTTTTACGTGCAAAATAACTGGAAGTGTTAGCCTATGCTTGTAATCTGAGCCCTCTGGAATTTGAAGGAGGAAGATTGTGAGTTCTAGCACAACCTGAACTAGACAGCAAGACCATCTCTCAGAAATACACACAAATATACATTTGCATATAAATGAAATAAAAATTCATAAACTAAAAATCCCTAAACTTTTTAAAAATTTTATTTATTTATTTTACATTCTGATCATAGCCTCCCCTCTCTCCTCTCCTCCCTGTCCCTCCCTGTCACCTCACCTCCATGCCATCCTCCCTTTCTCAACAGAAAAGGCTCAGAAAAAAGGAAAGCCTTTCATGAATATCAACCAGCCACGCATATCAAGTTGCAGTAGGAGTAGGTACATTTTCTCCTATTATGGTTAGGCAAAGCAGCCCAGTTAGGGTTTGAAAGGGTTCCCATTGTGGGCAACAGAGTGGGAGACAGCCCCTGCTCCTGCTGTTAGAAGTCCCACTTGAAGACCAAGCTGCACAATTGTTAGATATATGCAAAGGGCCTAGGTCTACCCCATGTATGCTCTCTGTTTGATGGTTCCGTCTTTATGGGCCCCTATGGGCCCAGGGAAGTTGATTGTGTCTTTTCTTCATGTGGTGTCCTTGACCTCTCTGGCTCCTTCAATCCTTGGTCCCCTACTTCCATAGAATTCCCCAAGCCCTGCCTAATGTGTGGCTGTGGGTCTCTGTATCTGTTTCCATCAGTTGCTGGATAAAACTTCTCAGATGACAGTTATGCTAGGCTCCTGTTTGGAAGCATAGCAGGGTCTCAGGCTGGGCCATTCATTGGTGAGTGATTCCTTCAATTTTGACTCCATCTTTATCCCTGCATATTTCACTGATAGGAGAACTTGTGGGTCTAAGGTTTTATGGCTGGGTTGGTGTCCCAGGCTCTCCACTGGAAGTCTTTTCTGGTTATAGGAGATGGCCATTTCAGGCTCTAAGTCCCCCGTTGTTAGAAATCTTAGCTAAGGTTACTCTCATAGATTCTTGGGAGTTTCCATTTTCCTAGGTTTCTAGCTCAACCCAGATATGCCCTCCCCCACCAATTCAGTTCTCTCTGTATACTCTCTCCTTCCATTCCCCCCACCTTGGCCTCTCATGCTCCCCTCCCTAACCCCATCCCTGACCCAGTTACTTCCCTCCACCCAACCCTGACAAGACCACTAAACTTTTAAAGCTAGGAAATGCATAACATTTAGCAGAGAAATATTATGTCAACATGTACAACCTAGCAGAGTAAGTTAATGGCAAACTCAAGATTATAATTCTAGTCCTTTAGGGGCCTTCTCTTTATCTATATTAGAAACTGCATTCTAATGTTAACAGTAAGTATATATGTGCAGTTGATACTAACAGACTAATTATGATACCATCAACACATAAAAGTATATCCAAATACAAGAAATCCAGAGGTAAGCAGATCATAGTTGCTACAGTAGTGCCAGTATCACTAGGGAGCCAGAATAAGAATACTGTCAATCTGTTTTATCTTTTTGTTATTCAGCTCTGGTTTGAAGAAGACTTCTAGAGCCCTGGTTATTATGTCAACTTTAAAAAAACACATTTACAGCTCAATATTGCAATTTTGTTAATAAGTAGAAGAAAATATATATTAGCCAGGCAAATTAAAATCTATGCTATCAGAAAACAATGTTACTAGAACTCAATTGTATATACGTTGGAAACTGGGGAATGGTTCCTCTTTGTTCTGGACTGTTCCGATATTTGTACAGTAATCATCTTTTCAAGCCAGAGACAGTGTTCCTCCTCTGAGTAGAGCAAAGCTTACCTACTGTCTTCAATGTGGTTTACATCTCTCTGCCCATGGTGAAAGATTAGTTTTTGCTATATCAAGGATGTGTTTACTGTGACACTTCTCCTCATATACCTGGTCCTATTTGTGTCACACTCTAGGAATTGAGGCTGTGGGAATCTACTTGAGAAAATGATGCTTCTCTGGTCACTGTAGATTCTGTAAACAATCATCCAGGGTTTGTTTCTCCACTTAAAAGTCCATTATCTTTGGCAATTGCTTGTGAAACAGTAGCAGGCTAATTTGCTACCTCACCAGCCGAATGAAAGCTCATAACCTTTACAGTTCTTTCATGTATAACTTGCCTTGTAGAATAAGATATGTAATCTATCTAACTCCAAGCCATCTAGAGTCCAATAAGTGAAAATCTAATTTTTTAAAACTTTTTTTTTTAATTATCTTTACAGTTCAGTCATTATCCCCTTCCTGGTCTGCCCTCTGACAGTTCCTCATCTCATTCCTCCTCCCCTGTCTCCAAGATACCCACTCCACCCCTATAGACCTCCTCACTGCCTAGGGCCTTAAGTCTTTCAAGGGTTAGGTACATCTTCTCACACTGAGGTCAGATCACCAGTCCTCTGCTGTGTATGTGTCAGGGGGCCTTGGACCAGCTAGTGTATGCTGCCTGGTTGGTGGCTCAGCGTCTGAGAGATCTTGGGGGTCCAGGTTAGTTGAGAATGCTTGTCTTCCTATGGGGTCGCCCTCCTCCTCAACTTTCCATAATTCAACCACAGGATTCCCAAACTTCTGTCCATTGGTTAGGTGTAAGTATCTGTGTGTCCCTCGGTCAGCTGCTCGTTGGGCCTCTTGGAAGGCAGCAATGTTAGGCTTCTGTCTGTAGCACACAACAGCATCATTAACAGTATCAAGCCTTGGAGCCTCCCCTGAGATGGATCCCAATTTGGGCCAGTCCCTCGACCTCCTTTCCCTCAGTCTCTTCTCCATTTTTGTCCCTGCACTTCTTTTAGACAGGAACAATTCTGGGTCAGAATTTTTGACTGTGGGATGTCAACCCCATCCCTCCACTTGATGCCCTGTCTTTCTTCTGGTGGTGGACTCTACAAGTTCCCTCTCCCCATTGTGTCATCTAAGGTTCCTCCCTTTGAGTCCTGAGAGTCTCTTACCTTCTAGGTTTCTGGTACATTCTAGAGGGCCCCCCTACCTCCCACCTCCCAAGGTTGTCTGTTTCCATTCATTCTTCTGGTTTTCGGGGCTTCACTCCTGTTTCCCACCCCAATACCTGACCATGTTCCCCTTTTCCCATCTCCCTTTCCTCTTCCACCCAGATCCTTCCCTCCCACTCCCGTGATTGCTTTCTTCTCCCTCGCAAGTGGGACTGAAGCATCCTCACTTGGGTCCTTTGGCTTGTGAACCCTCTTGAGTTCTGTGGGTTGTATCCTGAATATTCTGTACATTTTTGTCTAAATAATAATAATAATAATAATAATAATAATAATAATAATAATAATAATAATAATATTTGGTTTTTCCAGACAGGGTTTCTCTGTGTAGCCCTGGCTGTCCTGGAACTCACTCTGTAGACGAGGCTGGCCTCAAACTCAGAAATCCACCTGCCCTTGCCTCCCAAGTGCTGGGATTAAAGGCGTGTGCCACCACTGCCTGGCTTTTATCTAAATTATTAGTGAGTACATATCATGCATGTCCTTTTGGTTCTGAGTTACCTCAGGATGATATTTTCTAGTTCCATCCATTTGCCTGCAAAACTCATGATGCCCTTGTTCTTAATAGCTGAATGGTATTTTATTGTGTAAATGAACCACATTTTCTGTATCCATTCTTCCATTGTGGGACATCTGTGTTGTTTCTAGCTTCAGGCTATCACAAACAAAGCCACTATGAACACAATGGAGCATGTGCCATTGGGGCACGGTGGGGCATCAATTGGGTATATACCCAAGAGTGGTATAGCTGGGTCTTCTGGTAGATCTATTTCCAGTTTTCTGAGGAACTGCCAGATTGATTTCCAAAGTGGTTGTACCAGTTTGCAATCCCACCAGCAATGGAGGAGTGTTTCTCTTTCTCCACATTCTCACCAACATTTGTTCTCACCTGCGTGTTTGATCTTAGTCATTCTGATTGGTGTGAGGTGGAACCTCAGGGTCATTTTGATTTGCATTTCCATGATCACTAAGGACTTTGAACATTTCTTTAAGTGCTTCTCAACCATTCGAGATTCCTCTGTTGTGAATTCTCTGTTTAGTTCTATATCCCATTTTTTTTTATTGGGTTGTTTGTTTATTTAGAGGTTAGCTTTTTGAGTGCTTTATATATTTTATTATATTATTTTATTATATTACTATATTATATTTTTAGCCTATTACTATATTATATTATTTTATTATATTACTATATTATATTATTAGCCCTCTATTGCATGTGAGGTTGGTGAAGTTTTTTTCCCAATCTGTAGGTTGCCAATTCATGCTATTGACTATGTCCTTTGCCTTACAAAGGATTTTCAGTTTCATGAGGTCCCATTTTTTAATAACAAAAATGTATTGTGGAATTATATACAATAACATATTGTATTCAAATATGATTATGCAATTACTCTTTTAAATAATTGCTATTTAAGCATAGCAAAATATCCCTTATCTACTTTAATCAATTTAAATGGACTGCTGTTGCTTGAGACTAGATGTTGCATTATTGTTCATACAGGTCTTGAACTCTTGAGATTAAGTGAAACTTCTTGCCTCCTAAGTAGCTATGACTGAAGATATGTACCCCTTTACATGGCTTTCTTCAAATACATAAATGAAGGCAGTAAAATAAAGTCCAAAGAGGAATTTTATTGTGTTGGGTTGCTTGATAGCCAGTCACAGTTAAACCATTGTGCAGCCTTGCAACCTTCAAGAGCATCACTCACCCTCCCTACAGGCAGCTCCTGGAAACTCAGTAGCTGCCTCCTCTCTCCTTGCTCAACTCTGTCTTACCCTCCAACCTACTGCTATCTGGCTGTGGGCCTCATCATTCCTCGGGGATTGTTCTTTCAGAGTCTCTAATGACCTACTAACTGGCACAGCCAACTGACCCTTCCCACTCCTTATCTTCCTCCCTGCTGCTCTGATGACTTTTAACTCTCTAAAAGGATGTTTTCCCCTTGCCTTAGTAAAAACCATCTCTCCTAATTTTTCTTACATCCACTAAGAAACCATCCCCTGGCCATTTCCTTTCTTTATCCCTAAATGGTCCCATCCTGGACCTTGCTGCTTTCTCACTCTGCAAAACAAACTGTGTACTTTAAAAATGACATACTCCATACGCTCATGGCTTCTGAATCTCTGCATCCAAACCCAATTCCCTAATTCCCTTTGGGAGGCTAGAATCCCTCTCATAGTGAGTGGTTCACCACACAGTTTTATTTCAATTTATAAACCTTGCTCCTCTACAGTAACTGGCATCTGGTCATGCTTCCTTCCAGTTTTCTCACTGACACCCCTCAGCATGCTTTTCTCCTCCTCACTGAATTCACCTTAATCTAATCTAAGCTCCTATTTTCTCATGTTCCTGCCCCACTTTCTAACTTCATGTCCAGAATCAGCCCTCTTATATCATAAATCCTCAAACTCAGCAGAATGATTACCCAGAACAAAATTATCTCCCAGCGCCACCCAACTTGAACTCATTGTCTATTGGCTATATCACTGCCCTGATTCAAATCATTTGTTGTTACTCCTGCCAGAAGGACAAGAGATACTCCAAACTCTTCAACAGGTTGCAAAGAATTCTCCTCGGCCCCTCTGCTACTTATCTCTTCAGTTCACATCCTATTCTATCTATCATCCAGCCTTTTGTCCAACATAAGAAATCTCTCAATTTCCAGAAAGTACCCTGCTAATGTAGACTGTGTTACTTCCAGATAGGCCCACTTTGCTCTCTCTTACTCAACGTGACTTTAAAATGGGCTCTAAGGCTTTTCATTTACTTATTTGGGTTTTTTTTTTTTTTTTTGAGAGTTTCACACAGTGTATTTTGAGTGGCATCATTGTACAGCTAATAAATATGGCTAGATAGTTGTGTCACTAAATGTACATGGTATTAAACTGACTTTTAATAATTTATCATTATAGGTCATTTCATCTCTTGCAGCTCCTCTGAAAAGCTTCTATTTGCAGTAAATGATGCTAAACAAAGAGACCCACAATTGACCAAGATGCAAAGAATACAAGACTGTAGATTTCTAAGTCATAAAAATAATGTGTGTGTGTGTGTGTGTGTGTGTGTGTGTGTGTGTGTGTTATATCACCATCATAGCTTAGAGATCATAACAGAAAATGGGGTGAAATGTGTATAAGAGCCAGATGTGTTGGGCGACTCCAAGTGACTCCAAGACAAAAATCTTCTAGATACAAGGTAGCTGTAATTTGAGCATCCAGAGGTCAGGACGGCATGCACAAAACATGTATAAACCCTAGCTAGACAAAATTCCAGCATGTAGAAGAGAATTGAATACACAGTGCTTTCTTTTATTCTTCAAAAGCTAGCTTTACTTTTTCTGGTTTTTCAAAAATAATTAATTCTGTAAACCTTGCCGTTAACATGGGCTGATTACTTCTCTTAACTGATGGCTTATATTCTCCTACTTGATGAATCACTGGATTTCATGTAGTATGCTATGTTTATATGTTTATATGACCGAATCTGCAAAATTAAACATCTTATTTGTTTTCCTATGTCCAGTGAATAACACAAAGCCAAGTATACATTAGAGTTTCAATAAAAGTGCTTGAAATAAAATTAGAAACAATAAGTGATATAGATTAAAAAGCAGTTGTTGAGAGAGAGGAAGAATGGGAGTAAACAGATACCTTCTTTCAGGGTTGCCTCAAATAACCTCTGTAATGTTCTTAAGCAATGCTCACCCTCCTTGGCCCCAAGAGGAGAAATCTCAGCTACCAAGGGTTAGTGAATTTGCAATGAACAGTGTCCTTCAACTCCCAGGCACCACATAGATAAGCCCATGGGAAAAGAGGAAGCTGCAAGACAGTGGTTCCCCTTCAGCACCACACATAAAGAACATATTGTGACCATTGAGAAACATTCTAGTTAGAGGCACATAGTCTTGCTTGGACTATGCTGCATTGAAGAGTATGAGAAAGATCACTGGGCAGGAGGGGACTGAAGAAAGTGGTCCAACCCAGTGTTGCTGGGTCCTGAGGAAAGCTTCTTTATACCTTCATGGGCTTAAGATCCATAAATGCAATTTAAAGTTTCCAGGACAGAGATAGTGCTCAGCAATGCAAAGTAGTTTTTACAGAGTAGGACGTTTCAAAGAGGCTATTTTCTCTAAACATTATGAGCTTCCCTTTATCAAAGGGCACTGGTTTTTCTCCTTGAGTTACCTGACGTCAGTAAAGAACAAACCACAATAACTTCCTAATTTTAAAGCATTATCCATTTAAAAGATTACCTTATTACTGATACACTGAGAAGGTAAGGGTCAGGTTTGCAAAAGGAAAGCATGCCTTTGTAGGAGTTTTACTGAACAATGGGGCTCCTTTATTGGGAGAAGGCCAAAAAACCACATTGCATATGGAATGGTACTGTGCATACTTATTAAGAGTAGTGTACTGGTTTTATAGGGTTTATTAATTTATTTGGTTACTTACAATACAAATATCTCAATAAGATATATCTTTTTGGAGTGAAGGAGATGCTTCAGTGATTAAAACATGTGTTTCTCTTACAGAGGAGCTCAGTTTGATTTCTAGTACCTGTGTCACATGGCCCATAATCACATGTAACGCAGGTCCAGGGGATCCCACATCTAATTTTTCAGACATACACGCACATGGGACATGTACAGAGAGAGAGAGAGAGAGAGAGAGAGAGAGAGAGAGAGAGAGAGAGAGAAGGAGAGAGAGAGCTCACAAAGCTGAAAGCCACTCTACACTCATACGTCCAATCAATGGTTTCGGTAAGTTCTCAAACCTACCTTCATCAATGCAGCTCTACTTTCGTTACACTTACTTAAGTCCATCTCTAATCTGAACGGTGCCACTGCTTCCTAAGTAGTTTGATCATTTATTCATCTGTCATTCAGGGAATACATATTCCTTCTTTTCGTTTAACCTGACAGAAATGTTATTTGGACATTATTATGGATAAGAGAGGGATAGTATTTTCTTTCTAGTTGTTCCTTGACTGTCTAGAGCAACATGACATTATTAACTTTTGGTCCTCATTGCCTTTATGTCAAAGTAAACAATGCTGAGAATCCATGGCTCAGCCCTGGTGTGCCCAGTAACACTGACATTTCTTCATGGTTCAGTAAGACCTTACCTGTAGGCATTTGCTCCTTTGCTTTTCATAAAAGGTATCACTCACTGTATTTTCTATTGCCTTTGTACCTACTATTACACTAGATATCCTCTAAATCTACCTCATCCAGACCCTCTCCAACATCTAATTCTTGGCCACTTATATCTCATAATAGAGTGTTTCTGGATCTTCAGATCTATGTTACTAAAGCAGGTAAATTCAGTGCTATCATGACACAAAATTGAGAAGCACTACATCTTCTGGTTTATCCATTTGCCGTTCACATGGCAGTGTGCATTTTTAAAATGAAGCAGAAATTAATAACAAATGAATTCTAAAATCTCAGAGCTTAATATAGTTTTATATATATACACATATATATGGAAAGCATACCACTATATAGATTCTGTGTGGATAATAAATATGTTTTATATACTAATGTGTGACACATAAATATGTACATTTGAATATTGTGTGCACAATTACATATGTATAAAAGGATAATTTACTCATGTTAGCCATTGCATGCAGACATTAGGACTCAGCTGATACGTCTTCACATTTGACTAAAGTCATCACAATTTAAGCTTGAGGAGACTGTGTGATTCAAATCAATGAGGAACATGAAAACATGGACAAATCCTGTTCCTTAGACTATTACCTCCAGAAATGGGTTCCAACCCCCCTGTTTATTCCATTTTCAATAACATAATTTAAAGTTCTATGTGAATATCAAGGAGGTTAAGAAAATTCAGTTACTGGTAGGCAATTGTCAGGAATCTGCTGTAGGGAGGAGCATGTGTCTGATGGGCACTCAGCTACTGAAACACACTGGGAAATTCCACAGAGGCAGGGATGGAGTTGTGTTTGTTTTACCTGCTTTCACTCATAGTGTGTAGCAAAGGGACTTCTCAGTATATGTGTATGAAGTAAAGTGATACAGTCCCATCAGCTACCAGCTTGTCTTATTCTTAATTACCCAGATATGACAAAACTAGAAAGGTTGCAAAAATATTTTGTAAAGTATTGTTACCTTTTAAAATAAAGGAAAAGCATTTCTAAAGTTGTGTGTGAGACCAAATTTCCTATAGGCCCCCTATTCTGATCATTGTAGTGATCAACCCGGGTATATTTTAAAATGGGAGAAATTAGGCTTTCTTGGGTAGAATGGTGCCTCTCCACTATCCAGAACACTGGATTTGTCCTGTCTTTCGTAATAGAAAATATCCTCTTCACATTTCATCCCTTTCTGGTGATGAAAGAAGAGGTTATTAGCTCCTTCCTTTCTACTTCAGTGAAATCAGTAGATCATGAGAAATATCACTGATCTGCTCATCTAGAGTGTCATGATTTTCTTGTCACAGAATATAAAGCTCTTTATGCCCAAGACGAACATCATAGATCTTGCAATCTGGAACTCTCAGTTCTGTTTTTAAAATGGAGATTCATATCTTGTAGGTGGTGTTAAAATGACTCTATTTCTCATATCTGTTCTATATAATTTTTTACAAATTAGAAAGAAATTGCTGAAAAGATGAAAAATACAGGATATTGAGAGCAGGACTAAAGGCAACATTAAGGCTCTTGGAATTCAGGATCTTGTTTTTATTCCTACCACTAGGAAATGGAACACATAATACCAGAGGAAAGGTTCCAGAAGCCACTGTATGAGTTGGGTAAATGATATGAGCGCTTGTTCCAAAGACATATTTTGACTGATGACACACTCTGGGTTGTAGGAAGGTGTTTTATTTTGAGTTTATAGAATGATTCTTTATTTTTCTATGGAATCAACGTGTTCTTGTTGCCAGAAGAAAAGCACATTCTTATTCCACCCTTAGTTGCTCTGCTCTTGAACAAATCACTCTGTTCTCTGGGTCTAGGTTTTCTTACTTGTCTTAGTAACAGTTCTATTGGACACCATGACCAATCAAAGCAGCTCTTAAAGAGAGCATTTAATTGAGATCTTGTTTACAGTTTTAGAGCTTTACTCCATTATCATCATGGTGAGAAGCAAGACTGCATTCAGTCAAGTGCAGGAGAAGAATGAGAGAGAGAGCGAGAGCGAGAGTGAGAGTGAGAGCGAGAGCGAGAGCGAGAGAGAGAGAGAGAGAGAGAGAGAGAGAGAGAGAAAGGAGAGGCAGGCAAGGAGGCAGACAGGCAGGCAGGCAGACAGACAGACAGACAGGCAAAGACTTGACCTGGCTTGAGATTTTGAAACCTTAGAGCCCACTGAATGTGACACACTTCTTCAAATGAGACCATACCTCCTAATCCTTATAATCTTTTCAGATAGTTCCTAAGCACTTACATATATGAGCCTAGGGCTGCCAGTCAAACCACTTCACTTGATAAGCAGAGATTTTGGCAAATTATTATAAATACATCTTTTTAAATTAAGTATACATGAATTGAACAAAATATTGGGTGGAATTTCCATGGAAGTGTGTAATATATTTCATAATATCCACAGATCTATTAAATTACCCTCTCTCTTTTCTCTCTCAGCATTAATGTTTTAAGACCTTTTTCAACTTTGAACCTCTAAGTTCTATGCAATCTCACTGTCATATGCCTAGGACTTTCTTTTCTGAGATACTTACTTCCTTTAAGAGAAACTCAAGAGGAAGGATGCTACAGTGTTTATTTGGTGTGGCTGTGGATATCACGTGTTATTTGGGGGCTATATGGTCATCCTTACACTTTGCACTTGACATTGGAGACTAATTTCTGGGAACAAAACAGGTACTAAATGTGACTTCACATTGCTGGCCTTACAAAGCCATTGGTTGCTGCTAAATGTAGGACTATCCCAGCCATGAGGCAAATATTTTATTACAATTACTGGACAGGGAGGTGAAAGATGCATTACCCTGGTATTTCCTGTGTCCATCTCCAAAGTTCATCCTAGGCAAAGTTCTTTGATAGGTAGGCTTCTTTGGTTGGCCAGTGAGTCTGTGTCCTCCTCCACAACAGTGGGAATCTAAGAGCATTTATCATAGCCACCTTATTTTATGTGGGTTCTGGGCATAAAACTGCTTGTTTTCAAAGGAAGACTTTACTTACTGCTCTTTTTCCAGGTCAGGCTTCTAAGGATCATCCTCAAGTGTCTTGCACTACACTGTCTTATCTAAAATGTCGACATTTAACACCATGCTACTTGCATCGAAGGTAGAGCTTGTTTCTTAGAACCAGAAACACTGTAGGAATAGAAGACATTTCCCTTGATGTCCTCTCCCCCAAATTGAGCTTTTGTTCAGCATTTGCCCAGTCTGTAGCTACAATGCCCCAATCACTTTCTTTTTTCTGCAGAGGAGTTTTGCTTACTGTTTTTCTAATGTAGTTTTCATCAAAAAAGCAAGCTCATATTCTCCTTGGGTAGTAGTCTTCCATGGCCCCAATCTCTACTGCTTTGTACCACTAAAGCAAAAGAAGCCTAAAAGGTCTTTGATGTCAAGGCTCTGTGTAGCTCAATTGGACTCCTTCCTAGAGACTTTAGGCTATATGTGATTACTGTTGGAACTATGAAATTCTGCACATCTGGGTTTGTGTATTATCTTGTCCTGAGCAGCTACAGTATCCACCAGTATCTTTCTGCTACACAGAGGACTTGGGACAAGATCATGACAGATAGTCCATTTCCAATCTCATGGCATTTCACAAGAATTCCTAACAAGAAAGTAAAAGTAGCATGGAGAGGTACATACAACTTGTTTCCCAGTTTAACAAAGGGGGAAGGAGAGCTCCAACATTTTTGTGCCTAGGTTGTAATAGGACACATTGATTTTGACATAAAATGTAAGGGATTCGTTTTCAATTTATTTATTTTTACACTATGAAGTCACTAATTCAGGAAGAAGATTTCATGTGAGAAATAATATGTAGAGTCAGTATTTTACAAAAAGTATTATTTTGCTATTTTGTGCTACATGCAGAAGATACTCACATTTTAGATATAGGGATAGTGTGTATCTCAGAACTATAAAACAATAGATTCTTTATCTCTCAGGAATAAACTGAAAATCAAAAGCAAGATTTTTTTATCTGCAAAGAACCTGATGATAAAAATTGGCTTGTTGAGTATAATTAGGTCTTCAGAGGCACTGATGGATTTATGATACTCCGTTGTAAAGTGGGATAAGTGATCTGAAGGGCCAGACAGAGCAGATTATCTAGAAACATTGATCACAGCTCACTTCCACCTCAGAAAGTTGTGTATGGTGATGGTGCTGTGCTAACAGAATCACTAAGACAAGGCTGCTTCAGAGCACTGAGACAGAACACACACACACACAATTGTATACACACACACACACACACACACACACACACACACCGAAAAGTCTAACGAGTAGGATGAAGATGAAGACATCTGCCATTCACATATCTTGCAAAATGTTCTGTCAATAATTTTCTCCAGTAAGATGAAGCTTCAACACTGTCTCTCGTGGGATACACTCAGATTTATGGTTCTACACACAGATCAGTAATCAAAGTGGGCTTCCATCTTACAAAAGAGAAAACAGGACTAAAGGGGTGTAAATTGCCACACTTTTTCCATTGTCCTGGAACAAAGCTCTGACTATACTCAAGAAAATCTGACTACAAAGTCCTTACTGTTATCACACAGTGGTCAAGAACGAGTTGAGCTGAGTTCTGTGGACCCAGGAAAACCTAGAAATGACAGCATATTGCCCTGGTTCAGTGCCAGGGACCACCTTCAGCTTGTAGAGGAGTTCTGAGAGAAGGGGTGTCTGGGAGCAGGGAAAACAAACAACTCGAAATCATGGGTCCAGGCTGGCTGCCTATGATCTGCTCAGGACAGCTTTCCAGATGGCTTTCTCTCTGTTCTGCTTTCTCTGTGGATCTCCAGACGGTTCTCTCTAAGTTCTGTTCAAGACAGTTCTTCAAGCAGTTGTCCCTTGCTATCCTAAAAAAATTTCTGGATAGCTCATGTCTTGCAGATCACAAGTCCAGTCTTTTATTTTACATATCAATCCAGTCATTTACTCCAGATTCCCATTTGATTATCCTATGAATCAGTATCCTAGGATCCCAGCCCTTTGGTTCTTAGGAGACATCAAACACATTTTTTTTAACATTGCAAAAGAATTCAGAGACCTGCCTGCTTCTGTTAAACACAGAACATAAGCTAGCTGGGTGGGATTCTGTCATGAAATTTACCATTTCTATCATACCTGGGCCCACCCTTGCTCTGTCCCAGGCTGACTCTGAACTCAGGAATCTGTCTTCCTTTGTAAGCATAAACAAAAATCTTGGCTGGGTGGGATCTCCTGCAATCACCACTCCCTACATCTCTTTATCTTCTTCCTTAGTGACAAGCTGGCTCACAGTGCAGCTGCCTTTGTTCTTTTAGATTTGTGAAGCTCCTTATATAATTCATATTGCATTCTTATTTTTTTTTTTTGAGAAAAATAATATATTTTAAACCCTTGTTTTTAAGTTCTATTCCACAGTCTTTTTTTTTTGGTTTTGTTTTTTCGAGACAGGGTTTCTATGTGTAGCCCTGGCTGTCCTGGAACTCACTCTGTAGACCAGGCTGGCCTCGAACTCAGAAATCCGCCTGCCTCTACCTCCCAAGTGCTGGGATTAAAGGCGTGCGCCACCACTGCCCGGCCTATTCCACAGTCTTAAGGGCTGTCTTAGCATTTTTCATTTTGCTGAGACATTAGCAGTACCTTTGCTTCCCAAACTGGTGTTGTCTCAGATTATCATGGAGTCGTTAACATTATCAGGGAGGACATTCATTAAAGGAGGAACATAAAATGCGTACATTCTACAAGCCTGATGCCCACAACAGCCATCGACATTCATGGAGACCCATGCCTGCTAGCCCCGTCCCAGGGGCAGAGAAGATGTCATTCTATCCCTACCAAGGCCATGCGGGACCCAGCAGTTCAGATTGAAGATTTGCAGAAGGGACTTACGTTGTCATAATGCCTAACTACTATCAAGGTTTCCTTCTCATTCTGGAAGAAACCATGGGAACGTTTAGGTTTTATACATGATATACTATAATGATTCTTCTCTCCTCCTGGATCATGGTAACTGTGATTTGGGGTTCCAGTTCTACTCCATTCTGAACATATTGCAACATTCTGGCTTGTACTTTGTCTAACTGCCACAGCAGAGTACTGAAAGGTCTTAAATGCCCAGGGTGGTAGAGGAAAGGTGAGCCCTGATTTCCTTTGGTAAGGAAGATTTTATCAAATGTTAAATAGAAAAAGTGATGGCAGGTGGCTCACTTGTGTACAAAAGTGAATACGTCGAGTGTTTTATTACATGATAATTTAGGGTGAAGGGATGCTTCCTAATTTAATCCAACTACACACAGCATTGTGACTCCACTCTGCAAGGGACATTATGCGTTAGTACAGAATACAAAAAAATGAGCTACTCATAGTTTCTGCTCTATGGCTCAGCTGGGCAAAGTCAGTGCTGAAGAGCAGTCTGTGTGAGGAAAGGGACATTTCCTGTGCTTTAAGGGGATACTGGAGGACATCAGTAAGCTCCCTTTCAGCCAGTTGTTAAGAAATGCAGTCTTTTAATATGTAGTTATTTCTCAGACCTTGTATAGTTTTCTTTGCTCGCTATTGAGAAATGCTTCATAAGAATTTAGATACTGGGTAAGGCTTGTCCTAAGAACAGAAAATGCAAGCCCATCAGTAATACCAGTACTTATTTGATATTTGGGATATGCCGAGGAGTAGAACCATGTCTAGCCAAGGATTGGCGCCCAGGAAGTGGCACGTGGTGCTAAAGAGATTTATTTAATCTTAAAATAATTGGACATTGATAGAGGGCTAATATCCAATATATTGAAAGAACTCAGGAAGTTAGACTCCAGAGAACCAAATAACCCTATCAAAAAATGGGGAACAGAGCTAAACAGAGAATTCTCAAGTGAGGAAATTTGCAGGGCTGAGAAGCACCTAAAGAAATGTTCAACATCCTTAGTCATCAGGAACATGCAAATCAAAACAACTCTGAGATTCCACCTCACACCAGTCAGAATGGCTAAGATCAAAAACTCAGGTGACAGCAGATGCTGGTGAGGATGCGGAGAAAGAGGAATACTCCTCCATTGCTGGTGGGATTGCAAGCTGGTACAACCACTCTGGAAATCAGTTTGGCAGACCCTCAGAAAAATGGACATAATACTACCTGAGGAACCAATTATACCACTCCTGGGCATGTACCCAGAAGATGCTCCAACATGTAATAAAGACACATGCTCCACTATGTTCATAGCAGTCATATTTATAATAGCCAGATGCTGGAAACAACCCAGATGTCCCTTAGCAGAAGAATGGATACAGAAAAATGTGGTTCATCTACACAATGGAATACTACTCAGCTATTAAAAACAATGACTTAATGAAATTTGCAGGCAAATGGATGGAACTTGAAAATATCATCCTGAGTGAGGTAACTCAGTCACAAAAGAAGGAACATGGTATGTACTCACTGATAAGTGGATATTAGCCCAAAAGTTCGGAATACCCACGTTTCACTTCACAGTAACCATTGGACTGAGTGTGAGGTCCCAGATGGAGGAGTGGGAGAAGGGACTGAAGGAGCTGAGGGAGTTTGCAGCCCCATGGAGGGAGCAACAGTGTCAACTGGCCTGACCCCCTGGTGTTCCTGGAGACTGGACCACCAACCAAAGAATACACATGGAGGGACCCATGGTGCTGGCCACATATGTGGCAGAGGAGGGCCTTGTTGGCCATCAGGGGGAAGAGAAGCCCTTGGGCTTGAGGGTGTTAGAGGCCCCAGTTTAGGGGAATGCCAAGGTGGGAAGATGGGCGTGGGTAGAGGAATACCCTCATAGAGGCAGGGAAGGCGGGAGGGGATAGAGGGTTTCCAAAGTGGAGACCTGGAAAGGGGGAAACATTTGAAATGTAAATAAAGTATCAAAAAATAAAAATAAAAAAAAAATAATTGGACGTTAGAAATAATTATTAATCCAATGTTGCATATAAAGAAATGCAGCCTTGAGAAGTTTATTACTGTGCTCAGTGTCACACAAGGAGGCTTTTGGAGCCATATGTCCTTTGCTAAGCTTATTTTTAGCTTCATTATGGTTAGTCCAGGGAGAGCTTCCTTAACGTCAAGGTGTAATCAATCCTTCTGGCATCTACCACATGATCCTTGACTGCTCATGAAGGTCCTGATGCTCTGCCTGCCAAGGACTCAGCCAGTTTTCCAGCTATGGGTAAGCTTTGCTTACTCTGCTCTTCAGGGTTCCCAGATCACTCTTCTTTCTACAAAGATGTGTCTCCTCCAGCTTTGTGGAAACCTTATTCCCTTTGTAGATAGAATGTTGTTTGTGGGATCTCAAAGAGACACCACAACAACTCCCAGGATTCATTTTCTGATGTTTTCTTCTACAGATTTGACTACCTATACTTCTTTAGCAAATTTCTTTTTTCCTACTACACTCAGAAATACAGGAACACAACAGGCCTACCAGAGCCCTACCTTGACCTAACCATTCATATTCTCTTTAAGCACAAAGCCAGAATGAGGGTTTGTGTATTAGCTCATTTATTACCTCCTCTAGGAGAAGCAAAGTCCTTACTTCCTGTTGTCCTGTGTTGTAAAACTATATATATATATACATACATACGTATATATATATATGTATGTATGTATATATACACATATATATGTATGTGTATAGATATACATATGTATGTATGTATATATATACATATATGTATGTATATATATATATCCAGCAGATTTTTTTATAGCACAGAATAGTATTCATGCTGTCTTAAGGGAACAAAAGCACATTTCATTGCAATATTTATAATTTGCTCCAATTGTGGAAAAACAAACCAATTATAGGAAAACCTGAAAATAAACATATAAAATATTAACCATTATTTATCAATGGCTACTATAACTGTTTTAGTTTTTCTTCATTTTATGTATGGTTAGAAATGTGTCTCACTTAGGTGGCCTGAAAAGAAAATCTTCATAGAAAATTATATATTAAAACACACATTAAAGGAAAGTTAACTCTAAAATAGACTTCATTCCTTTATATACATTATTGGAGAATGATGCCAGTCAGAACAAGGGATCTTGCATGAGAGACTTCATAAAACTATTTAGGAATCAGTCATCAGTTATGGCTAAATTTTTGAAAATACTTTTTTCTTTTCCTAAAATTAATTTCTTTTCTTTTTTTACCTTAAGAGTTTCTCAACAGCCTTTCCAAATTCAAGCAATGTTTCCACCTCACAAAGGGTTCTGCCTATATTTGTTCTAGAACTATTTCTCTCTATAAGCTAAGCTATTAACCACTTACTTCTGTTTTCTTTAATCTCCCTATCCCCACCTTTTGGATAGTTCTGAGTAGAAGAAAAGAATCTCAGCATATTCAGTATAAATCAAGAGATTCGTCTTTCCATATTTTTCTCTCATTTGACCTTCAAAATAACCCTTATAGTACTTTGAAATCACATAGCAAATTCATAGTAAAACTTATGAGGTAGAAGAATTTACAGTAAAGTGTGAAATAACTACATACTGGATTTGGGACTAAGCTTGCTATTCCAGAAAGTTTTCCAATATATTTTGAGATTGTATTAGGCATAGGTAGATAAAATTCCATACTCTTTTATCTTTCCTTCCTCGGTCTTACTAAACTTGAGTAATATACTTTTAACATTATAAACATAAATAGAGTTCTATCTTCTTTAAACTACATATTTGAGTATTTCTCCATGGTTTCTGTAACAATTTTGAGTTGTGATCTTGGCTGCTGAGCATGTATACATATTTTTATTTTTTATAACTTGAGGATTTCATACATGAATATTTAAACTCTTTCCACACATACCCATCTTCCCTACCCACCTTCTCTCATGTTCCCCTAACTATTCACTCTCAAATTCATAACTTCTTTCTCCTCCTTCTCCTTCCTCTCTCTGTCTCTCTGTCTTTCTGTCCCTCTCTGTCTCTGTCTCTCATGTTTGTGTGTGTGTGTTTGTGTGTGTGTGTGTGTGTGTGTGTGTGTGTGTGTGTGTGGTGTCTGTGTGTCTGAGTGTCTGTGTATCTGTGTCTGTGTCTATGTGTATGTGACTTTCAAATCCAGTTAGTGTTGCTTTTATTTATATATGTTTATGGTTGACCCCTCAGGATTGGGTTACACACCTCAAAAGAAACAAAAAACCAAAAAAACCCAAAAATACAAATAAAAACCAACCCCAAAATATGAATATGTCTTCTTTCTTCCTCAGCAACCATTGACCATCTGTAAGCCTTTATCCATGTTTACCAGTCAATGGGTGTGGTCTTTTCAGGTCTAGGTAAGCAGTTCCTTGGGGGCAGTTCTATTGAAAAGAAACAATCATTAAGCAATAGTACCAATATTTTGGCTTTTACAATCTTTCCACCCTTTCTTCTGTGATGCTCCCTGACTCTTAGTTGTAGCAGCTTTCTTACAAATGTCTCCTATAGGGACATAGTTGCTTGCTTTCTACATTTTGATCAATGGTGGGTCTCTCTAGCAGTATGCTGTAAAGAGAAACCTCTCTGATGAGATGTGAGGGACGCACATTTTTGGGGTACAAAGATGAGTGTTTAGAAGGCAGTTGGGAACAATATTATTTTAGTAATATGGGAATAATTATTCCTCTCCTAAGCCATGTGTTCTTACACAGCTTTACAGTATGAGGCATGAATTCTCTTCAATAATCAGGCTCTAGTTCCAAATAGACAGCTGTTGCTTGCCCCCAAGATAGAAGTACCACTGTGCCACCTTATTGGACTCACCACGGTGTGGTTCTCAATCTTTACAACTACTTAGAACTATTTATAAATTTCATCATTTGTCACCTTACATACTATCTTACAACAGTATGGGAGTTAAACCTGAGGGAGAAAGCTTCTAGATCAATACCAGCTTGATTTCTTCAAGTCCTGAGACTAAAGCATATGGTGAATATCTTTAGCCAGAAGAGCTTACCTTCATGCTCTGGCACTTAACCAAGAACAATGGCGGTATCCTAGTTTATTTTGGGTGTCTCTTGGGTTCCTCTGCTCAACAACTTGAAGGGAAGTATTAACTGTTTGGCACTGGGGCATCTGTTAGTCTATGGATTCTTGTGTGTGGAGGGGTTATCCCACTATGTGGGCAACTAACAAGTTTCCTTAGAGCTTTGCCCAGCACCCTTACTGGTATTTGTTTGTCTCTCTCACTCTGCATTACTCTTCCTAATTACCCCCCCATTTTCACCTCCCTCCTTTATAGCACCTGTGTCCTGCTGTCTCCCTCTCTGGAGTCCCTCCCTTTACAATATTCCCTTTTGATTTTTCTGGCTTGTCCAGTTATTCCAGGTTATACACTCAAACTTAAAGACTCAAAGCTAGGATCCACAGATAAGAAACAATATGTGATATTTGTTTTTTGGGGGGTCTGGGTTGCTCACTCGGTATAATATATCAATTACATATACATTTCATGTCTCTTTACACTGGAATGTAATTCCACTTTTTATATGTTTTATAAACATTTTCATTGTTTATTCATTGGTTGATTGACATCTAGGCTGCTTTTATTCTATATCTTTACAAATAAAGTGGCAATGAGTATAACTGAGCGAGTATCTCTGTAGTAGAATATTGAGTCTTTTGGGTATATACCAAGGAGGGGTTTGTGTGAATCATATAGTATATACTTTTAGCATTTAGGGGATTCTTGACATTAATTTGTAGCATGATCACTCCAGCTTGCAATCCTACCAACAGAGGATAAAGTTTCCCTTTCCACACATACTCTTCAACATTTACAGTCAGTTATGTTTTTAATCTTAAGCACTGTGACTGAGATAAGGTAAAAACTGTAAAGTTAATTTCACTTTTCTTACAGTCTCTGCTTACATTTTCATAGCTTAATCATTTACATGTATTAATTCATTTAAAAATATATTTTTTGTAAATGATTGTCTAGAGCCCCTGGTTAGGCTGCTCGGTAATCCTTAAATCCTACTTTCAAAGCGCTCAGAGTCAAAGGTGGGGGCTCTTACAAACACTGGAGAGTGGGGACATGGTTAGAAGCAGCCACTGCGTGCTCTGGAAAGGAGGGCAGAGGAGCCTCCTAAAGAACACTAGAACTCAGTCACTGCGTGAAGAATAAGCAAGGGACATGCAAATGAGATTAAAGAAACAGGATTAATGTTTACAAATACTATCTAAAACTTTGTAAACATGGAAAAAAGAAGAGTAGATCTGAAAACTCGTGCGCATTTAAATCTTCCTCAAATGAGAAAGACTGTACACTGGTGTGAAGGTGGGTGGGACAGCGCATTGAGGCACCCTAGAGAGGATGCACACAGTAGCGGGAAGTTTGACTACCCAACTAAATATTGAGTTTTCCTTAGGCTTTCAGGAAACAAATGGCAAGAAATTCTAGGATTGTACATGAAAGAATGAGAACTTCATATCCCTTTCAGAGAGACAAATTCACCCACAACTCCATAGGTATTTTGGGAAGAAACAATTCATCAAAAGGAAGAAGAAAGTTAATACGTTCAGCCCAAAATAAAACATTTATGTAGCATCACTCCTCCCAAGGTTCGGGGACCATTAGATGGGAGGGAGTAAGACTGTAAGTGCCCCAGGTGGTGAATGAGGGACTGTAAGGAACCACTGTTTTCTGGATACAGCAGAGTCGATGACCATATAAACACACAGTAACTATGATAGCACATCAAGGTCTGCACAAGCACCTGTCAGACAAAATCACAGTAGGCAGAGTGGAGGAAAACATGGAGTCCTTCCCTATCTAAAGAGCTCTTGGTGATTGAAAGCTACTGGGAGAGGGAGAGCCAAGTTTTAAAGGGTTTAGCGACAGTGGAAGGTCACATACCCAGGAGTATATGAGCAGCACAGTATACAGACTTTAGTTTTTCAAAAGACAGATACAAGATAGGGAGTGGGGAGTAGATCTGGGAAGAGTTTCAAGTATGGGCATGACAATGATAAAAGTCCATTGCACAAAATTCCCAGAGAACTCTCAAAAATGAGAAGTAGTCAGATAACATTGGAAGAGTATCACATGGGAAATGCCTATTGCATTCAGAAACAAAGAAGTCATTAGGACTAGGACTTCAGTGCATTGTGTTACAGCCATACACCAAAACATGATGGCATAATCTGTACTTGATCGGTAACATTCTAATGAAAACCATCAAGGCAAGGCAAATGAAGATGCCATATCAAATCATGAAGGATGACAGGAAACCTTCAAACGAGAATGACAAATAGCCTAAGTTTTAAATCAGCAATGGACTATTCAGAGAGGAGAGAAACTAGGGAGAAGAGTCAACGAGGACAGAGACAGTGAAGTACATGAATGCTTTGGGGAGATTCAGCCTGGTTTAAGAGCAGAGGCAGTGTGCAGAAGGAAAGCTAGGCAGGTTAGTGTTAGGAACTCAAAAGTAGGCACTATTTGCCTTCTTACTTTCTGCTTCCTGAACTATACCTGTCCTTTCTCAGCTTGATGCAGGAAACCATATTTTGCAAGAAGCTCCGGCTTGATCTCTAGCACTGTATAACTGGATATGGATATACACACCTGAAATCTCAGAAGCAAGATCAGAATTTCAAGGAAATGGAGAAAATTTGAGGCCAGCCTGGTCTAGATTAGACTACTATAAACTATAACGCTAAATTAAAATCTAAAGGAGGGCAAAGAGAAGAGAAAACCATGCAGTGTAGCTTTCAGTCATTATGATCGCTTGGGGCGGCACACACCACAGTGCAGAGCAGCCACCGGACGTGCAAGGTCAGAACATAACCTTCTGTCAACACACATCCCTCTCGGAGTCCCCAGCCCCCACAACATTAACAAGAAAATAAGAACGCCTGCCCAGCTGTCTTGCTGGCTGTCACTGGGTAAATTATCTTTTATTAAGGATCTGTAATTGTTCTCCACTGAGCTGTGACCTAAATTTAGTAGTTCTGAGGAGTGAGACCCAGCCAACAGGATTTCCCTGAGAACACGATGAAGTTCCTGTATCAATTCAATTCATTAGCCAGAAAAAGAACAGGCAGCCAGTTCTTATTTTTTTTTTTTCTTTCCCATTCTTCAGTGAACCGTTTGTTTGTTTAGTGTGACCACATTTTTTTTTTCTTCTTGGATCCAGTCTGAGCCTCTGTAAAGACAGCACAGCTCATTCAAACACTTCCTGTCACATTAACTCCCAAGGCAGAAACTAAGTAACACTATGTAAATCTTACTTTTAAGACCCTACGTTTACTTACTGGGAATTTTCAGCATAAGGAGAAGAAATGTTCTCATGTGGTTAGGATGACTTGGGTGAGGGGAAGAAGAAGAAACTTAATTTACAAGAATCACTAAAGCAGCAGACAAATGGAGAAAGAGGGGAAAGGCAACATTGGTTAAAAGCTCCCATGAAAACTTTTGAGCAGGAAAGGTTATGAGTGGGATAGCCTCTACTAGAGACATTACTTCCAAAACCTGTTTTCATCCTAACAACATAATGAGGACCAGAAAAGTAAAGTCACCCATTTTGGACACAGTTTCTAAAGACCTGTGCAAATTTTAAGGTCACATCTTTTTACTCCGACCCCAGGGTTCCTTCATGTCCTCATTAATTCTTTGCCACAACAGTCTGGATGTCTGACTTGTTATGGGCATGCAGTCCATGAAGTCTCATGAATGGGTACTCACGCAAAAAAGAAAAAGAAGATTCAATTCTAACAACACTCTTAATTTGTTTTTCTCAACAATTCTTTAACACAACCAATTTCCGTCTTCTTTTTTTTTTTTTTCCTCCTTTTTTATTTTTGATACTTTATGTACATTTCCAATGTTTCCCCTTTTCTGAGTCTCCTCTTTGGATACCCCCGTCCCCTCCCCAACCCGCCTCTAGGAGGGAATTCCACCTCCCAGCCCACCCCCACCCCACCCCTGTCCACCCATCCCCATATTCCCGCCTTGACATTCCCCTTTACTGAGGCCTCTAACATCCTCAGGCCCAAGCGCCTTTCCTCTCTCCCTGATGGCCATCGAGGTCATCCTCTGCCACATATGTGGTCCAAACCATAAGTCCATCATTGTGTATTCTTTGGTTGGTGGTCCAAACTCCAGGAGGACCGGGGGGGGGGGGGGTCAGGCCCATTGACTCTCTTGCTCCCTCCATGGGGCTGCAAATACCCTCAGCTCCT
>CM052718.1:38050386-38052166 GCA_028551405.1 Uromys caudimaculatus | reverse complement strand
GGGTAGGTGGGAGGAGGAATTCCTTCACAGAGGTGGGGAGGAGGAGGGGATAGGGAGTTTCCAAAGAGGAGACCCAGAAAAGGGGAAACATTGGAAATGTAAATAAAGTATCAAAAATAAATTAAAAAAAAAAAAAGAGTAAAGAAATTGAGGCTCTAAGCTGGACTCAATGGCAGAAGATAGTATAAGGGCCAGAGACTGTAGTTCATTGCCTAGATCATTTCTGAGTCTACTGTAATGATGCTCAAGTTTCCTTTTGAGATTCTGAAAGGCCCATGTCAAATGATGACTCAAGAAAGAACTTTGGCATCTGTAGCTGAAACTACTTAGAACAAAACATCACAATGTTTGGAAGAAAAGTATGCCCAAGGTGATTCAGATTTAGAGTCTCATAGTAAGTCAGAAGTTACATGGTTGGGCAACAGTAGATAAATTATTAATTTTGATATGTTTCCAATTTTATAGAAAGCAATGGTCCATGGCAGAGTATCCAGCCTATACTGTGTACTACCATTAACAGCTTTTCTGAGCAGTTAGTAAGGCACTATAGGTAAATGCAATTTTGAAACATAAAGTGCTTCACAAACCATCATTATTCGATTGTTGTGAGTTCATGGTGGCCTTTTGCATTCAAGGTCACCAGCCAACTTACCCTAACATGGCTAACAGCAGCCATGGTACTCTTTCCACACAATACATAGACAAATTAGCCGTATTAGTTGCTGTGTGTGTGTGTGTGAGCACACACATGAGCACACACACATGCTCCTACGGACATACACAAAGACTAGAGAATGATGGTGAATGTCCCATTATAGAATCCCTCTCTGCCTTGTCCCTTGAGAAAGATTGTGTCTTTTAATTCCGAACTGAAACATATTTTTTTAGCTAGAATGGCTGGCCAGTGAGCTCCAGCAATCCTATCTCTGTGTCCTACCCTCAGCTCTGGGATTCCCAAAATGAGTGACCATCTCTGGCTAGTATGTGGGTTCTAGCACCTGAACTCGGGTCTTAACACTTGTCCTCTTACCCAGGAGCCATCATCCCACAGAAACTACTCTTGATTAATTTTTAAAGAAGGAATATTGAGCTTTGACATATTTAGGGAATTTTGCTCAAAGATAATATAGTACAGCTTCACTATGTACTAAAAGCTAGGTCATCTTACTACAAAGCAAGGCTCACAAACTCATAAGCCTTTCTATATGTTGTCAGGTGGTGAAGTAAGTGAATTAGATGAGGAGGAACACAAAGCAACTGATTCATTTGGGGGAGGGAACAGAGCTGGGTGAAACCAGATGCCAACTGGAGACAGCAAGGCTCAGTTGTAAGAGTGTAGCCTTAACTCACCTTCATCCAACTGTTGCCTGGCAATACCAAGTATACACATTCCCAAACCTCCGTAAAAATAAATAAAAATAGGATGTACTTTTATGCAAATTGACATAATTTTAAAACTTTAGTAATTAATTCAAATTTTCTTCTGTTTTCTTTGGATCTGTACTATATTAGTACTCCTGTTTGGCCGCAATTTACTTCCTTCTTGCCAGTTCAAACTGAGTTATGTTACTTGCCTGTCCAAGTCCTGGAGGACAAGAGTGGATCAGCAATAAAGTGAGTGAAAGAGATGTACCACAACCAAAGGGACCAAGTTTGGATTCTAGTGCAGAAAGTGGCTGATTCAATAACCTTGAGTTAGTTGGTTGGCCTTTTATACCTTAGCTTCACTATCTTTGAAATGGGAGCTCTTTTGGGGTCATGAATATAAAACAGAGTACAC
>CM052718.1:38032886-38045386 GCA_028551405.1 Uromys caudimaculatus | reverse complement strand
ATTATCAACATACCTTTAAAAAGCAATATATTTGTTAAAAGTGATAAAGTTGTACTGACATGTCATTATCCTACATAATTTTCATTATAGTTCACTCTTAGTATTGTGCTTTCTGTGGATTTGAACAAATCTATGATGCATTAATGGTACTGAAAATACTATTTACACAAAAATCCTCTGTCCTCAATCTATTCATTCCAACCCTGTTATCTGCGCTCCCACCCTTGGAAAGTATTAATCTTTTCACTGTCTTCATGGTTTGATTGAAAGCCCTAAAGTTGGAGTCATATGGAATATAAGCTTTTAGATTGTTCCCTTTCAGTTAGTAATAGATATGTATTTTTCATGCAAATAGACTTGTGCCTTATTCCTTTTTCAACAGTAATGTCTGACATATGATATTTATGTAACTATTCACCTACCAAAGAATATCTTGTTTGTTTCCAAGTTTTGGCATTTATGACCTAGGCTGATATGCACACCTGTGAAAAGATGCTTGCAATGGCAAATTTCAACTTCTTTGAATAAACATCAAGGATCACGTCTGTTGAGAGTATATTTATAAGACATTACCAAGAGCCTTTTAAAATAACTGCATCATTTTGAAACCACACTCACTAGTTGACAATGAGGTTTCTAGTTTTTCCATATCTCTGCCATCATTTGGTATTAAGATTGTAGATTTGGGCCAATATAATAGGTATAAGATCTATCTAACTATGGTTATTTGTATTTTTCCTGTGGCATGTGGTATAAACACCTTCTCATATGCTGCCATATGTATTTTCTTTGACGAGGTTCTGTTATGGACTTCAGTGGATTTAAAATCCAGTTTTGGGTTTTCTGACTGTTTAGCTTTTTGCATAATTTTCTCTTTGCAAACGTGTCTTTTGTCAACATTTTCTTCCAGTCTATGGTTTGTTTTTCTCATTCTCATGCCATTGCCTTTTCTATAGAAGTTCTCAGAGTTAAGGCATTCCCACTTATTAGCTGCTTCCTTTACAACTGTGCCTTTGGTGGTGTGTTTCAAAAAACCATGATCATATCTAAGATCATCTAGGTTTCCCTGTGTGATCATCCAGGAGCTTTATTGCTTTGCATTCTAATTATGTGCTAAGATCGACTTAAGACTTAAATCTTAGTGGAAGACTTATAGTATGGGTCTGGGTTATGTGACTGTCCTTCCATTTTAGAGAACATGAGCTGTGCTCTATTGGATTTTTTCCTTCATCAATCATCTGTTGTCTGTCAGTTTGTGGACTTCTATCCTCATCCATTGACTTGGGTGTCTTTTAGTAATACATACTCTCCTGATTTATTATCATTTTTAGTAAGTTTTGAAGTGGAATATGTCTGTCTTCCAACTTTATTATCTTCAATATTGAGTTTTATCTGCTGTATCTTTATTACTCTATATATGCATTTATAAAAACATTAAAGTTATTTGTTCATATCCACAAAATAAGTGGCTGTTATTTTATTGTTATTGGGTTAAAACTATATGTGAGGTTGAGAAGACAGTGTGACAGCAGTACTGTTCTATCCATGAGCAAGATATATCCTCCCTTCCTCCCTCCCACCTCATTCCCTCCCTCCCTCCCTTGCCTGCCATCCTTCCTTTCTTTCTTCCTTCCTTCCTTCTTTCCTCTTTCTTTCTTTCTTTCTTTCTTTCTTTCTTTCTTTCTTTCTTTCTTTCTTTTCTTTTCTTTCTTTTCCTAGTGCTGTCAATTGACTTAAAGCCTCATACATTCTAAAAAGGCACACTACAATTGAATTATATTCCCAGCCTTCCTTTTTTTTTTTTTTTTTTTTTTTTTTTTTTTTTTTTTTGGAAGCAGAGTTTCACTAAGTTTCTCACTAACTTGTTTGAACTCAATCTTCAGTGTAGTCATGCAAATATAACTGTTTTCTTTTTGTCTTAGCCTCCTGAGTAGCTGGGCTGGCACCACTAAGGCCAGCTTCTATTCATTAAAAAAGTAAGGAATCTTGATTTCTTTCATTGTAGTTTTGTGGTTGTTCTCATATAGATATTATACATATTTTATAACTTCTATGCATATGCATTTATTTTCCTGAATACTAATGTAAATGGTATTGGTTTTAATTTTAATGTCTATTTTTTCATCACAGGTAGAAAGTACTTGACATTGGAACACTAACCCTGAATCATAAAGGCTTATTATAATCATTTATTGGTCCAGGGTTCTTTTATTTATTGTTTATGCTACATATTCTTTATAGATAATCATCACATTTGCAAAGATGCTTTGATTCCTTCCAAGTTGGTATACACTTTGCTCTGTTTTTCTGTGCTAGCCAGGACATTTAGGAGAACTTAACAAGAATGCCCTTGTCTTATTATTGCTAGTATTCAGTAGTTCAAGAAGACTAGAGTGCTCTGGGGTCAGATTTTTATTTGTTTGTTTGTTTGTTTCTTTGTTTGTTTTTCCCCAAGTGAGTTACCTTCTAATAAAAGTCTATCAAGCTGAGCTCTGGTTAAACATTTCCTCCCAAGTGTAGACCTTTTTCAGAACAAAAGCTCTGTGATTAAAAAGGAATCTTTTCCCCTCCCTCACCAGATGCATAGGGAAAGATCCCTCTGACCTTCCCTATCAGACTTTGTTACAGCTACAGGAAACAGTACTTACAAAGTCCATGACTCACTTTTGCCTCCTCTTCTAAGACATTTCCCTCAGACACTTCTACAGCCCAGCTTCTGTCACTTCATCAATTCTAAATTCAGCCTCTCCTATGCTGGCACTAGTTTCTATGGATGCTGAGGCTCAAAGGTCTGTTTCTGTCATTTGTACCTTTCTACCAGTTGTCTCCAATGTGAGAGGCCATAACACCATTGTGACCTTATCATGTGGACTTAAAAAATATGTAACCGTATTATTTTGTTCATATCTTGTGGAGGTGGGTTGAAGTGGTAACCTCTAAGGTTTGTACATATAACCAGAAACTACAAGTTACCCCAATATTGCCTTCAAAATCCTAATAAAAGTCCATGAAAACTAGGATTCCAAGAAATGTAGTGATAGCCACATAATTACTAAATACAGATCCACAGTTCATGTCAGTCTAACTTTAGGCAGTGTTCTTGAACATTAGGAAAACTGACCCCTTTTTCATACTTTAGCAGTCTGAAGGACTCATAAATAGGACTGAAGTAAAAATTATTGTTTTTCTAGAAGGAAGGCTATGGAAAGGAATGCTTAGATAGAAGATTGTGAACTTCATAAAGAAAAAGTTAAAAACCACCACGGAGACATCAAAGAAATGCATCATCTCTTCCTGGAAATAGTTTATCATCTTCTGAGGGCCCCACCCTAAAGACCACATTTAACTTCCTCCTGTACAAGCTTCTATACAAGCAATTTATTTGCCATTTCTTGTTCTCCTGTATGCCATGATGGAGTTCTTTTGGGGCCTAATAACTGTAACCGAGTAGGTTATTTCTTTGATCCTGAGAATCCAATGCTTCTGAAATGTTCCTGCAACATCAGGCTTATTCCATTTTTGTGTCATTGCGGTCTGAGCCACCACCTTCTCACTCTTGATATCTTCAGATATTTCTAAGGTGGTCTTCCTCAATTAATTCTACTCCTTTCCCAACCCATGCTCCATCCTATGGTCAAATAGGAGCTTTCCAAACTGTGAATCTGCTCCACTCTTTCATTACATAATATCCTAGTTCTATTACTTTTATTGAAAATCTAAATATTTAAAAAGAATTTTCAATGTCTCTATGATAAGGAAGAGCTTAGTGAGTCATAAAGCATAAAATTATAAATAGAGAAGACAAGCAGAGGATTGAGAGTTGACAGGACCTATGTGTGTTTGTGTGTGTGCATATATGTATGTTGAATAAATGATACTATTTGACTATATAGTGACCTATGTCAGTAAATGAGAGTTCTACTCATTCTCCTCATGGTCTACAAAAGTTCTACTCATGCTTCATACTGAAACTCATGAAGTTACCTAATAACTGTAACCAAGTTTGATTTGACATTCTAAGCATTTTTGACTTTTTGATCATCTAAACAGCTTAATCAATATTACTGCCAGTAGCCTAGTCAAATGCATCTTCTTATTTGGAAAAGCATCATAGAGGACTACTCAATACTGCTTCTCTCTCCTAACTTTTGTTTCCTGAATTCTGACCCCCATAAGCTAGGCAAAGTGAATCTATCTGAACTCACCTTTTCTTTTCACTCCAGTAAATAGACTTCCTTTTGGCTCCTTAAACAGCCCAATACACTCTGACCTTCAGGTTTTTATCATTGGGATTCTTTCTTAGAATGCTCCTCATCCAGATGCCCACCTATGTCTTTATACTTTCATTTAGGCCTTGGCTCAAATGCCAAGCATCCCTGATCATGCTATCAAATGATTTAGCTATGCACTATTCTTTTTCCAATTCTTTTTCTTTAATTTTCCCCATATATCCTTCCATATGACACAAAGGTTCCTTAAGAAATATTTGGTACTTATGAGTAAATGTCTATCAACTCTTAGAAAGATATAGATTCATAGACAAGTGTTGTTAAACATTGTGTTCCTTCTGAACACTGGAATCTAATTTATAAAAGATAGTATAAGATACTCAAGAAACATTTTAAATTACATAATTACTAGAAGAATGAACAAATGCAGGACTGGGTAGCACACTGACCACTGGATAGAAGTTTTGAAAGGCACAGTGAAAAACTCTGCAACTGTTTGGCAAGGTTATTTGCTACCTAGGGATGTCATCTTGGAAGAAGAAGTTAACACTCCAGTTTTGAGTAGTCTAAGAGTAGATTCCGTGAAGAAAAATCTGAAAGGGTCAAGAGACCACTCCTGATTTTAAAAAAGAGCTGCAGATAGACCTTTAAGATAGGTCAGGTATAACTCATTCCAGAATGTTTGAGCTTCTGATTTTTATCCTCCTGCTATTGAGAATAAGCTTTAGACAGCCTTTAGTGCAGTCGAGTAGCTCCATGTAGCTCCTGAAGAGCAGTCTTGTCTGGAAACAGCCATGTCTATTGTATAAATGGACAACCAAGCTGGACTTGGTTTTATCAGAAGATATGAACTACTAGTCAAGGGAAGTAGTCAAGGTTTCTGTTGGTGCATAGAGGAGCTGCATGAGTCTATTACAGAGTGTTTGTGTACCTCAGGACATTTTATTATGACTTTGGTCCAACTGTGATGCCACATTTTGCTGATCTACCTGAAATGCAAATTGGAACAATTGCTTCACTCCAACTCTGCAAGAAGCTGATCCATAATGATGCGAGTTAAGACATTAGGTTCCAAGAGACTAAATCTAAGATGGATTTATATGAAGCTGGAAAATAGATGGAAGATGGAGGGGCTATCGTTCAAATGTCAGAGAACATAAAAAATGGTGTGTCTGCTATGTATGCAAGAAAAGCAGATGAGAAGAAGAAAAAAAGGGCCCTGTGGTTCCAGCCCAAGATCCAGCACTGATAGATTGTGGCATTTTTGAGAAGTCACTTAAAACTTCTGAGTCTTTTTTGTTCAAAATGTATTATTATTTTCTATATTATTCTTAAAATTCAACTAAGAGTTTAACAACAGAAACATCTGTATTAGTATTTCAGGAAGTACATTGCCTACACATTTGTTAATCAGCCTTCTCATTAATCCTATGGAAAGCAAAATATTATTCTGATTTGGAAAAGGAGAGAAACAGAAACTCTTATGTGCAGGAGCCTCTTCAGTTCACACACCTGGGGAAGTGTCTGTGGTATTGTGGTGACCTAACTACTCAACGTTCTCCTTGAGAGTTCTCTTACACAGAGGGCCATGCTCCAGGGAGCATAATCTGTGTGGAAAATAAGTCAACATTCTATAAATACCTAAAGACACCAAAATATCTTTCAATGTGGGACTCTAGTAAGAAATGTAGATTGCAGGACTAACTCCTACTACAGTTATGTGACTCCATATGAACATGGAGCAATAATTTATAAAAGAAAATAACAAGGTCTATATTTTCTTGAACTGTGATACTGCTATTAAATCAGTAAAGCAGGTGAAGTCACGAGGCCCACCTAAAAGACTGGAAAGCCTCATTAATCCTGTTCCCAAATTTTACCATCAAATCACAGAAGGTAAATGGAAAGAGTAGAGGAGATATTTATACACAAATATAGAAAACTCACTTCTGTATGGATATGGATGTTTACCAAAAAAATAATGGAGACTAGAGGGAAAAGATATGAGCTATCCCCTCTAATGCTCAGCCAAAATACTCAGCTGGGCAGGACCAAGGTAAGGGTCACTATGGTGAAGAATTCAAAGAATCAAGGAGTCTCAGATTCATGTAAAGACAGCATGACTTATCATTGCTGGGAAACTTCAACTCACGAGAATCACTCTTGTCCTCATTCTGGCAATTTAGTCTCTGTCCTAAAGTCAAACAAATTAGGTTGGCAAGTTCTTCCTGTTATAGGTCCAGGCAGGGTAGAAGTGGGGACCTGCATCTCTTTCTAGTCCAAGTGATGAATCTGCCTTTTGTCTTCCAAGAACCATTTCTCTGTACTCAGGCTTCTCAAACATTTCTATGTATGTCAGAATGATCTTGACATCTTGTTAAGTCATATCATGATTCGGTATTCATAAGACAGGCCTAGGATTTAGAATTTCTAACACACTCCCAGATGCTATTGACGTGTGTGGATCCATTTATCACAGTGAACAGTGAGGCCTAGAAATAATGGTCCTCATGTCCAAATGACATGGCATAGTAATGAACTCAGTCCTGCATTCCATTCAGCACATGTTAAGGGCAAGAAAATTCTGCAGAGAGCATAAAATCTGTAGATGTCATTGGAAATACAAACATAAAATCCAAAGAAGAGAAACAATCACAATCCTCTGGGTTTTCACAGAAATATTGTGAGGATCTAAGACCCCAGAGCCCTAAGTAATGCCTTATTACAAGAAAGTTCCATTCCAAATTCTTTCCCTTCTATCTCCAACCATTCTATTCTTCCAGAGTTCCTTATCACCTCATAGTGGACTCAGAAAGCAAATCTGATATTTTAGACATCTCTGCTATGCATGCATCACCTCTGCTTATGTATGGATGACTTTCACTGAGTAAGTTACACATATAAAATGAAAGTTGTGTAGACAGGAATGTACATAACATGAGTTTTAATGAATTTAATCTTGATTTTTAGTTTGTTCCAGAACGTTGAGAATCTTTTTCAAAATCATGAAATTAAAAACCCATATATTTATTATCTGATGACTGTGTTAATGCTACCTTCACGTTTAAATGCAAATGTTGTTTATCAATAAGAGTACCATCACCTGAGAAATAGGTTTCTATTTCTGTTTGTGCAGGCTGCTGAAGTTTCCCGAAAAGTTTCTCACCTTTGCCCCACGAGTGCATTGCCTTCCTCTCCTGATTTTTTTCCATGTAGTTTCCTTTTTGTTGATGTGATAAAATATTCTGATCAAAATCAGCTTGGAGAAGGAATGCATTTAAACTTACACATTATGGTTCATCATTGAAGAAAGTCAGTACAAGAACTCAAGCACAACCATGAAGCAGAAACCATGAGGCTATGCTGCTTGCTAACTCACTCAACAGCTTCCTTCTTAGCTAGCTTTCAACCCAAGTCCATCTGCCTAGGGAATATTGCTGTCCATAGTGGGCTGGGTCCTCCTACATTAATTACAAGCATGACAATCCCTCAAAGAAATGCCCACAGGTCAATCTTTTTGAGTAATCTCTCAAGTGAGACCCCTTTCTCAAAATGACAGTTAAAGCTAATTAGTGGTTGAGGGAAGTGATGTGTATCCATAGGCAGCCACTAACAGAAATGTTGGTCAGAATTCTCATGAATCTCTGTAGAGACTGAGACTATGTCTCATGTGCTTCAGAGATGGAGCTTTGTCCCCCACTTCCAAAAATACACTTACAGTCTGATGAATGTCTATACAATGTCTCCTGTCATCCGTGATATTAACTGAAGATGGCAGAAATTTACTGAGATTCCTTTTTTCAACATAGTGTCTACATACCAAGTAGACAAAAATGCATTACCAATTCTTTGTGTAAAGAACATGCTTGAGAAGAATTCCTACTTTTTTTTTTTTGTAGAAAAGTCATTGTGTCAAAGATTTAGATGACATTGAATTCAAACTTATCTTGGTAGAAGATGATTTTACATAACATTCAAATCACATCTAGCTAATGATCTCACATTTAGCTCTTGAACAAGTTTCTGTCTTCTAACCTGCAGCAGTTGGTCAGGAGGAATCAGTATAACAAGGAGAAATGCAAAGCTATGCTGTGGCCCCCTGCATTCTTCTTTATGGAAGAGTGAAAAATGACTTATTCCTAATAAGAGTATTTTTGACTGAAATCAACCCATTAGTGGGATGCATATTAGCAAGTCTTTAATAGCAAATAATCATTGCTAGAATGTTTGTGGATTCTTCTAAATAAATTTTTACAACATGTTGGTCTAATTTTCCATAGTAGCACCTGATTGTATTAGTAGTAAAACCTGACTACAGAAGAATATGAGTGAGCATTTTTTATTAGACTGTGTCCAGTAATTATTTGGAGATAATACTATATTAATTTTATCTTCATCTTAATTTCTTTTAACTCTTATTTCTGGTGAAATGAAGAATTTCACACTCATGTATAGTATTTGTGTACAACTAAATTTACAAGTTTTATAATTATTAAAATATGAAAGTTCAGTTGTAAAATTAAAATGTACATTTTAGAATTCAAAGTTTAAAAGCCATGTAAGCTGTCATCCACAGACATCCATGAATGAATGAGTGTGTGACTGATCAAATTATCATCCATTGGTGTTAAGTACAAGTGGGGCCTTTATTGCCACCTGATGGCAGTGTACCCTAATTGAAGATTTAGGTTTTGAGTGACACAAAGACATCTACACTTATAAAATAGCAGAAAGCACATTAGGAGATATACAACAGGAGATAGTACATGGTCTCAAACCCCTGTGACTTGAAGGAAATACTAGGGGTTTTTTCACTGCCCCAATTAACCAAAGAAGAGAAGTACAACTTTGTGCTTTACCATGAAGCCTAGTTTGGTTCAAGACTTACTTCCTGCAGTATGTATCTTAAAGTATCAAGTTAGCTAGACATAGAGTCTTTTTACTCCTAAGGTAGTAGGGCCATATCCAATTAGGAAATTGACTTAAAAAGGTAAGAAAAGGTCCAGTGTTGTATCCTTTCTGTGCGTATAGTGTAGCAGAAGCAACAATGACTTCTGATGTACTCCAACAGTATGCTCTATGATTAACTACTTTGTATAATTCTCTTAGCTCAATTGATTCATGAAATATTTCATGAATTTTATCTCATCAGCAGAACTACAATTCAGGATAAATCCATCAGAATCTCTGGGGATGGAAATATCACTGATATTTTTGTTACAAGTTTCCCAGAGTCTACAATGTGCAGTCAATATTAAAAACCACTGAACTGGAGCAAAGAGAAAGTTAAAGCTTATGCAATGAAAAGAAAATGCTTTTGCCACTTAAAATCCGTCAAATCCAGAGCAAATTGACATGGAAATGGAAATTTCCCTGAATATATGGAACAAAGAGATTAAGATGGCATCACCATATATTCTCCAAAATTTTCCAGTGCATTAGTTGTACCTGATTCTTGAACACATTTTATTCAACCTACACTCATGTGCTAAGTGACTTTCTTGTCCCTCTACTATTTACAGTTTTAGACACTTAGCCAAAAAAGTGATTCATGAGCACCATATGAGTTGCAAGCAGCAGAGCATGATTTAAACCAAAGTATGTCTGACTTCCAAACCTAGGGATATTTCCTTGACATAGCTTGAAATTCAAGTTTCAGAACAGAATGACTATCAGACATTCAGGGGCCTTTTGAAATTCATGAACAAATACTTTTGAGCCTTAAAAACTACTTCGCTAAAGATTTGTGCCCTCACCAGATTCCAAGCCAGTGGATATCAATGATTTGGTAACAAGGATGTTTTTACTAGGCATTTACAGGACTCCAGATGAAAGACAGTTCAAAGATTCATCTGACATTGCCTGTATCTGCCTCCTCACTTGCCAGCTAGCCTACTCAAGGAACTCTACTTCAAGAGCCAAGACAGCAGAAGCTGTCAGCTGATTTACAATTAAATGTGTCAAAGACAGATTTTCAATGGAAAATTTTGGTAGGAAGAATGAGTTTTTCAACTATAAATAGACTCCGTCAAAAGTTTCAAACTGAAGTGTGCTGTGCTTATCTGGTCCTCTGCACCCTCTACTTTTGGACCTCATGCCTATACCTGGGCTGTTTTACTTTCTTTGACTGGGATAATCTTGATGATCCAATCAAAGAACACTATAAAACAGAATTTGCTGAGTTTCTGCCATGTATGTGTAGATTCCTGCATTGCATTGTATTTCATGCAAAACAGTGAGTTTGTTCAAGTCAAAAGCACACAGTCAAGTTAAATCAAGTCACTTTCCAGCCAATTTGTCTACGGTATCTAACTTTTTCAGGTTAGAAATTAAAGGCTTTCTCTCTTAACCATTACATTTCATCATCTTCTTTATGTTCCTTTATTCTAATGACTTCCTCATTGTCAGTCTTAGCTCCTATATATCTCTTGGCCTATCAACAAATATTTTTCATGTAATAGATCACCAGTAAATTCTTCAATCAGAGTACTCATTATGTCTAGATTCGGTGGTCAGCAATATGGGTTATAATCCTCCAAGTGGCTCTTCTGTTATCATTTGTGATTACTTTCATAGTGCCAGGAATCTGGCTTCTGGACTGGAAATACCAAAGTGACAATGGGCCTGCTCTTCATTGTTGTGATCCCTCAACTGGTGGCACTCAGAGGATCATCTAAAACTGTCCTTTCAAGAGCATTGACCTCTCATCCTCTAGGAAGTTTGACTAGAATTCTTTGCCTAAAAGTAAAACTTTGAGAACTCCAGAAGCTTTTTCTGCTCCTGTGTTCTACAGTGGGCTCAAGGAGAGTCCAGACTCAATGATGGAGAAACTGAGGTCTTTCTTACTGTTTCAACTGGTCGAGTTTTATCTTCCATACCTAGCTGACGGTTAATTCCACTCCTGATATTGGTTCTCATGTTTACTTCTCACTGTCACATTTGATCAGTTTCTACAGAACTCATGCTGCTTTATAAGCAAGTATTTTCTCATGTTGTTATGTCATTAAACGTGGCTTCCCACAGGGTATGGTGGTACACATCTCTAGTTCTATACCAGGAGGGTTGAAGTGAAAGGATCTCAAGTTCAATACCATCCTGGGCTACACAGTGACATTCTATCAAATGGGGAAAAATACTTTTCTTTCTGAACTATGATCTCCAAGAAGCATAGACTTGGTCTATAGCTTTCTATATTTGGTGATTATCATACAGCCTGGTCAAGGGCACCATTCAATACACTAGGCACAAGAAGGTGACAGCAAAGTGGTTTAGAAATTGGACCTTCCAGATCACTTTCTTGATGTCTGGGACAGACATCAAGCTGTATCACCACTTTACCTACCTCAAGTTTCCACAATAGAAAACTGCTTGTGTACATATAATAGAAACCAATAAATGTTCTCCAAAGCAATATATACATTTCTTCCTCATACTTTTTAGTGTATGGGAAAAAATTACATGAAAATAGAAAGGTTAAAGGAACTCTGGCCAGTTTGAACAAAGCAAGCATGGCTCTGGCAGACATACTACATTGTTCCTCACTCCCTCTGCCTTACTAAATACTGTAAGATTACATTCCTAAAGCTAGCCACTAAGGCTACTTCTTCCTCCTGAGGCTTATTACCATGGTTCATCTATCAAAATATTGAGGTCTAGAAATCAAAAGCCCCTTTTGGGGTTCTCTCATTTTATTGCCTGCCATTGGATCCCCTTCCCCTAGCTGGACTTCCTAGTTGGGCCTCAGTGGGAAAGGACTGATGTTTTAGGGCAGGGAGGTATTCAAGTGAAGCTTCCCCTTTTCTAAGGAGAAGGGATTTGTGAAGGTGGAACTGGAAGGAGAGAAAGGAGGGGAGCTGAGACCAGGATGTAAAGTGAATAAATAAATAATGACAAAAGTCCCTTTTCACTCACCTAATTAACATAACAATTAAATGAATTTGTACATTTCCATTTGTACTTTTATAAACTGATATTTTCCTATATGCCAAATCATCTCCTCTCCATCCTGAGGCAGTTCAACAGTTCGTTGTTCTCCCAATATCCTTGCTCCCTCTCCCTTGTTCCCTTCCTCTTCTCCTTTTCCCTCTATCTCCTATCTTTGTCTTATTCTCTGCCCTCTGTCCCTTTGGGGTAAATACATCTCCTTTGTGTTGAGAACTTGGTCTAGGGGGATCCTGAGCCAATAATTTTTCTTTCGAAGATGTAACTCTACATTGGTTAATATGAATACATTTAAAAAACACTTCCGTAATCTTTTTTTTTTTTTTTTTT
>CM052718.1:37993152-38032386 GCA_028551405.1 Uromys caudimaculatus | reverse complement strand
ACATAGGATTGGTTAAGATCTTTTCCCAATCTGTTGGTTGCCGTTTGGTCCTATTGACAGTGTCCTTTGCCTTACAGAAACTTTGCAATTTCATGAGGTCCCATTTGTCTATTCTTGATCTTAGAACATAGGCCCCTGGTGTTCTGTTCCACTTCCGTAATCTTATATCATCTACATTTAAATAAGATGAGACCAGAAGAACCACTGGTAAAACCACTCAGTAAAAATGGTCTTTTTTGCATCATGTAGAGAATTTCCCAAGGCTAACTTTCTGTCTCTTCAAAGACACTCATGATTTATTAGTTAAGTCCCAGATATTTTTAGTGCTGGAAAAATCTGTCAAAATGATCTTTTGGTCAATATGAGCATAAAGGGCTCATATTTCGTAGACTATAGGAAACAAAACATGGGGTAGACTGAAACGAAACAAAGCGTTGAGTAGTCCCCTTTTGGTCAACGCCTCTGTTTAAAAAAAATCAAACTTGTTTCTTGGGTTTTCATGACAATCTTCTGGGGCCCTCTTTACTTTGTACTCTTAGGGAGCCAAAAATATACCTACCCATTTCCTGCTGCTGCGTTTGACATACCATTTTTGACATATGTGAGGTACTCACTAGGCTAACCTCATAAGCAAAGTTTGCTTTCACAAATTCAAAATACTAGAAGTTTATAAATTCAGTGTTCTTGTTAAACAAGACTAAACATAATATATTCTCAATAGGAAAGACATGAAAATCCTGACACAAGAATTACTTTTTTTCTTCTCTTATGTGCCATCTCTTTCTTTCTCTCTCTCTCTCTCTCTCTGTCCCTTTCCTGCTCTCTCCCCTCTCATAATTTCTTCATGCCAAGGTATGCCTAAAAGGACTTCTCAAAATACCCTGCATAGCCAAAAGATGCTTCAAAGAGTATGAGTGGTATATCAAAGAGAAATATCCCACAATAAAGATTTTAGAATATCTCTTATATACATACTCTTAATTTGGGCATGATAAGAAATAAAGTATTTAAGGATAAAGTGGGATAATAAACACACTCAAACGTATTAGTAGTCAACACAACAGTTTCATTGCATCACTATGCATTATCCCAAGGAGACTGACAATAATATTTGTGTTGTACTAGGGGGTTTTCTGTATAGGAACTATGGAGTCTGAGCTAGTGGTGGTTGCATCATCTGAAACATGTAGCTCTTGTGCCATGTTTGGAATGGCATCAGTAAGGGAAAAGGATGTAGAGAAGTCTATGTGGGAGTGGCCCAGCACAACCATACCAGTCCAATGGTCCAGCCTCATGGCTACAATTAATAGGAAAAAAGAGTTGGGACATGTCATGTCTATAAGAAGGCAAGAAGATAAAGATGAAGTGGAATGAAGAACTTCCAAAACCAAGAGAAGAGCATAGCTTTCAATAAGAGGACATCATTCTTCTGGATTACAGTCTATCATGTTTCCTATTTGGTCATGTGAAGGCCAGCACAATTCTATTGACATTCTTGAATCACTATGTTCATCCTACAGTAAAGCATTATGACAGCCAATGTGTAAACTCCTTACTAATCCAATCCTCGTGCTCTATGAAGTAGATCTTAGGTAGCTCTACAACCAGAGTGCCTGGGATGGACTTTTTGTTTTTTCAATTACTGATAATCTAAATGGAGAAATAATTAAATGCCTTTCAGAAAATTACTTATTTATACAATGAGAATACTAATGTCTATTTCATTAAGATGTGAAATTTAGGGCAGTTTTTACATGTAAAGCACTTAGATAACACTCAGATGGATTATTATGTTTCTAAAAACTTATCATCCATGACTTTATAAGATGTGTCTTTGTTCAGCTCCACATAGTACCAAAAACAATAGAAGCATCCATAAGGAAAATGGCCTTGTAAAAGGCAAGTCTTATGTTCTAGAACCTGTATGTGTCATTTTATGCCATTAAAGTTGTTACAAAGAAATTGATAAGATGCAAGATCTGGGGAAGGTCATGTCTAAACTAACCTTTGTAGTTTCTTAGAATTTTTTATTTATGAAATAGTTACAATTCTCACTTGACAAAATTGTTATAAGAATTACATCAAAGCGTCTCCTTAGACTAAATCATAAGTTAGAAGAGATAGAAAATATTTGATGCCATACCTGGTACATAGAAGGTATTCAGTAAACATTTGCATAGTTATTTCTCCAGAATAGATCATTTTAGCTCCTTCCTTACTACCAGCTTGGATTCCTCACAGTCCAATCACTACTTTTTATGAATGGTTACACATAATTATCAGACCCTTTAAAGCCAGTAACTGAAATATTGGGGGATGGAGAAATGATTTTTGTAGACTAATGCTCAACATGCCTGAACAGCTGAAGAAGGAAGCTTGTCTTATATCTCCTGTGACACCTTGGATTTTAATGTCGATTCTCTAAGAAACCATTCTAAACTGCAGCAAATGCAGACGGATTTGGTACATTAGTGACAAAGGGGATGCGACTGAAATATGCAAACTCAGGAAAAATGTAAATTTGAGACAATAAGAGGTTTGAGATTGTCATGAGATGTTCCACAGCATGCCCGTCGGCAGCAATTTAAGAAGGCATGCAGAAGTACATGCACACAATAGTGTACTGTGTGGGTTTCCCAGGACTACTCTTTCTGCAGCTGGGAGGGAGATGCTAATGGCCAATGATGTAATAATCTCTACTTTAAAACTTCAATAATAAACATTTCAAGGACTCCAACAATTCATAATTCCCTTCATGACTAGAATTATTGGGATTTGTTAATTTGGAAGGTATAGATATAATAGAGAAGTGGGAAGAATAAAATATAAATGATAGAAATAAAGCACAGAGAATTAAGTACTTTGAACAAGACCAGGAATCAAGCACTCGGTTCTAGACCCAGCCTCACTATCCAAAATAACAGATATAAAAAAAGAGCAGCCTAAGGGAACCTTTAAAGTGCAAATACTGAAAGCTCTTTCATAGATGCTGTTTCTTTCATATGCACTGTCTCCTATTGTGGGATGGAGCTGGATCACTCCTTCATTGTGGAGAAACAGATGAGGACAACTCAAACATCTTGGCTAACATCAACGCGTGAGTATGAGACTCAGGATCCATGCCAGCCAATAAGTGGGTGGCTACTGGATATGGGGGAATTACTTCACCTTCTAAACCTTTCTAAGCACATATCTTAATCTACAAAACTTCTGAAGCTAAAATGAGTGGCTGCCTAGTGGATTGTTAGATCTTCAGATGAAGTTAGTAGATATACATTTACCCCGTTGTGGCTCTAACACTTATCATTGCAAAATGTGAGAGTGTGTGTGTGTGTGTGTGTGTGTGTGTGTGTGTGTGTGTGTGTGTTCCTCTCATTAAAATGATGGTTTTTCTTTTTTCCATTACTTGGAAAGAAAGCATGAATAATTCTTGAGCTAAATTTTGTCTAAAGCATATTACCTACTCAAGTTTGGTGAGAAAATGGTTTCTGCCCACTTTCTTCAGACGTAGGCCCCTACAAGGTCTATAATATTAGACTTTGCAAGACTTTGAAGGAAGGATAAAAGAAACCCTCAGTTCAAACAGGAAACCGGGGAAGTTGAAAAGTGAAGTTTCACTTCCTAAGCACTTTTCTTCTTCTTCAGAGGTGAGTGCCAAGTGATTTGTGTGTGTGTGTTCACATTTGTCTGTGCAGTACTCAAAATTAAAATTCTTAGAAGGAATCATTGGAAAGCAATCACTCAAAAAGCTTTAAAAATGACACCTTGAAGAGCTCCTCCAAGCTAATTCATCAAAGGCTAGGCTGTGATTCTTCATTCAGATTTATTTCCCTCTGAACATTAAGTGCCACGAAGTTCTGCAGTATAGCAATGAGTGGAGAAGGCCAGGTAAGCAAATGGAAGAACCCTAAGATGAAGCACAAGCTTTCTTTTTATTTCTCCTTATTTATTTATTTATTTATTTACTTGTTTATTTATTCCTCTGTCAGACAATGCATTTCCACCACATCCTCTCCTCTCTCCACTCCTCCTAATGCCCCCCACATTCCCTCTTCCCCAGATCCACTGCTCTTCCATTTCCCTTCAGAAAGGAACAGGCCTCCTAGGAATATCAACCAAACACAGCATAAGATGCAATACAACCAGGCAAAACCCCTCATATCAAGGCTAGATGAGGCAACTGAGTAGGAAGAAAGGGCCTGCAGAGCAGGCAAAAAGTCAGAGACAGCCCCTACCCCCACTGTTAGGAGTCCCTCAAAAATTCAAGCTAAACAACCATAACATATATGCAGAGGACCTAGTGAATACCCGTGCAGGCTCCATGATTGCCACTTTAGTCTCTGGGAGTCCATGTGAGCTCTGCTTGGTTGATTCTGTGGGTGGTATCCTCCTCCTCTGTCTGGATCCTACAATCTTTGCTCCTCTTCCACAGGACTTCCTGAGGTCTGATTACTGCTCGGCTGTGGATCTCTGTATCTCCTCATGTTAGCTACTGGAGGAAACCTCTTGGATTATGATTGGGTTAGGCACAGATCTATAACTATAGCAGAATATCATTAGGAATCATTTCGTTGACGTTTTAAAAACAAAGAAACAAGCAAAAATTCCAGCCCCTTGGGAAGATCCACTATTCCTTGACTTTTTTCTTTATAAGTATAAATTAATATGGTCCTCTGTCTTAAATGAATGGAGAGCTGCATACAGTTTACAATGACTCTTCTTGTATCACTTTACAGAATTTTCTGCCCTCATTACCTCATCCAGCCTTTCCACAGATGCTGTTACTTCACTACTATTTTATATACATGGTACTCAACCTCAGAGATTTACTGAAAATAAAAAGCAATACCATCTTCCTTCTACACCTTTAACATCTCCAACTCTTAAATAGACTTTAGTACATTTATTGTTAATTACAAAAAAGTTAAATAGGAGATAGCACAAAAAGATTAATTGTAGCTTACCAATAGAAAATAAATGTCCTCATATGAAGTCTAAGCATTTACGATTAGTCTCTTCTATTTATAAAATAAATGAAAGAGTATGTGATCAAAAATATATATTGGGCACATTCTGAAACCAGACATTAGGCCAGAGGTAGATATGAAATATAAAGCCTTGTCTCTAACTAAAGGGACAAAAAACATAATAAAGTTAAAGTGGTAAATATGATAAATAAATAATAGTGTATGGAAATTAGTCATGACTAATTTAGTTCAACATTTCCTCACATATAAGCTCCCTTCCTAGCGCTTCTGGGTGTTAATGGCTACTTTATCTGTACAAGTTGGAATAAGTGTGCTTTGTGGTAGGAAGGAATTCTGTGAAGGGAAAACCATCCCTTGTTCAGAAGCCACAGCATATAATAGTTTATCCCAAGTCTAAAATTGTTGCAAAATCCCCAAGTTTTATAGTTTTGAGGATCAAGTCTCTCTTATATTTCATCATGAAAGATCATAGAGAATATTCTAAGATCAAGTGGTACACACTATAATCCCAGCAATTCAGAACAGGGCAAGAACAGGAGGACTGTAAATTTAAGGACAGCCTAAGTTACAGAATGAGACACTGTCTAAAGAAACAAACACACAAAAACCATAAAAAAATAAAAGCCAGAAGGAATATTTGTGTTTTGGAGTTAGTGTCTCAGTAGAGTTGTTATCAATCTTGAAGAAGCATACACATCAATGAAAGTTGCTAAAATACAGATTTTTTTTTTTAGCTCATCTCAGAAACTGATCCAGAATATCTTGGATCCAATCTAAAAACTGCTAGTTTAAACAAACTGCCAGCATATCTGATGATTCAGGTTTAAAAACTGTATTTGGGTAGTATCTCAAAAACAAATTTTAAATGTTCTTCTAGAATATTATACTTTCTTCTAGAACTCTAGCTTGTTTTGTAATATTTATGAATGCTTAGAAATCATCTCATGATTACATACACATAGTTAAATTGATTCATATAACAAGAAGGAAAATATATTCCAAGAGAGAAAAAGAAAAATGGAGAGAAATTGTAGACACACTTCCACATCTATTTGAGTAACAAAAATGTCTGTTTGTGTGACCATAAGCACGTATTGGAAGACCTTTCAAAGATGGGAAATGTCTGCAATATCCAGTAAGAAATATCATGTGCCTGGAACAAGCTTTTATCATCACCGTCATCGTCGTCATCATCATCATCATCATCATAGCCATCCTTTTGCTAGAGATGATAAAGGAGCTAAACTTAACTTTCCCAAAATTCCCAGAGGCACAGAGCAGTTCTTTCTGATTAGGCTTGAACTAGTGGCCTCAGCACCTCCATTGCAAGAGCTCCAGGTAGACATAGCATTGTCTACTCATTAATCCTGTTCTCTTGATGCTTAGTACCTGTGTACATTTGGGTGTTTCTGAATTAAATCCATATAAAATGTAGATGTTCTTCGAGATATGGTTTCTCTCATTGTAACTGGTTCCCTTTGAATTTCCAGTTCATTAGTCTGACTTTCCTAAGGGGTATAGAATGACTGCTACTAGTTTTGCTCAACTAAACACTTTCCCTCTCTGTGAGAGTCTAGCTATCTTTTCTCTTAACCACTTTTTTTATTCCTCATTGGCACTGAGCAAAATCTATATTACCAGTCTCTTACAACTAGGTAGCTGAGCACTGGATTATAGCTTGTAGATGTGCACATTATTGATACCCTGCATACCTGGCCCATGAGATCTTTCATACATCTCCTATGCATTTTCTTGAACTACTCGATGCCAGTGAATACAGCATCCTTGGTAGCTGAAGATTCCTATTAGCAGAGGAACTGTGTTTGCATTACTGTGAATGTTGACGTTTGTTGTCGTTGTTTCTCCTGGAGTGGTATCTTACTTTATCCTATCTACTAAAAAGATAGCATTAGAAATACAGAAAGGGAAAAGTAGCCTATACATTAGAAAATGTTGTACCAAATTAATGCGTAGCAGGCAAGTTGAGATTTGGGCCATTTAAACTAACATAGTTCATTCCAGAAAACAGGGGAAGCAATGGAACCTTTTAGCCTCCCTTATTTGTCAAAAGTAAAGACAGTATGTTGGAAGGTGAAGACTTTCCTTCCATCTCACTACAAATATGATTCTCCTTGTGTTCAAAATTAAACACTGGAGTTTTATTGTAGTAAAACAAGAACATTTGCTACAAAGTCTATTGCGGGTTTGGTGTTGTGCTTCCCTAGAACCATACGGGAACCCATGCAGAACCCATGCACTGCTGTCAAGAAGGGGACAGAAATGTCTTAGAACAGCTACTTCCGACTTCCACTGCCATTGGCAAGCTCTGAGTCAGAAAGACCATTGCATCAAGAAATTTGGATGGCATTTCATAGGCAATTGAAGGCTGTTGGCATATTTTAAGCAAGAGAGTAACATTGTCATATTTTTTTCAACTATAAAATGTTTGCACATAGAGAAAGTTGTAGAGAGCAGTAGAGTAACAGACATGTACTCCTCACCATGCTTAACCTTATGTTATACTCCATTCAAATCTTCTTTAGAGTAAGGAAATTATACAGATATAGATGAAATATCCTGTGTGCTCCACTTCTCACACACTCCTCTCTTTCCAGATGTGGCCTCTTCCTCACTTTGTACAATTATCCTTCCCATGCATGCATGCTTTAATACTATTTCTGAATTTAAATAAATGTTAGTAATGTATACAATGATTCAGTTTTTAACTTTACATTAAATGGTATCAAATAACTCAATTTCTCTGCAGTTTACTTTTATTCAAGTCAGTATTCAAGTTTTCTGATAATATTTACTCACTCATTTTGTATGGAATGTTGTTTTTCCTTTAATGAACATGACACAGTAGGTTTGAATTCCACTATGGATGACTTTTGTGTTGCCTTTATGTTTTGGCTGTCACTAGTTATACTAATTCTGAAATTCTTGTGTGTGAATCACTGCGTGCCTCTTGTGTTCCAGGATATGCTGCCAGAACTCGTGCCATGCAAGTCTTGAACTCCCTGTGTATATCAAGCTAGATATGTATGATCAGTATGAGTGCATGGTAAAGAAGCACATTCACATGGAACATAAAGCCTTATGACTTGAGTTGACTGATAAGTCATTCCCAAAGGCCTTACAAAGAAGATAATATTCACAGATACATAGACAAGGAGGAAAATTATAAAAGGAAGGGGTTCTCACACATTTGATGAAAAAATAAAATCATAGGGCAAGAAAATTGAGCACAAGAAAGCAAAGAATAGAAACCAAAATGACCCTAACTTTCCATCTGGAACACAGGAGAAGTCAGTGTATACATAGTATGTAAGGCGTACATGAGGAGAACAGAAGGTACTGAGGCATTTGCATATTTTGGTCTGAGAATGCAGATAAAGATAGAACAAGAACTATAAACCATGCAGCTCTCTATGTAGGCAAAATGTGATGAAATTAAACAGGAAATATACTTATAATCAGAAGAGATATGAGTTGAAAAGATATTTCTATGAGATGTTAATAGTTAAAGAAATATAAGAGGAATAGAAGATTGTGTGGGAAGAGATGGAGTAAAAGGAAAGCCAACTTATATGCTATTCTGGCTCACTGAAGACTAGAGTTTCCAAGCAGCAACAATTCAGTATGCAACAATATTAATGTAACAAGAAGCCACAGGATAAAGAAAAGGAGATTAAGCATTGCTGTTTCACTATGAAAGTGTTCTAAGAATGGATTCAATGTAACAGTACCATGATGAGTTAAGAAAGACAAAGAAATTACAAATGCAGATAAGTATTTTTATGTGGTTGGAATTTCTAGGGGAAAAAGTGCTGAGATGTAACATGCTAATGTATTTCATACAAATCAACACATGGAAGAAAGGAGAATGAATGCAGAAAATTTAGCTCTAGAGTGTACAGATGTATACACCAATATCTTGCCTCTCTAACCTTAGAAGGAAAATGAACATTTCACTCTGGGTCACTAGAGTCTAATTGACCAAATCCATTCTATGATACTCTCCTTATCAGTTTATTCTGGCAACATTAATAAGGAAACTGAATTGTTAAGAGAATAAAGAGCAAACACTTAGAAAAGTTTGAAGAAACTTCTGCCTGCAAATGGAGTGGTAACAATGAACCGCTGTAAGACCCATGGCACATCTATGAACTCCCTTGGAAGGACTGAGATGAGGCTTGACTTGAGCCACACAGACTCAACATGGCATATATCATGTTTTTCATGGGGTTCTCATTAAGTTCCCATCAAATTCCACTTCACTAAAGTCTTTGGCAAAGCTTCTTGCACACAGTGGCATGCGTTATGGTTATTCTGAGTCTCCTTGCTTATCAAGGACGCAATGAGAGGAGCGAAGCACAAGCAAATGACTGAAGGCTTGCCTGAGTGAACAGGAATGAATGTGGGAAAAGTGTGTTCTAAAAGAGTCAGTGGTAAACTTTTTGTCAATTCTCTGGGTTTTAGAATTGAAAGCTGAACTTAAGTATCAAGGATCATGGCAGTTGCTAACTGGGCCCCCTAGGAGGAAGTTAACTATCTCCCACTGCATCTAACAACACCTACTGCTTACGGCCCTCCTCTGAACAGTTCCACCCTTGGCTCTTACATGTTCTGACTGAGAGCAGATGAATGGGCAACAACAGGAAATTGTTTCTTGTCCTTTCCCAAGGATAAAATCACTGGATATATTATACAATGTCACACACTGGTTGCCTTGTATCTATTGTGCAATGAAATTATTCCCAATAGGCGATGGGGACACCAGGGCTCAAGACTTACTCAAGACTTAATGTTTGGTAAATCAGAAGCCAGAAATCAAAATTATGTCAGCTTGAGTCCACATCCCTGTTCTCTTGTAAGTAAATAATGTGGATGGGAGAAAGCTGGCTCTTGGACTACTCATCATGGTTCTCTCTTCTACATGCAGCGTTTTCTTTGTTTCAGTTCATTTTTGGTTCCTTTAGAAATTTGAAGCCTATGAGCTAAATTGGCCACTCGAGGAAATGTTGCTTATTCCAGATGGTAAATACAAAGTTGTGGTGATATATGGATGATTGTGAAGAACAGAAACCAAGGGGCATTGAAACTCAACAAGAGGACCAACTGAAGCTTGCCGAGGACAGCTTTGCGTTCAAAGTGTAAGAAATGTCAGGCAAAAAATAAATAGGAGAGTATGCCATAGAAAAGAGAAAGTATGAAAAAAGGCAAAGCGGCATGAATCTAGCTAGAATCACTGGAAAATTACAGACAATTGGTGGAATTATTGAGTAATAAAACATTAGTTTGGACAGTGCAGAAGTGAAGCCAATGAAATATATAGGATTGGCTTACTCAGAGTTCCAAATAAACCAATTTCAAACAACATAGTAAAAAGATAGGCAAGAAAACAGAAGATCTTTTTCTTCTCTAGATTTTGCATAACTCTGAAGACACTTGATGAAGTTCCTGCATTTGTAAGCAGTGTCTGTATCATGTTGACCATAATAAAATATAACTAAATCACATATTGATACATCGGCATAATGTATTTACTGAGTACCTACTATGTGCTCTTTCTTGGACATCAAGTATCTAGCATGAAACAAAGCAAAAAGCACTCCTCTTGAGGTGTTAATGAAAAAAGAAAAACAGGTGAATTATATATTAGCTCAGCATGCTATACCATGCAGCAATATACCACTGCACTGGCATATGAAGTGACCGCAACATTCATTGTATATTCCCAAAGATTTTGTTTAGAATGGGATGCTTAAATAGACTGCTAAAGGAGAAATGGGAATTGGTTCAGTAGAAAAGCATTCCAGCCGGGCAGTGGTGGTGCACGCCTTTAATCCCAGCACTTGGGAGGTAGAGACAGGCGGATTTCTGAGTTTGAAGCCAGCCTGGTCTACAGAGGGAGTTCCAGGGCAGCCAGGGTTATACAGAGAAACCCTGTCTAGAAAAACCAAAAAGAAGAAGAAGAAGAAGAAGAAGAAGAAGAAGAAGAAGAAGAAGAAGAAGAAGAAGAAGAAGAAGAAGAAGAAGAAGAAGAAGAAGAAGAAGAAGCATTCCAGACTCAGGGACCAATCTGTGCAAATCAAAGGAGTGAGGCATATTTAAGAGTCAAGGAGGCCAGTACAGCTGGAATCATCCAAGAAAGGGGTAATAGGAAATAAGGTTAGAGAACAGTAAAGTAGGGGTGAATTTTAGGTCCTTGAGTACGTTTCCATGAAAGAAAAGTCACTGGAAGGATCTGAGGTCCCACTTGGAGTGTAACTGGACTCTTTCATGGAAATAGTAGAGGAAGAAACTAGTAGGGAGATGAGGAATTATCTTGACAAGTGAACAGTAATTGCTTGGTATCTTGGACTTAGAAATAGTAGAGATTGTCTGGAGCAGTGACTATCTCAACACACAAGGAATAGTGAATAAGAAGAAATGATGTCAAAGATGACCCTGGATTTGTCTCCTAGGTAACTGGAAAGTAGACAGCAGAGTCCAACACGAAGGCACACATTCTCTTTGCAAGTTTGCTTGATGTCCTTTAAAAGTATTTGAAAAATCTATACCTTTTAATTTGACTAATTTTCCCCACATGTTCTTATAAATGGAACTTCATTATATTTTCAACAATAGTTAAGGATTGAGATCTCCTTCATACTCCACATTGGAGGCATCTCATTAGCACTTGTTGATTTTTAATTCTTCAGTGTTCCTTTCCACTTTAAACAGTAAGTCTATTGTTCAGGTCTCAGTCAAGCTACTGAAACTCCCCTAGCCCTCATCATCACTGATGCAGTTCTTGATGCGTAACACTGTCCAGTCTGTCCTTACTGAGTCTATGGGTTTAAGGGTTTAAAAATAAGACTGAAACCAAGGCCATATATTTTCAACGGACATAGCTTGAGTTCTAAAACTGACACCAACCATTTAATTTAATATTTATAACCATGGAACAAAGGCAATGTTATGCCTACACATGGTGAGGAGGAAACTGGAGCACAGAAATGTGGAGGTGGGTGGCCTCTGATCACACAGCTCTGTAATAAGTCAGTTAAGCTTTGAAACAAGAAGGAGAATGCTTTCCTATGAATTCTTGTATTCTCTTTGTGAAATCCAGTGACACTGGAAACATTTGCAGATTTTAAGGAGTACTTGGCCCACCTTAGTGTCTGTAGAAAACCACTGTCATCAAGGAAAGGCCAGGAATAAGAAATAATTTTAAGCCAATGAAACTATATAAAAATGAGGAAGTGGCCTGCTTAAAAGGCTGAAGGCAGGCCACCTCTACAGTTTTGTTTGCCTTGTTTTTTTGTTTTTTTTTTTCTTATTTTCACCTTGGAAGTGAAGGATATAGTGATGAAGGAAGTGACATGTGAAGTATCTGCAAGTTCTTCGGAACTTACCATCATCTAGCTCTGTTTCTGGTCTTTGTTTCCTGACTTGCTGCTGGCCATAGAAGGTTGTAAGAATCAAATCTTATTACTTTGGAGATGAGGAAACATTGGATTGTCCTGATGTCTAACAGGAAGTACTGCTCAGTATGAGTAGAATGCATATTAAGACTTGACAATATTTTTCTCTAAATTCATGTGGCAAAAACTATGTGCCCAGTATTTGAAAGCAATAAGTAAAATATTTTGCAGTGTTTCTAAATAAACATCTCATACCAAGTCAAAGAACATGAGGAGAAAGTCCCAGGGACAAGATAGAAATCTTAGAAACATTTCTTGTAGGTTCTGAAGCTTAAGATTACACAGTGGTGAATGGAACATTATGAGCCTGGTGCCTGGTCAAATTCTCAGCCTGTCTGGAGACTCAATTGTGTTTCCTCCCTGAGCTAGAAGTAGGAAAACAACATTTCCAATTCTGATTTGATCATCTGAGTGTCACTGGTGTATATCTGATTACATCCTTCTCTGAGTTTCAGCACTTCCATCTCTGGATACAGGAAGCTTCAACACTGAAGCCCCAATGCTTCCTCCACTCCTTTGCATCATAGGCTTTTGCTATATAAACCATTTACTCTGTTCTAGGGAAACAAATTATCTTGTACTTATGTTGTACTGAATCTACTGCTTGTAACAGTCTGGGCTACTTTAAATCATCTGCCAGAAGTATCAAGAAGGTTCTGGCAATTGGCCACTGTCTTCCACTATTAGATTCACTGGGCATCTAAAGTCATGGACCCATTTGTCATTCTATGTCATTTGCATTTGGGTCTGGATAAGGTATAACTTTAATGATCTAGGACCAAAGAAAGAAACATACTAAAAATTACTTCACAAACTTTGTAGGCAAATAGATGGAACTAGAAAATATCATCCTGAGAGACATAACCAGACCCAAAAGGACATGCATAGTATGTACTCACTGATAAGTGGATATTAGTCCAAAAGCTCAGAATACCCATAATACAACTCAAAGACCATATGAAGCTTAAAAAGAAAGAAGCCCAAAGTGTTGCAAAGTGTGGATGCTTCAAACCCACTTAGAAGTAGAAACAAAATAATCATGGGAGGCAGAGGAAGGAAAGAACCTGCATAGGAGAGGGGAAGGTGAAGAAAAAAAGTGTGGGTGGACTGGGTGCAGGACCAAGTATGGGAAGAGAGAGGAGAGAAGTCCAGAGGGCCAGGAGAACAAACAGAAATAAATAGCAGTGAAGAGTGGGGAACTTTGGGAACTACCAGAAAATCCCAGATGCCAGGGATGCAAAAGGCTCCCAGGATCCAATAGGGATGACCTTAGCTGAAATATCCAACAGTAGGGAGATAGAACCTGAAGAGACCACCTTCAATAGATAGACATGACCCCAGTGGAAGTATGGGGCCACCCACCCATCTAAAACTTTTTAACCCAGAATTGTCCCTGTCTAAAGGAAATGAAGGGACAAAAATGGAACAGAGCCTGAAGATAAGGCCATCCAGAGAATGTACCACCATGCTATCCATTCCATGCACAAATATCAAACCCTGATACTATTGCTGATGCCAAGATGTACTTGCAGACAGGAGCCTGGTATGGCTGTCCTCTGAGAGACTCTGCCAGTACCTGACTAAGATAGATTCAGACACTTACAACCAACCATTGGACTGAGCCCAGAGTCCCCAATGGATGAGTTAGGGGAAGGGCTGAAGAAGGTGAAGGGAACTGTAACTCCATAGGAAGAATAACAGTATCAATTAACTGAACCCGTCAGAGCTTCCAGGGACTAAACCACCAACCAAAGGATATATATGAACGGCTCCATGGCTCCTGCTACAAATGTAGCAGAAGATTGCCTCATTTGGCATCACTGGGAGGGGCGATGCTTGGTCCTGTGGAAGTATGATGGCCCAGAGAAGGGGAATGCAAGAGGGGTGAGGTGGGAGTGGGTGAGTAGGTAGGGGAGCACCTTCTTAGAGGCAAAGGGGAGGGGGATGGAGTGGGAGTTCATGGAGGGGAGACTGGGAAGAGGGATAACATTTGAAATGTAAATGAAATGATTAATAAAAAAATCATCTTTTTGCTCAATTTGGCCTGAGTTCTAGTCTGAACTTAGCCACATACTGTTTGCATAGCACTGCCAACCCCAGGCCTTTCTTAGTGACACCTTTCAGGTGAGTTTTCATACAGTATAACATTTATCATTAATCAGTATATAATAGATAATTAACATGTACATTAAATGTGAATATTAATAACAGATGTTTGAACATGAAATCACTGTTTTTTATTTCAAGCTTAGATATTCATACTTTGAAGTGAACAAAAGGATAGGATAAAGCAATTATGTCAAAAACAGGAAAATGATGTCAAAATACTCTTTAAATAACCAGACACCATTGCAAAGTTAGCATGCCTACAATCTGAAATGAGCTGGTATAAAGACTACATTTCTATCCCATGCAAGGCCATTTCCTACTTTAGAAATTGGTATTAGAAGGGAGAAGGGAGGAAGTCTAAAGCTTGCTGAGTATCTGAGGTATTCCAGTATCTAAGTGCGATGGAATGATACACATTGATGAACATCTGATTAGAAGCCCAAGTTTCCAGATGAGGGAAACAAGGTCCTGGGAAGAGCAAGGTATATTTATGCCAACTTTTCACATGTGCTTTGCTCTTTTCTCTCCTGTGCTGGAACTTTGGGGTAATTACTGTTAGATGGGGAAAGTTACTGATGCTATGAATACTCAGAACTAGAAGATGCTCTCTTCCACTCCAAGGCTGACTTCACTGCTGTCAAAGTACTGTCAGCAGACGACATCCACAAAATTGAGAAGATGGATCTGCAGATTGCCATACACAGATACATCTCGGGGAGGTGGCAAATATTGCTGATGTGGGTCCCTTAGGAAGGTACTATTCCTTTGCAGAATAGCCATGTATTCCTTAAGAGCAGCTGTTATAGAGCATTGCTAAGGGACATTCTAAAAGAGTAGTTAGGTTCTTCAGATGGTACCTAGAATCAGGCAGCTCCCAATGTCTCTTCAGATCAATTGCTTGCTCCTTAAGATCCAGTGTTCTCACATGCCAAAGAGTTACCACATATTACATATGTTTTCATTTGTTGAATGAACTGTCAGCAAATACCTGCTAAATAGATCATGGGCTAGTCAACACACAAAATTTGATTGCTATGAATTCATACCATTAAATAGTCAGTCCTGAGAAAGATAAATTTAGCAAAATTAAAAATGCTTCTCTCTCCCTCTCTCTCTCTCTCTCTCTCTCTCTCTCTCTCTCTCTCTCTCTCTCTCTCTCTGTCTCTCTCTCTCTCTGTCTCTCTCTGTCTCTCTCTGTCTCTCTCTCTCCATATATATATATATATGGAACAAGGATAGTGACCTCAAAGAAAAGGTGATAAGCTGTGTGTCCTTGGAGGTGGAGATATTGAAATGGAATTTAAATTTTTGTTGGAATTTATCACATTAAATAGGCATAAAAATGTATTCTAGACAGCGTATTCTAGGACAGAGAGTCATACAACTGAATGGTGCAATTCCTATCATGAATGGGTAGAGAAAGTTTTCAGGAGGATCTCAAAGAATGCTTCCTATATTAAAATAGATAAACATAGAATGTAATGCTATTGTCCTTACTTCCTTAAATATGCTTTGAGGGAGAGGACTTACAATGTCTGCAACTATAGCAAGGGTGCTAAGATGAACAGCAGTCAAGAACTGAGGGTGATTGACAAGAATCATAGAAAAACTTAGGTCTTTAATTTCCTGCTGCCATAATCCTAAGATTAAATATCTTCAAGCTTCTAGTTAAACAAGAAACATACAAACTTTAAAAATTATATACATTTTATATATATATAAAAGAGTGTATATACGTGGGTATGTAGAGAGGAGTACAGGTGCCCTGAAAGCCCAGAGGCTTCTGATTCCTCTGGAGATGCAGTTACAGGAGGTTGTGAGCCACTGGTTATGAGTGCTTCAGAATGAATTCTGGTCCTCTGGAAGACTATTGTACATAGTCTATTTAATAAGTGAACAATAGCTGAAGGAATTGTGCTACTTGCAGAAAAGTGTAGGGAAATGGTACTTCACGGTCTGACCATGAAGTCACAGGGCACTGGGAAAACCCTGACAGAATAACTAACTCAGCCCAACATTAATAGAGGCTTGTTAATGCAGTCACAGAATCTAAAAACAAAGCAAAAGCCTTTCCCAGAGAAAGATTCCTTTCTCTTTAGCTCAGTTATAAAGTCAAAGAAAGTGAGTTTAGTTCCTTCACTTTTTAGATTTTTGAATTATATTTACCTTTCATAAAAGCTCTATTTTTCATCATCATTTGTCAAGAGTTTTATGTAAATTCTGCCTAATACAATAACATAAGCAAAATAAAAGCATATAGTTTTAAAGTAGCAAAACTCTTATTCTCCTATTATTTTGCTGTATTTAAAAAAAACCAAAGAATTTATAAAGTATCAGAACATATAAGTGAACTTAACAAACTCATTGCCTGTAGAGTTTATATTAAAAAATGAATAATACAATCATTAACGAAGCATAAACATATTTGTACAAGAATAGACAATGAGACAGAACCGAAGAATCCAGAAACAAAACCAAATATACAAGGTGGTTTTAGTTACTACAATAATATCAAAGTAATTCAGAAGGGGATATTAATCTTCTATGTGCTTGCTGCTATTGGTTAGCTGAATGAAAAAAATAATAGCTTTATTTCATGCACTAAATAGAAAATAAGCACAGGTGAATATATAGCAAATGTGTGTAGATTAAAGAAAATAGCTTCTAGGGAAAATAAAGACACCATTTCCATACATTGAGATACAGTGTTCCTTTCCTTTTTGTTTAAAATACGTTTTCATTTTGATAATGTACATATGTGCAGGACGGGGGGGGGGGGGAGTCTGATATTGGAAGTGGAAGTCCCAGTGAAGGCCAGAGGTGAGGGATTCCCCCTGTGTTTACAAGCTATTATGAGATGCCTGATGTGTGTGCTCAGAATCAAATAGGGGTCTTTTCTAAGAGTAATCATGCTTTCAATTACTAAGCTGTCTCTCCTGCCTGGAGATACAAAGTACTTTCTTAAACAGGACACAAACAATAAAAAGGCAAGTCATAGCTCCAGAGGAGGCTTCTGCAATCCTGTGTACACTTGTTGGATAAAAGATTCATACCAAGAATGCATTAAGAACTCTTACAAGTTAATATCAAAAGGATAAACAGCCACTTTAAATATGGCAACAAAAGTTGACATTATATGTAGATCACTGGTCATGAAAATGGGTTATAAAACTACAGTGATTGCTGGGTGTGGTGGCTTACTCCTATAATCCCAGCACTCAGGAGGCTGAAGCTTTAGGATTGCTTCAAGGTAAAGGCCAGCCAAGATTTCAGAGTGAAGTCTTGCCTCAAAAACTAAATCAAAATCATGCCTGGCGTCAGAAATATAACAAACTACCTAGGGCTAGTGAAGTCATGGATCTTAGAGGAGAACCTACAACTATCACTTCACTAAATGAGGATAGTCCCTAAGTACAGCCTAAATATTAGTCCTGATATGTGTAGTCCTGTCCCTGTTTCAAGGAAATTTCCCTTTGCAAAAGACTGAGACCACAATAAAATACATTCAAAAGGCAGAGTTGTGGAGCCTGGTTTCAATGGATATATCGATAATACAATTCTCACATTCAAGTCTTGCATCCAGTCACAGTAAACGGTTCAGAAGAGAAGATGGAAGGATTAATAGAGCCAGAGGACCATTGTTTATTATGAGGCTTCCATTCCCAGTACTGTCAGGAGCGACATCCATAAAGTCCCACTAACATGATTACATAATCATGAGTTGAATAGTAGACATGCCAAAGTGGACAAGGGAAGGACCATGATGCTTCAGCTCTACTAAAGAACTACAGGCAAATGTTGAGAGTGCTCTTCTCCAGAGAAGAGCATGTCAGATGTTGTCCAATACCAAATGGTCAGAAAATGGTACCCTAAAAACATACATACAAGTAACAACATACAGACTGAGAAGGTTGTACTCATGTATTTAGGTTAAAAAAAAAAAAAATTATATATGACGACAGTTAAAGAAAACCAGGCCATTAGTTTTGAAAAGAGCAAGAAGGAGTGTATAGAAGGGTTTGGAGGGGAAGCAGTAAAGGAGCAAATAATGTAATTATATTATAATTTCAAAAAGTAAAAAAAGTAGCTTTCTTTTTACTACACATTTATTAGATTGACTAAAATTTTAAAATGGTAAAAAAGGGGGTCTGGTAAATATGATAGTAGCTAGAACTCATAGCTAATTCTGCATCATGTATGAATTACTTTCATTCCTTTAAAAACACTACAAAGGCCTATAGAAGTTAAATATTTGCCTATGTGATGACTTTGAAACTCCAGTTCTAGGCATAGACTGATAATAAATGTATCCAAAGTTGTGAACAAAATATTCATGACTAGCTTTATTTAAAAAAAAAATCTTAACTGAAAGCCGTTCAAATATTTATAAACTTGAAAATGACAAATACTTGTGGCCTATTTAAACAAGTTGCCTCGCTGGCTTGGGTTTGGATGTGAGAGCGAGCTGTAGCAGAGAAGAGCTTACCAGCAGTGATAGCCTTGGGTTGTCCAGGTTACAGTTGTGATTTCATTCTGCTTGGACTGGACTCTGGGCAGAGCCTGTGGCTCTGAGGATCTCTGAGCCTTGACAATGACAAGAAATGCTTGGGAGAGTTCTTATAGATACCTTGCCCTTTTCTAATGCCTCCAATGAATCTTTGCTCAGTCTTGCACGTAGATCATCCCTTCTGGAGACCACATATGGAAACCAAGTATAGGAATGCAAGTACATCTCCACACTGCCACCCACTTGGTGGAGGAAGCATATCTATACCCTAGTAATAGAAAGAGATAAAAGAAGAAGCCACAATAGCTACAGTCAGCAAGACTTCCTGCTTGTTTTTAAATAGGAAAAAAATTTCCTTATGAATATATGGAAGTCTGGGTATGTTGAATCTATTTCCTCATCCACAAGAGAGAGTCACGCCAGTGAGTGTGTGCAGAAAGTTACATAGGCTTCTGTTAGATTTTATGCATGTATGAGTTTCTGAATGTTGAGCCTGTAAGGCTGGAAATATGTTTACGTGTTTATATATGAGGGTGTCTTGGGCTTTACCTTACTCTAAAAGCTAAGTAGTACCAAAGGATGACTCAGAAAGGAGAAGGGTTAACCACTTCATGAATAAAGAATTCATTCAAAAGACGGGTTTATAACTGGTAAGAGGAAGTTTTGAACAATTTCTCGTAAAGTTACAATAGCCCAACCTGCAAAGGAAACCCCTCCTAGCTCTAAAATTCCAGAGTGTTTCCTAGAGTATGAAAGCTTGCCAAAAAATGACCAAGCATTAACAAGAGAATGGGGGTGGAGGTAGAGCTAAGGGAATGAATCCATCTGCTTTTCTCCTCCTCTGATCCTTTCTCTCTTCATCAACGTTTGAAATGCTCACTGCTCTTTCTAGGAAGCTAATGAATTTCTACCATGTTTCCCTCGCCAATCACGTTACTCTTGTGTCTCTTGTGCCCTCTCCTTTAGTGTGGCCCGGTACTTGGTTCACCGGAAAAGTAGTAACCTTTAATCATAGCCCTTGTCTATTTCTCTTAATGAAGTCAATTGCCCCCTCTGTCAAATAGGTATACGGACTGCTCTCCTAAAGCAGCTACTATGAGCATCCAATGGCCATGAACTGACAGGGCATGGAGAAACTCTGAGTTGTGTGGAAATAGGAAAGACGCCTTAATTGTGGGTCTTCCTTTATGTGACCCAGCATGCTTGCTGCCCAAAATATTGTTCAGTGAACAAACAGGTAAAAAGGAGGAAACTTCAAAGTAAATATTTTAAATGGTAATATAAACTATTTGGTGATAAAAGGGAAATAGATCAGGAGGGATTTCTTTCATGTGTGTTCCATACAGATTCTGAGGAAGGGTGAAGAAAAGTCACCGGATGGAGTGGGTGGGAGTTGGAGGCCAGAAGCAAGACAAAGAGCGAACAATTGTTGTAGAGGACAACTATACATCCACATTTTCTGCATCTCAGCCCCACCCATCTCTACTTTTACGATGTGTGGCAATCAGTAGTCCCTTTAGTAACAAACAGGGGGTGCTCCTCCTATGACCTTGTTGACATTGTTGTGCTCAACCTTACACAGAGAAAAACAGGCTACCAGTGAGGCATGGTAGTCTTATCTTCTTACTCCAGATTTCACAGTCACCATACCTCAATTGCTAAACATGTGATGAATCTGGAACTGTTTGAAAGAGGGTCTCAAATTTGTAAACCTAGACTTTTCATATCTGAGGGTAACCATGAACTTCTGATCTTGCTGCCTCCATCTCCCAAGTCCTAGGATAACAGGTATGAGCACCTTGCTCTGCTTGTTTGATTCTTTTTGATACTAAAGACAGCTGCAGTCTTCACATATGTTTTCAATTTCAAACCAGCTACTGACTTTAAAGTAAAGCTCCAAATACCGTAACAAGCTTCCATGAGATCGGTGCCTCCAGGATGACTCAGAGAGTTTCCCTGTAAGGCTATGGTTTGGCTTTACAAGGACAGTCAGTCTCCTGTGTTTTCAGCCAGAGCATCAGGGGGCCAGAACTCCTGTGATCCCAAGGGACTCTGGAAAGTGGAACCGTAAGGAAGCGAGGACAGGAACATATGGATAACCTTTGCTAGGCTCCTGATACTTCACAGGAAATGTAGTCATCTTCACCAGCTTGTCATGACCTGTGGAGTGGAGACAGAGATAACATCTTGTTTTGTTTTGCTTTGTTTTATTTTTGTGGGTTTTAAAACAAAGTCGACCTTTGGTGTCCTGGAACTCTCTATGTATCCCAAGATGGCTTTAAATTCTGGGTGATTATCTGGCCTCAGCCTCTCAAGTGCTGATATCACAACAGTCAGCTACTTAGACCCTCCTAAGGATAAGTCTTTGGGTCCCAGGTGTCAAGGGATCTTAGGTAGCACATTTCAGACATTCTGGTTATGGATTCCAAAGCTGCCTCTCAAAACATGTTTGAAGAAAAAAAAATGCAGTTATTTGATATTTGAGTCAATTTGAGATTACTTTCTTTTTCATTTTCTCTATGAAGGTTATATAGCTTCAGCTTTCTTACCTGCTACATTATGTTCAGAGAAATGACTTGTCCCATGACATGGAAAAACAATGTTAATCATACAAAGGATGCTGCTGCCTGTACCTAACTGGAAAATTATTACATGAAAGGATCTGTAGGTGTCCCTATTTTGGTTTGTCAAAATGTTCAGCTCTTGGGGTTCAATGTTTCCCACCATGAAATCCCCACTGAAAACAGAAACTAGAAAAATGAACTAAAAAGGAAAATATCTATTTGAATTTTTCTTCTGGTGAACTGATTTTTTTTTTTTAGCTATTTTAGGGCATGTTCTTGGTAGCTGAAGCATATCAGATTTGTGTTTCTTTCCCATAGAGACCAAATGTCTTCGAACAACCCGTGAAATGGTGCGTGTTACAGGATATGTACTGCAAAACATTGAAACCAGGGAATAACAGTTGCAGGGATGGGAGAGGCAGAGGTAGCATCTCCATTGGAGATAGAGTTCTCATGGGTTATCAGGTGGCCTAAGAAGCCCATGAAGGAGAGAGAAGCCCTCTTCTCCATGGCTTGTAACACCTAGAAGTGGGTTTGGAAGCAATACAAGTAACAGTGAACTGCAGGGCTGATTTTATAAGAACCATGATCATTCAGGAACCTTGATCAGTTCCTCATGCATGAGCTATTAGATTACAGAGTAGAGAGCAGGAATGAATGTCAGGAGGACATCTGAGATAGCCCTGACTAGGAAACTGTGGTTCAAAGGGGTTATGCATCCTCTCAGCATTCAAAAGGTGTCTCTAGTGGTAAACTTCAGATCATTGCCTATGGAAATGAGTCTTTGTTTCCATTGTCTCACATGCCTTCTCCACTGGTGTGTAAGGGACGTGTCATGTGTACTTTGGCCAGCCCTCCACGAGCTATGGAAAACACAGGGATTCCCCAGCTACGCACTCACCTTCGAAGGGCCTGCTACAAAGCTGCTTCAGATCATTACCCCAGGGACTTCGCTTTGGGACTTCCTAGTTCAGAGAAATGCAAGCAAAAATGACTCACTTTGCATAGCTGAACCCAGAACAGACAGAGAGAAACGAGAACGCTGCACCATTTTCATCTCTAGCCAGATATTTTTAAATACTCCTTTTCGACCCAACACAAAAATAAAACAAAGCTAAGAAGAAAATAAATGATAAAGATCACACTGTAAAACTGATTCTGCAATTACAAAAATCATCACCAGTGCTTTGCCATTACAGTCAGGTCAGCAGATTTTCTTTTTCTCTAATAAGCCAGATGGCAATGTCTTAGTCTCTGAGATCTGTTGTCTTCCATGATAGTTTTCCATCCTGTTATTACAGTATGAATGGCTCCATAACTGGTACATGAGATTGAGAACGACTCTCCTGAATCTACAGAAGCAGATGACAAAGGTGGAGTTGGCTTGTGGGCCACTATTTGCCATTCTCCAATAGGAAGAATTAAAATTATTTTCTATATGTATAATATCAGATGCACAAGAGCACATTATGGCTTTTTATCTTTAAGTTATATCATATCTGTTCTTTACCAATTTATTCCTGGCTCTCACATGGGAAACTGTTCCTTTCTCCATCCAAACGAGGATCCTGAATTGCCTTCACTTTGATCTACGGGGCTAACTTGATAAGGGGCAGGATGTGTTAGGTGTTGGGAAGCTGAGCACAGGATGCTCAAGGCTCGGAGCCCTCTTATCCTTCACTTACTCAGGCCAGATGGCCCTCCTCATCATTCTCAGCTCAGGCTCAGCTCCAAGCAGAAGGCAGGAGTGAAATCCATTATCTTTCCCACTGCCTGTTCCCACTTCCTGTGCTCCTCTCATCTGGATGGAATGTGAATCCTCTGACTTCCTGTTTCTCTGCTTACAAAAGGTCCTAAATGTCACTTTCAGCTTAACCCTCTTTTTGCTTTTTTTTTTTTCCTCACTTTTATTTCAAACCTTTGACTGATAACATTTTATTAGGTAAACATGAGTTTTAACGAGCTCTGATTACTTAAGACTTCCCATCCTGTGACTGTTTGTCAAATTACCTGGTAGGAGTTTGCAGGACCATGTAAAGAGGCCAGGAGCTCTGTGGGCAATAGGGACCAATGGGGTCTATGGTACAGACAGTCAAATTCACAGATTTCAAACAACTTACTAGCCAAAGAAGTCTAGTAATAGGTTAGTATGGAATAAGCCTACTTAGTATCTTTCCATTGCAATACTGCATTTAGTTAATTTATTACTTCAGCCTAATATGTTATTTTAATTTTTTTCCAAGATATCAGATCAGACAGATTAGGCACCACTGGTAGCTGTGTACCTGATTACGTAAAAGACCTAGGAAAGTCATTGTCCTCTATAAACCTCCATCTCATCTGTAAAATGGAACTAATTGTGTGTTTTTTAAGGATCTGAGAATTAAATAGGACTCTGAATGCTGATTCTAAATGCCACCTTCCTCTCCCTTCCCCTGTCACTGCCACAGACTTAGCTCTGATTGAAACTATTTTACTGCAAGTCTATTGGTGTTGAGCCCTGCTGACAGATCCCCCAGGACTTCACAGCATGCCTTTTAGAGTCTTCCTGCTTCCTCCCTCTGTCAACTGTGAGGCTAACTCCCCTCCCTTGTCTTTGAATCTACTTTCTAATACATGCATCCCAAACACCTCTAGTTCCTACCCAAAGTCTTTGGATTTTTCTCAGCTGTCCTTTTCTCTCCTATATCCCTAATCACAAGGGGCTCAGAATCATCTCTGCAATATTGCCTCTCTACTAATATCATTCTAACACTGGTCAGTGAACACACATGCCCCTGTCACTCCCTTAAGGTACATCAGTCCTTGGACCAGTTTAGATCTCAAGGATCTCCCAAATGCTTGATGGACAGGGCATACAGCTAATGAGATGTCATCACCTTTGGGAGGTGGGGCCTAGTAGGGAAAAAGTAGATCATTGAGGCAGTCCTTGAGGAAGATATTGTGTTCACATCCCTTCCCCTCTGTTTTTCACTTCTTAATAAAAACAAAAGACTAGCTCTCCTTTAGGCCTTGCTGCGATCACCATGACTTATTGTTCCACTCCAAGCAGCCAGGCCAAATGACCATGGGCAGAACCCTCTGAGATTGTGAACTAAAATACACTATTCCTTTTTGCAAGCTGATTTTCTTTGATATATTTCACATCAAAAAAAGCTAACTGGCTTAACTACTTGGTAAATGCTTACTGGGTTGATGTACTTGAATTAGGAGCTGTCTTAGACACGTGAGAACAATCTGGAGCAAACAAACCCTGCCATTTTTCTCAAGCAAGTTGAATATCACCATGAATGAGGGATATTCTCATCTATTTTCTGAACAAGCTGAGGTCACAAGTCACTAAAATTGGCTTTTTAACCATAATTAATAATAATCACCAATCTAGATAGCCTATTCACATATTCATTACCTATTCGGTAAGAAAGCTCACGTGAGGAGAGTGAGCACCTCTAAGCCTCAGTTTCTTTTCCAGTAAAATGGAGAAGAAAGTACACACTTAGTGTTGAGGGACAGCTAAATTAAGTAAGGTAAAGTACATGTTAGTACCAAGACCTTCGTACTTAATTAGTTATGAAAAAAGTGAAAGATTTTCTTGTTCCATAAGTCTCCCAAGAATCTAGTGTGATAACAATAACCTTCTTCTTTCCTTCAAGTTAAAATAGTTTCTTTTCAAGTTGATAGTTTCTTCTTTCAAGAGCGGCATGCCTATCGGATTACCTCGGAGAATTCTGAGTTCTCTATGTGCAATCTGCTGCAATAATGAGGGGCTGGGAGATGATACTTAAGGTGTTAACTGCACCTGGGTGAGACTTTTTTCCCCCTGACCAATATTTGTGTAGACTGGCCACATACCAAGCATTATATCAGAGAAGGGATATGTTAGGGATCAAGTCTCTGCCTTTGTGGAATTGGGGTTCCACTGAAGGGAAAGAGATAAGCAAGTACCACATGAATTAATGTGAAGGTGGTAGAGGGACATGGTGGAGAAACAGCCTGCTGAGAAGGGATGGTAAGGGATCAGATCCATCCTTTCAGAGAACAAACTGTATGATCATAGGCAAGACTATTACTTATGAGAGACAATTAAAAAAATGATGACATGTTGGTCTTCTGTCTGAGACAGAGTGGCTAGCCCAGGCTGTCCTGGACCACAGTGTTGACTAGCTTCTGACTCTCCTCTACTGACATTAAGGTATATGCCACAACAAAACACCTGGTCTTTTGTTTACTATATTTCATTATTTATTCTATGAAATTTTTCATATGTATACATAATGTATTCTCTTACTGTTTTAGAATTTAATACCTGGATATCATGTGCTTTGGTGAGATCTACTCCCTACTCCTTCCAATACCCTCCTCGCATCATTCACCTCTTGACTTCCTGTACTGTTGTTTAAAATGCACTGAATCTGCTTAGTGACTGCAGTGAGGCAAAGGTGCAGGATCAAACTTTTGAGTTGACTACAACAGAGAACTAAGCAAAACAAGATTTCTTTCGGTAGCGAGGCCATGTGAGTCAACAGAAGTCTTGTGCTCTGGAGGCCAGTCCTGATCTTGAACAAGTTATTTATCATTTCTCTGCCTCCATTTTCAAGTGGAAAGGGACTCAGAAAGAGTGTTTTGGCCTTGGATGGATGGCCTGGTACTTTTGAATTTCAAGGCTATCTTCTAATATGTATCCTACCCTTCTGAGTGCCTGTACAACTACTGAAGCATATGATCTATCTATGCCCTAGTTTCTCTGTTGAACATTACAGAAAGCTATTTATTTATTTATTTATTTATTTATTTATTTATTTATTTATTTACACAAAACACCTTGAATCAAGAGATTGTGATCCAGGCCACATGGCACCCTGAAAATCGGTTTGCTCAAGTTCTAAGAACCTTCTGGAATTTAATAAAGACATCATTGTATGCATGTGCATAAATGTGTTAAGGGCTGTATTCCTCCTCTGAGAAGAGACCCTGTAGCATTTATTGTAATGTAGTTCATCATTGTTCATAAGGGTTAAGAGCCATTGACTTGAAATGGGGCTAGAAACATTATTTATAGAGAAGCAATAATATTAACTTATATATTACAAGTCTCTTACTATTTGTGACATGCCCATAATTCATCTCATTTGAGCTCAAGACAAGTAACTACATTAGGCATAGTACAGACCAGTGTAGCAACTAAAACTGCTCCGGGCCCTTGCTATTGGAGGGCGCTGCTGTTTACTACCTCCACTTTAACTGCACAAAGCAAGGGCAAGGACCACAGTAAATGACCTTAAACTATTCAACTCCACTTAATTACCCATTGTAGTAGAAGCACATAAATACAGGATGTCCCTTTGCTCCACCATTCTGCTTTGCATCATTATCAGAAAGACAAATGTAATTCATGTCCAATTACTCACTCACCGCAAGGTCAGAATATTTATTTTTATCGTACTGGTGATTTTTAGGATTAGTGGTATCAGTATTTATTCATGGCTAACCTAAACCAAACATCCTGTTGATATCTATGAATTGCTATATAGTTATTGTCACAGGTATGCTGAGTCACAGAGCAAATAAGAAGTTTATGAGTTGATAGGGAAAAGGCTTCAATGGGGCAAAGATAAGGTTCCCTGGGTAATTACTGATGTCTTATGAAATAGATGCATTGTTTATTTATATTGTCCATTTATTGAATAGTGGGTGCTTGGGAAACTGAAACTAGCCCAAATAGTGAAGATTAAACAAAATTCACATCATGACTTTTAAAATGTGCTGCTGGGACATTTTGGTTCAATTTATGAACAGCTCATTTTAGCAACCAGTTTTTTCCTCTGCCTCGTAAAGAAGAGCTTTGTCTATCTCTCAGATGTAGACAGAAGTAGGAGAGGTGGAAAACCAAAGAAACCGTCTGGGTAGGGTTCCTTTGCTCAGGGATCTGGAGTAGCTTTAACTAGTGTCCTACCAGAATCCTTGTAGTCAGTGTCTGAGATTAGAGTGACAGTCTTGGAAAGGAGAATTCAAGCCCTCAGCAGTAGCAATATATATGGTTCATGTCTTTCCTTATTCACATTCAGCCAAGCAAATGCATTTTATTATCTTTAGTCACTGCCCTCATGACAGAACCAATTGCCTAAAGATGTCACTAATTCTGGGTCTTTACAGATGGCATTGTCATAGGTTGTGCCTGTGATTCAAATTATTTCCTTTCTCTAGATACCTGTAGTAACAGAGTTAACAGGTGTGTGTGCGTGTGGGTGTCTGTGTCTGTGTGTGAGTGTGTGTCTGTGTGTTTCTTAAGCTGTGTCCTTATTACTCTTAGTATCTTTGTACACACTAGTAGTCTGGAAAACTGGTTTCTAATTGTGGTTCATTGAGATAAGGTAGCTATCATAATTAGACACATACATTTTCTCTGAGTTTCTGTTCTTGCACTTATAAAAAGAAGACATAAAACAACTGGTATCTGTGGTTCCTTCCTCTCCACCACTCTATACCTCACTAATACTCTAGCTTCTATAGGGCATGCTGTCATAACTAATGTCCAAGACAGTTCCCCTGTCAATATGATAAGCCTAAGTTAGGGGCAATGTGAATAATGTTTTAAGAATCTTTAGCTGGGAGGAAATGAAATAAGAATCCTTGTTGCAACAGTGTCCAAGAGACTAAAATTGGGGCTTGAATGCATATTATTACATCACGTTTTAGAATGTGAGACCTCTACTTTCAAAAACAAAAGTCATTACGGAGCTAGGAAAATGGTTCTGAAGATAATGTGCTTGATATACAAGCATGGGGACATGAGCTTGGATACCCTGCACCCACAAGAAATTGGCCATGGAAGCATGCATCTCTAAAGCGGCTATGGGGCTTGGGAGAGATGGAGACAAGAGGACTCCAAGGACTGACTGGCCAGACAGTCTAAGGAAATCAGATTGAGATTCAGCAAGAGGTCATATCTCAGAAAATAAAGTGAAGACTAATAGAGAAGTAGACACACACCTGTTGTTGACCTCTAGTCTCCACAGGCAAGCACATACATATACATGTACCTTCATAAAACACACACGCACACACACATACACACACACACACACACACACACGCACACACACACACACACACACACACGGAGAGAGAGAGAGAGAGAGAGAGAGAGTGTTAAATAAAGTCAGTTTAATAACGTCTGTCATTGAAAGAGAGGTAGAATAGGCTACTCTCTGTTTTGCTATGCTCAACTCAGTTCAGCTCATATTTTTAATCAATTGTTCAATTCGCCATTCCCTATCTGAAAAATGTAAGGAGTAAAGAGATGTTCACATCCTCATTAGGTGTACGCATACCAAAGTAGGAAACGGTTTATGGCTAATAGAGAAAAAGTAAAGGAAATCTATACCGTGGAAATGATGAGTGTCTTTGATATTTAAACAGTATGTGACAAAGATAAAATACTCCGTATATGTTTAGGTGAAAGCAATAATAGTGATGAGAGTCAGGAATATTCCTGAATTGAGAATTCTCGACTCTGTGTACAAATGGCCGTTATAGCCAGTACTATATAGAAAGTTTGAATGTGCCTTACCAGTGGTGAGACATGCCCTTGGAAGGGTGCTTATCTACAAGCTGACAAGTGACTCAAGCAGTACAATGTGGTGGGTGTCCTCCTGGGGGTTTGTGTTACCCAGAGGACATCTGGTAATGTCTGCAAGCATTTTTGGTTTTCACAGTTCTCAGAGGCCAGAGAGCTAAGAACTGCTATGACATGTAAGACAGTTTTTCACTAACAAATTACTAGTCAGGACAAAATATGTCAAAGTTGAGAAATTCTGAAGACTTTGATAAAGATGTTTCGTTCCTCCCATATTCAGAGCCATGGAGAGAATTTGAACTTGACCTAGCCAAATAAGAATTGAATAAGCAATTGTCTTCCAAATAACAGTTTCAAAGAAAGGGACCGGCGATAGGATTGGGAGTCGGGGAAGAAGAGAGGAGAGTTAAAAGGATTAATGTTAGCTATGCATGGAGATGCCAGAATAAAATCCATTCTCTCCTGTGCCAACCTAAATTTTTTAAGAGAAAATAAAATGGTTATTAATGGCTTGTAGAAATATAAATTAAAGACATGCAGTACTAAATGATTATGAAAAAGAATACATATATGAATTGGAATTGCATGAATATATAAGAGTAGTTAGAAGGTCAGTACATTTACTCTTGTTTTGGTTTGCTTTATGTGTTTAATTTTTTTTCTTTATTTCAGAAATTTCAGTGTATAGGCAGCACTTTTAAATTCAGAAGCAGAAAACGAGTCTAAGTTGAAATTTTAAAACCTGGTGCTCTTGAGGATTGAAGAGTGCATGGTAATAAGAACAGTAGCATAAACTTCCATTTAGCTGGCAAGCATAAGGGGAGACAGGCCTCCTCACTCACTCCCAGGCAGAATGTAAATTGTTATGACCCCTTTGGAAGACAATTTGGCAGTACAACAACAGAGCCTTAAAAATATTCATAGCCTAGGACCCAGTCATTCCAACTCTGGGCAGCTAGCCTAAGGAAATAATAGTAATAATAATAATAAAAATTTCAAAAAAACAGGCCCAGAGATGTTCATTTAAACTTGATTTACAATGATCAAAATTGGGTTATAATGACTATGAATAGAAATCATTCAATCATTCTAAGTGACCGGAAATGGCTGAATGCTATATGAAACCATCCTAATTCCATAGGAGCCAATATGAAGTCACTGAAGATAATATCTACATGATTATTATGAGATATGTAACTTATGATACACAGCTTTGTGCAAAGGTCTAAATGCACTAACTAATATACAATGGCTCCAAAATATAAACTTCTGAAACAATCTAGAAGCTTAGAAAGACATATGATAAGATTTTTAACAGAATGTAAACAACTTTCAGATATAAAATATAAGTCATTTTTCTCCTTTCTTTACATTATGCCATTATGTAATTATGTTAAATAAAAGCATAATTCTTATAATCAGACAAAAACATTGGGAAGACATATCAATTCCAAATCTCAGTCTGATACACTTATCCACTTAACAAATACAATTTTGTTTAGCACAGCAATTGTTTTGAAGACAGGACCCATCATGATCATTTATAAAGAAAGAAAAATCTCAGGTCTGATATTCCGTCCTTGTTTATTTCAGATGTCCTCTCTGGCCCTCTCTAATGACGTGTTTTCTGAGTCCCACCACTTTCTTATGCATAGTGTATAGTGACTTAAGCCACAAAATATTTGTACAGTAAATAAATGGATAAATAAATGAATATTTTACCCGAAACGAGAAGTAGAGTCAGCTTGGTAGGTCTAACTTTAAAGTCAGTGACTACTCCAGATAAATTGTGGACAAGGCCAAAGTCCATCCCTCAGCACTTTGCTCAGTACAGGGCTTATTGTTAGGACAGGGTGGTGTCTAGCCTGGGAGTTATACATTTATCCAGCTATAAAGGCATCAATGCCTTCAAAGGACGTTCTCTGTGAATGGTGCTTAACACAGCAGCTGGTAATGATTATGATTCCTGTTTTTTCCTTTGAAATCTCCTACTTGTTTACTTAACAGGACATTGCTAATCTGGATGGGGGCAGATTAGCAACTCCATTTGTAAAATGGAGAGCGGGCCTTACAAAGAATCTGGAGTATGTGTATGTGATAGTGCTTCTACAAGGTTCTGTTCAGTTGAGATGATTTAAAAGCAAGCCTTGGCTGGCTGGTCATAAAAGGGGCCAGATTATAGAGGGGATTTACACGGCTATTACCATGGTCTTAGCCAGTGGGTTACAATGCTTTAGTGGTCCCTAGATAGTTAAGATTAATGACTGAATCAGCAGTGTTATTGTTACAAGACATCTAGGTGATGGGAGCCATTCGATGCAGGAATGTTTAGCCGCTATAAGAAAACTGTAAAACTGTTTACCAGAACACTGATGACCACAGATTGATGCTGCTCTCAAAATAGGCTAAACATCAGGTTGAATAGGTTTTTTTCTTTGGCAGCTAGAATGTATATATCAGTCTAGGTATACTTTCGATCATCCAGGTAAAATGAGCAAAATGGGGATTCACTTTTTCACTTATCCAAAGATGAGGAGCTAAAATCACCAGCCTAAAAGAAAATAATTACAGAGAATCTACTATGTAAATGGTTCCTTCTACAACCAGGACTTCAATTAAGGGATTATCTATGTACTACAAAACAGTTCTACAGTTTATTTCTATCTTAATATTTCTATTGGAGTGGGTGATAGATTTAAAAAGCAAGGGATTCAGTTATAAGTCTATACCAAATTCATTTGTTTAATCAGCAATTTCCAGAAACCACATAAGGAAAGCCTGAAGAAGACAACCTGAGTTCACTAGTAAGAATATTCTTCAGGCCAAGATATCTGTCCAAATAGTTCATGATAAATACATAGGAACCCAAGATTCTCCTCTAAGGAAGCAGTCAAGATAAAGATTATATATTAATAAACCAATTTTGAAAACAAAACCATCCAGTCAATAAGATCGGTGCCCTAATTCTTCCTCCTTGAAACCTGAAAAACTAAATCATAATGCCATCATATCATAGACAATATGGGGATCCTGTTTATAAGAGTAGTTGTCTCAAACATCCCAAATGACCACATAGACCATTTAGAAATTCATTTAAAAAAGAAGTCCCTCTTAAGGATTATTGAGATTTGTATGTTGTTCTAGACAGCTGGGATACTCGGATAGGAAACTGTAATACCTTCCTGTCATGTGCCAGAGAACAAAGCAAATTATGTACATCATCTGAATTCTTAACACCAAGATCTCTTTTAGAACTCCAATAAAACAGATATGACTACAACATGAGATTCCTTTTATTTCCCAGAGAGATGGTTGTTCTTAAAGGTCAGAAGGCAATATCAGAAAAAGAGGATATTAGATTTCTGGAGCAGAATTACAGGTAGGGCAAGCCATGAGACATGGGTGTTGAGAATTCAAATATTCTAAAAGAGCAACAATCTTTCTTTACAGCTTAGCTTCTCTCTGACCATGTGTCTTTCCATTTTGAAGATGATATACACATTTTACCCAGAAAGAACTAACTAAACCCCCATGGCTCCACTTCTCTGAAACCAGGTAGCATCCTAAAATTTAAATATCTAAGTCATTCCTGCTCCCCAGTGAAAATTAGCAAACCAAAAGAATAAAATGTGGGGATTGCAATTTGGGTAACAGGCCAACACACAAATCCTGAAAGACAAACAAAAGCCACGATATAGATACCTGATGATAACTCCACCGTTGATTCATCATATAGACATTTGTGAATAATCAGAGATAATGGTGGATTTCATATTTAGTGAAGAGTCAGAAAGATATTTGTGGTCTAAGCAGATGGCAAGGTAGTAGCTCCATAGGAAGGATATAAATGTTATTCCCAAATCATAAGTACAAGCACATAAAAATAAAGTGTAATAGATTACAAAGTTTCTTTAGTATTTCCAAATAAAAGAACTTTGGTTATGATAGTGTTTGGGACAAGAAATATAATCATAGTCAAAAAGTTAGTCTATTGTTTCAGCAGACATTGGGATATTCAGAATATTTCAAGTACATAAAAATACAACCTGACATATACATGGTGGCGTATGCACACAAAAAATGGATTAGTAATTTCTCTAATATGTATATGAGGAAGTATGAAAATCAAGAATGTGAACTTGGGCATTAGGTAGATATACTTCCACTCTCATATTTGCTTAGGAGGTAATTGGCTTTAGAAATAATTTTTACCATTTCAGGGAAAAGTCAGGTGTTATGAAAAACTAAGAGTAGAAATATGTAGAGAGTGTGACTTCTATAGAGGGCTTGGGATATGTAGCTAATAAATAATATTTCTTTCTGTATGCTTTGACAGATGACCCACTGTAATGTTTATTTTTAGGACAGACATAAAATAGTGAAAAGAAGAAAAGGGGAAGGAGGAAAGGAGAGGAGAACAAAGGAGGAAAATTAAACCTACAGATAGATTTGGTTCAAACATAGGGAAAGGTCTTTACACTTGACTTTCAAGTCACTTCTAATACATGAGAGAGGTTAGCACATACCCAGGCATTAATTTACCATTGCCAGGAAGAGAGATCATACACAGGGAGAGGAAAAAGCATTCATCACCAAGGACAAAACACTAACTTGTTGGTTTATCTGTAAGTCTGTGCAACATTTTGCTGGGTGAAAAGATTAGAATTTTGGCAAGTATATAGGGCTTTCTTATGTCTTAGAATACAAATTTAGAAAGCCACAGGGTCTTCCAGACTTTATGATACAAGTCTGGAGTTCCAGTGTTTGGACAGTTGAAGTTAATGCAGTAAGATCATAAGTGTGAGGCCAGGTCTTTAAAGTAAGAACCATCTCACAAAGAAGGAGCAGACACATACTTCATTTTCACTTGCTTAGGAGTTCCCTCACCTCTCCCCCCCCTCTCTTTCATACAGCATATGAAATTATATATGTATGTAATATACTGTAAACTTTTTGATGTTAGGTAATTAGCCCCACCTTAGAAACAAGAACATCGAGGCTTAGAGAGTAATATTCTATAACCTGTATGCGGTGGTGGTAGATCTGAGCTCACCTGACCAAAGACTATCCTGTTAATTAGTGCACCATCCTACCTTCTCAAGACTCACATTGGTCACACATTAGCTGAGAAAAGCATGTTCTCTGCTCTTTCTTCACTGACACACCACTTGGTAGCAGCCTTTGGTCACAAATGAAACTAGATATTGACCCTCACTGACAAAGATCTACAGTCCTTACTGAGATTACACAAGAGGAAATGATGAGGCATTTTTCTGAATGTTGAAACTAGTCTCTTTGTCCATGAACAGCGGCACCGACAGAAAGAATGCTTTGAAGAAATTCCTCAAAGGTAAAAGGTAAGCTTTCTTCTCCTGAAGTTCTGATGAAGTCCAAAAAGCAAATAGAACCTTGCATAATTCAGGCCTGAGTGTCTTTTCCTTCAGTCTTAACGGCAAATCTGGGCCACATATTTTTTCTTTAGTATTAGCTAAATACTTAACCTCCTGAGTCATTAAGCTGTCTACCAGTCAGTTCATGTTCTAGCCTTTCCACCCTGCAGTGGAACTTGTAAGAAATTAGGCACTCCAAAGATCCCACATTCAAGTACAGAAAATGAGCCAACAGTGAAATCAATCATCATAGACAAGGGAAGAAGAGTGAGAACTTTAGGAACTACTAATGCTGAGTCAGGGCCTTCATATAAGCTGCCAACAGATAGAAGAGAGGAGAATTTCATGTGTTCAGCTATAACTGTAACCATTCTTCCAGAAGCCCAAATTTTGCCCTGCTCTGATTCTGTCTATGTTGTCGAATGGTAGAGAACAGCTGTGTTTAGCCTGCTCTTTGGGAGGGCAGCCAAATTACTCTAGGCACTGATGGAGCCAAATGCAAAAGCAGGTATAGTCTTCTCTAGGTGACTAATGAAGAAAACAGACACCGCCAAAGCCTTATGGCCACTGAGAATCAACCACACACACCTGGAGGCAAGCCAGGACTCTAGCTAGAAGGGTACTCAGACGATAGAAACACTGCAGTCTCTAGAATATCATTGTCTTCAGCATAGACTATTTCTCTACACAGTACTCAGTACCATGCTTAGCTCCAAGCTCATTGAATAACTGTCTTGTACATCTCAGAATAAAAGCTGTATCTGCTATTCAATAGTTTAGATGATTGATTGACAGATGTTTGCTATCATTTTATTTTAGAAACACAAAAAAAATGATGAAAACCAAGAAGACAAAAGTGAACAAAGGCAGCAAATGCATAAACAGCTACAGATACTGGTAAGAAAACCTTCATCCCATAGAATAATGGGGAATGTGTTTAGGGAGCTTGCCAAGAAATAAGCACAAGCCTAAGTTTCCCCATTATACAGTGCATCCAAAACCTCTTTTCAGGGACATAATGTAGGCAGCTTCCCTGGCCTTGGCTGTTGTTACCATACTTGTAGAACACTGACACCTTGCTCACAGGTGATGAAAAGAGAATGTATGTGTTGGTTGTAAATTAGTCAGATGGCATTTCCTTAAGTTTTGCTTTCATTTCTTAGTGAAAGGTTGATGCATTTTGTTTTCGTGACATGTCATCTCAGTAATATCCCATGGTTATAGAATAGTTTCTAGATATCTTTGACAAAAGAACCATATAATGGAATGTAAATGGCAGGTGTTCACTATGGGACATTAGGAGACTTCCTTACAAGTCCTAGATATTGGCTTTCTCTCATGTGAAATGAGGACCTTTGATCCAGTATGTCCTGAGTCCCCATCATACAAAGGTGCCTGTGTCCTCTTGTATTTTTCTCTGAGCCCATTTCTCAAATGTTTCCTGTGTGCTTAGCCTTGAAGATTCAGTGTTCTAATAACCAACTAAAAACCCAGTTTTCCAGTCACAAAGACCCAATGATCCAGACCAGTAAGATCACAAGCCTGTCTTTTTTCCTTATCATCATGGAGCCTGTGTCTAGTGGAGAACACAGACACCCATTAGGCAACACATTGCACAGATGTTACCAACCATTATGGATATACTGTAAACATCAGAGAATAGGAAGTAAAAAAGAAATACAATAACACAACACAAAAAAAAATATAGGGAGTAGAATGTTTCATCTTAGAAGACGGTTCTGGATGTCTCAAGAGGAGGGTTCTAAGATGAGACGTAAAGGATTGAAAATATATACAGCCATTTAGAATGTGGCTTGTGTGGCTACTCAGTCTTGTATTCTCCACATTTGGAACAATGAGGAAAAGAGTAACGAGTGTTCAAGTTCAGTGATGATTTAAGAGACAATTGAAGCAGTCGGTAGAAGATGGTGGCAAAGAGACTAGTTTCACCATTCAGAAAAATGCCTCATCATTTCGTCTTGTGTAATCTCAGTAAGGACCATAGATCTTCATCAATGAAGGTCAAATTCTAATCTTTTCATCCAGCAAAATGTTGCACAGTCTTACAGATAAACCAACAAGTTAGTATTTTGTCCTTGATGATGAATGCTTTTACCTCTCCCTATGTATGATCTCTTTTCCTGGCAATGGTAAATTAATGCCTGGGCATGTGCTAACCTCTCTTATGTATTAGGAGTGACTTGAAAGTCAAGTGTTAGGACCTTTCATTATAATATTCAGAAACTACAAACCACCTAGATGACCCTCAATAGAAGAATGGATAAAGAAAATATGGTTTGTTTACATAATGAAGTATTACTCAGCTGTTAAAAAAAAAAATGATACCATGAAATTTGCAGGCAAATGGAACTAGAAAAAAAAATCATACTAAGTGAGGTAGCCCAGACCTCGAAAGATAAATATGGTATGTATAAGGGGATATCAACTCTTAAGTAAATAATAAATATAATCTGTAGACTCACTGAAGTTAGTTAGGTAAAGAAAGAGGATCTAGGGAGGACTCATTGATTTCCCTGGAAAGGGGAAATAAAGTAGATTTTATGGATGGCCTAGGGATAGGAGGGGGGCAGGAGTGGGCAGGATCAGGTTAGGGTGGAGCTGGAATGGAGGGAGGGAGTCCGGGGAGAAATGGCCAGAATTAGGGGTAGTATAGGACTGTTGTGAAAACCTAAGGTAATGGAAACTTCCAGGAGTCTACGAAAGTGATCCTAATGAGGATTCCGAGTAATGAGAGATAAGGAGCCTCAGTTGGCCAGGCAAGGATGCCAGTGGAGGGACTGAGTTGCACTCAATTGAGTTTTTGGCCAAGTGGGTTTCAGTGAAATCCCTAGACAACCCAGGCTGTCACAAAAACAAAGGGTTGCTCTTTGAAAACTGGCAACAAAGTTCCATTGCTGAGGACAACATCCACACAACTCATTGAACATGACGAAGTCTACCTGGTGCTTCTATGGAGCTTTTACCCCTATACTCTAGTCTTTTGGTCTGTGAATGTATTCTGCAGGCTACTGAAAGAGAAACACCAACCCAACCACACACTCTTTTGTTTATAATCTGTCCGGCCTGGATAATATGTAGGGCAATGTTGGCACAAAATTTGTAGGAGTAGCTAATCAATGTCTGACTTGGCTTAAGATCCACTCCAAAGAATACATGTCCAACATGTGTTAGGTAACCAAGAACCAGAGAGCTCAGAGATCTAGGATAAAACTAAACACAATTTGTTAAAGAAAAGACAAGAAATTAACAAAACAATTCTTAGTGTTTTCACAGTAAAGAATCAAAAGAAATTTAATAATGTGTGGAGATAAGTATCTGGTACCATAAACCCTACTTATTGAACCAGAATTGTGTCTGCAGTATATATCACATAATCTTAAGTGATATTGATTACAAAGTGATTAAGTTTTCTAAATTGTAATCAAAACATTCCTCTGCAAGCCACTCTACCGTATGGTATTTGGTATTAATTAATCAACAAATGCTCTTTGTGCTCCTGATGTTGATGGAAATGAAATGACAGAAAACGGTATGCTTCCTCTATCTCTGTGCAGGTTGTGTGGATTAATTTTGTCATCCTGTCTGACATTTATTTTCAATATGAGCTACACATTGGTAACAATCATTAGCCAAAATGAACTCTTTCTTCTATAAAATTATTTTAGTCATGGCTTTTTTTTCTCAGAACAACAGAAAGTAACTAATACATAAGACTTCTTGTGTTTGCCTTTGAGAGAATGGTAGCTTTGTAATATGCTTAAAGTGACCAACCATCATAGCTCTCATAGACTGAACAGAGGAAAAGGGTTTCTGGTAATGGAACATCAATGCTTGGGTCTGGACAATTCAGCAAAAACTCAAGTGTATGTGACCTTCAGCTCTCCCTCTCACCAATCTGAGATCTAGGCTTCTTTTTACATGTGCACATGTGTATAGGAGGCAGGGAATAAGTGTGCCTATTACACATATTTTCTCTTATTCCTGTCAGTAGTCTATTATTTTCAGCCTTTTCTTGAGAAATATTGCTACCAATTATTTATAGGTTATGGGCATTATACATAAAGCAGTTTAATATTATATCTTAATAGGAACTTTGTTTCTATCACTTAGTAAACATATAAGTTTGATAAAGTTATTTTATCCATTTCAATTCTGTCACTGGAATGAGAGGCTAAGGCCTATGATTTAAGGACTAAATTAAATTATCATTGTGAAGAATCTGATATTAATCCCAACACCAAATAAGTATCCAATAAATACATTCTTCTACGTCACCCAAGATTTTGTGGGAGACAACCAGAAATAAGACACCATCCAAGTTTCCATGACTTATATGGAAAGATAGAAAGCATTGCCAGAGATTGTATTGCTTCCTCTTTGAAATATGTGCATTGGAGGCCAATGGTAAAGAATTAGAATGTAAAAAAGACAGCATTTTCAACAAATGGTGCTGGTTCAACTGGCGGTCTACATGTAGAAGAATGCAAATTGATACATTCCTATCTCCTTGTACAAAGCTCAAGTCCAAGTGGATCAAGGACCTCCACATAAAACCAGTTACACTAAATCTAATAGAAGAGAAAGTGGGGAAAACTCTAGAACACCTG
>CM052718.1:37952415-37992652 GCA_028551405.1 Uromys caudimaculatus | reverse complement strand
ACCCAGATGTCCTTCATCAGAGGAATGGATACAGAAAATGTGGTACATCTACACAATGGAGTACTACTCAGCTATTAAAAACAATGACTTCATGAAATTTGCAGGCAAATGGATGGAAGTTGAAAATATCATCCTGAGCGAGGTAACTCAGTCACAAAAGAATGAACATGGTATGTACTCACTGATAAGCGGATATTAGCCCAAAAGTTCAGAATGCCCAAGTTTCACTTAGCAGTAACCGCTGGACTGAGAGTGAGGTCCCAGATGGAGGAATTGGAGAAAGGTCTGAAGGAGCTGAGGGAATTTGCAGTCCCATGGAGGGAGCAAGAGTGTCAATGGGCCTGACCCCCCCTCCCGGGTCGTCCTGGAGTTTGGACCACCAACCAAAGAATACACATCTCTGGACCAATGGTTCAGACCACATATGTGGCAGAGGATGACCTCGATGGCCATCAGGGAAAGAGGAGAGGCCCTTGGTCCTGAAGGTGTTAGAGGCCCCTGTAAAGGGGAATGTCAAGGTGGGAATATGGGGATGGGTGGGCAGGTGGGTTGGAGGTGGAATTCCCTCATAGAGGCGGGAATGGGGAGGGGATAGGGTGTTTCCAAAGAGGAGACTCAGAAAAGGGGAAACATTGGAAATGTAAACAAAGTATCAAAAAAAAAAAGGTTAGAATAATTGAGATAAAGCTTTTATCATTATCAATTGGCTCTGAAATTATTGTATTAATATCCTGTAAATTGAGAATTTATTGATACATAAATCTGATTGCTTAATTATAAAAAAAAAAAAAAAGAATTAGAATGTGTTTGTAGGAGGGTGCTCATGGTGTGTATTCACTCTGTTCCTTGACAGGGAGCATCTGGAAACTCATGAAGGTTCTGGGCATAGTCACGTCTTCGAAATTTGGTTGGTTTCACATTTGTTAGAGTTTTCACAGCATACATGATTTGGCAGATGTTTAGAGTAGTAGGCGTGCCTGGCTTTTGATGTCTTTGAGAACAGAGAGGCCTTCAGGGCTGGGATGGTGTCTTTCTATAGGTCATGTTCTTCAACTAATCACAGTGCAACTCATGAACATTAAACAGTATCACTCAAACTTATATAAGAACCCATCATACAGGAAGCAGAAGTAGGTAGTGTGAAGGAAAATGGCACACTCCACACTGGTTGTTTTCAAGCTCATTTAGTGTGGGGCAAAAAGTAGCTGCAGGGATCTTAAGGAACTCTCAGATAGATTTTCAAATTCCCATTATACTTAGAAGATGTACTGGGCTTATTAGTTCCTTGCTGATAGTGACTTAGGTTTAATAACAATAGTTTGTTTGCAAAAGTAATGCTGACTCAGGACTCATAGATGAAAAGAATCCACACTTATGTCCTTAACTGGATGTCTTTGTTCTAGGTACATCATATGTAACATCATATGTAACATTTAAGGGAGAGACTAACTTATACAGACTGCTTTACTAACATCTCGTTTGCTCTGAATAATACTCAGCTTAATGCTATTTTTTTAATTTGATTATATGAAGGCTCAGAACTTGTAAATAATAAAACATGTCATGCATAGCTATACCATATGTGAACTCTTATGTGTGCCTTGTACCCAAACACTATACTCTTACCATTAACAGTAAACTATGGAGGTCAATATAACTGTTCATGGCTTAATTTCTTCACTCCTTGCCCAGCCTTATGGCACAGTGATACTTTGATAAAAGTATTGATTAATCAAGAAGTAGAAATTTGAAAGTTTTAAGTGCTCCATATGTCTATACGGTGATGAGAGTGGTGATGTTTGTTATCATTATAAGTTCTTAGGAAACTTAGAAATGGATCCCAATTGGGTAAGTGCAAGCAAATTCAGTGTTTTCATTGAATCTTACAGCCAAGAACCATATGAAGTTATAATTTTACTTTTTTAGTGAGTGCTGTGAATTCTAAAATCTTGTGCAGCATTTTATTTCCACTGATCAATTTTTAATCCTTCTTGGGCTGAATACAAATTTAAACATATTCATCTAATTTTTTTTTACTTCCACCAAGTTTAGAACATAAAGATTTTTTTTCATGCAGATCAAAAGCAAAGCACATGTCATGAGAGGGAAGGAGTCTTGTTGCTTCCTCTTCTGCATAATGGAGTTTCATGAGTGTTAGATGTGGCCATGGAGAACAGCCTGTTTAGGTAGAATGACCTCACTTTCCATGGGTGTCCCTGCTAACTGTACTGAGATCTGTCTTGTGTTGGCAAAGACAGTGGAATGTTACTAGAAGCTTAGTAACATTTGATGGCATAGTGTAAATGGGAAATTTTTCCAACTATGTGAAGCATGGGTGACTTCAGAAAATTGTTCTAATTAGCTGGACTATCAAACCTGAAGTCCAGAGCTGTTAATAAGGTGGGACAAGTGGGCTATATGCCAGCTAGATCTCCACCCCGGGTAGATTACATTTAAACAGATTGTGAACTCTTTTTACCATCCATTCCTTTCAGTGTTTCTGGATAAATTTGAAACAAGTGGCTAAAGCCATGGTATGGGTTAGGAACTTCAGTTTCAAGCATGGTGATCAGAAGCTGTCTGTGGTGGTTTGAATGAGAATGGCCCATATAGGCTCATATATGTGAATGCTCTGCTTGGCCCGTAGTTGGTGGAAATACTTTGGCATTAGGCGTGACCTTGGTTGAAGAAGTGTGGGTTTTGAAGTCTCAGTGTCTGTGCTCTTATATCTTGTGGGTAAGATGTAAATATTCAGTTGCTGCTCCAATACCATACCTGCCTGCCTGCTTGCTATACTCCCACCATGATGGTTATGGACTCACTCTGTAAGTGTAACAAGGTCTCCAATTAAATCCTTCCTTTAATAGGTTTCCTTGGTTATGATGTCTCTTAAAAGAAATGGACAAATAATTAGGGCACCTTTCCTTCACAACATACCCAAATATCCTGTGTTTTGTCCATCCTTTTGAAGATGAGAGTTCCTTCCTTCATTTCTCCTCATCAATGTTATCTTACCTTCCTAACTTCTATTTGTGCTTTAGAGCACAGGTCAGATTCTCTGTCTCCTAGGGAGTTTTCCCTGGTTCCTTCCTCTAACTGTTCCTCTGCTTCTGTGTCAGTATTCATCTCCCATTTCTCACATATAGACTTTGAATTCTACCATTTCTGAACTCTTCAAACACTCTGGTATATTCCGCTCTCATCCATCAGCAATAACATATGTACAAGTGTTCAGTGCCTTTGAAGAAGTAGGCACATGCTAGGGGATAAATGTTTTCAATATATTCAGTCCTTTGTTAGCAAAATAAAATGACTTCTCTGATCATACTCAAACAGTACTGTTATCAACATAATAACTTTGTGAGTATAAAAGATGATGCTCTAAGAAACTAGTGTATGGTGAAACAATTCCAGTATAATGTTGAAACTGGGATATTCAAAGTGGAATCACTCGTTCCTCTGACTCCAAACCTCATTCTGTTACACTGCCTAGTTTTAGGTCATGGGACTAGCTTGTCTCATGTTTTCAGATTTCTTTTCGAAGTTAAATCTCCCAAGTGCCAAATGCATTTTCCAATTTCCTTGATCAAAGATCTGTAGATACTATAGTAAACAGCACATCCTCTTCCACAATCAGAGCACTAATTTTCTAAGCTGCCTGGAGCATTGGCTGCTGATTAGCTTTCTCCTGCTAAAAAGGCAGCTATGCACCCAAAGTTATAGCCCCACCTTCAGGTCTGTGAACTAAGCATGAGTCAATATACACATACAAAAATGAGGTCTGTGCTTAAAATTAAGAAAGTTCTTTAGGCCATTTCTTTTCTAGAAATCCCCATGAGATGAACTAAGCCTCAACTACACCTGCATGGCAGATAAGCCAACTTCTTTTCTGCCTAATCTTGTTTCCCATACAGCCATTGTTTATTAGGTGACTGTTAAATGGATTTCCTGCATGCAAATCTCTATTGCTAAGTGACTTTCTTAGGAAACCTAACAACACATCAGAGAAGATACACTTGACTCTAAATTACTAAGTAAATACAAATTTGCAAGAATCTATTTTGCATAGTTAATGACAAGACACATAGTTTTTTAAAGGATGCAAGTTTCTTTATGGGCATTCTCTGACCCATAATACAGGTCATGTGATTAGAAATCTAACCTGCCTTGAGATGACCAATCCGATTTTTGCTTCATTATTCCATATGTTCTCTGTAACTTGGTCTGGATTTGTAGATTTCCTAAGCCTCTGTTCTGCATGAACTCCATTGTAGCATCAGGCAAGCTTTTCAAGTTTATCCCAGAGCCAGGAAAGCAGAACCCTAGCCTCAGCATCCCTATGAATCCAATTATTTTATTTAATGAGACTGAGGTTTTAGTAGCAATTTCTACTTTAAGACAAATGAAGATCAGTTTCTCAATGGAGTGAGGCACTGGCACAGAGGGTAGAAAAGATTTAAGTTAAGTGTGTCTTCCAATTGAATAATGCTCTGATAACAGGAGCCAATGACTTGACCAAACTCAAGTCATGCTACAGATATTAAGCCAAAATATATCCCTTCTTATTCTGGTAATGATCATTTTAAATACCTTACCTTACTTTTATAGTCATAGTGGTATTATATTAAAATAGGAGTGGTTTTGAGACAGATGTTTTTCCTGAATAAACGAAATCACAAAAAAGATTTTCTTTTCTTTTTTCTTTTTTTTTTTTTTTTTTTTAGTTTTTTTGTTTTGTTTTGTTTTGTAATTTCCTTTTATGAACCTCTCAGATTGGGCCTGAAAATACTTCCAGAGTGAGCATATGTTGCCTAAGGGATATTCAAGTTCCATTATGAATGATAACAAGTTCTAGAGACATACTAGAAAACACAATAGCTACAGCTCTGAACATGTGTAGTATATTACAATAATTTTAGAGAATAGATCGTAGTTTGAGAATTTTTAAATATATATTTTAATTAAGATAGAATTTCATTATAATGATATATAAATAAATTAAGTAAATACAATTTAATTAAAATATAAACACACTACTTCCCTTCCTCCCTTTTCTATTCCCACATTTCCCATTTCCACTTGCTGCAGACCTTCTTATGTCCCCCTCACTCATACTGAGAGTTCTTATGACCAACACAAACAATCAGATTCTACCAGGAATTTATGGAGGAAGTTATTCAAAATTGTAGCTCCTTGATTATAATGATGACATCTTTAATGTATACACATGTGAAAACTCATGGTTTATAAGATATGGACTAGTCAGCCATCAACAGTGTACCACAACCACTCTTTCCCTCAGTTCTAAAATTTTTCTTCAGATATAACCAAGTTCAATTTAATTGAATAGTCTATAGTCATAATGCATCTATCTGAAGAGCCAGGCTCAGTAGGTTCCCTTTCTCTAAATTCTAAGGCTTACAGTGTTTAAGTGCCTTACTGTTGCCCACACAGCCAATAAATATTTTAGTAAGTTTCAAATGCCAGTCTCTAATAATTCAAATGAATATGCTTCATTTAAATTTTTACTTTCATTTTATTATGGATGTTTACTTTGGACAATTTTATTGTCACTTCAAAAGATAATTTTATTTAATTTTATATGTGTCAGGTGTCTATGTATATGCACATGGGTATGAATATGTGCATATGTACATGTGGAAACCAGACGAATACATTAGAATTCTCTTCTACTACTGTCCTCCTTATTCTCTCGAGAGTCTCTCACTGAACATGGAGCTCACCATCCTCACAATAATTTTGAATGAATAATTGTGAACTCAATTATTAGTTCTGTGTTTTACTTCTGCCAACTCAGTCTCTGGAAAATTACAATCACTATATTTGATGGATCGTATGGTTTTGAATATTTAGAAAACTCCACAAACAAACTAATATAATTATTGTCTCTCTCTAGTTCAATTAGTTTCCTTAGTGAAATGACCTCAAGGTTTCTCTATGCTTTCACATATTGCAGAATTTCTTGAATTTTATAGCTACATTGTAGATCACTGGATATGTGTGTGCATGCATGGATAAATGTTTTCATGTGTGTGCATGTGCTGCTCGTATTCTTTATGTATTCATCTGTCAAGAGACATCTACAGCTTGGCTTTTGAGAACAGTATGAAGTGAATAATGTAATGCTAATATCTCTTCAGGGTTCCTGATTTCAGTTCTTTTGAAATGGACATAGGCGTGTTGGATCCTGTGGCCTTATTTTCAATTTTCTGAGTAGTTCCTGCTCTGCTTCTCACTCTGTTAAACTATTTTGCATTTCCACCACCAGTGTTGTAGGTTATTACCAGTAAAAGTTCATCATGGTTGTTATTTTAATTTCCTTGATAATGTTGGAATTCTTTTCAATACACCTTTTGGTCATATGTATGTCTTCTTGGAGAGATTAAGTTGTTTGCTCACTTTCATTCACCTCACTAATATATGTAGCCTGTATTACACAACTTTCTATACCGCTCACGGGATGGCATTTGGAAGGAGATAAAGTTGATCTACATATCCGTATTGAGTAGGCTTAGATCAGACTAGAGGATAGTGCAAAATAGTTAGATGGAGACTTAAACCCAGTGTCCTGCACAGTGCAAGTTCAAGCTCATCAAAGTTGAAAGTCCAAGGAAAGCTGGAGGCAGAAGCTCAAATTGGCTGGAATGTTTTCCTCTCCTGGCTTCAATCTGAAGGTCTGAAAGAGATGGCAAGACACTAACAATAATGCCTGGGCTTACAAAGTTCAGTTGAGCAATCTCAACAGAGGGAATATTTGCTCTTTCCTAATTGCTTTAAAAAAAAAAAAAAAAAAGGCCAGGAATGCAACCGAATAAACTGACTTTGATCATACACCCACCTCCAAGCCAGTCACTAAGAGATGTTTTGTAGTACTGACCAGAACTGTGTAGTGTGTTCATTCCGAGCTACACACAATTAAAACCAGTTCATCCCAAACTGTATATATGTAGACAAGAAAAGAGACCATCCTCCCCCACATGCACACCTCCCTAAAAGGGTTAATTAAAAGCAGGGGGATTCTAGAAGGGCAAAGGGGTGGATGACCTTTTTCAGTAACTAGTGCCGCACACTTTTTTTATTTTTGTACATATCCCTGGGCTGTTGTTATTCCTGTGATGCAAGCCTAACCCACAGCACCATAGTCCTTTCCCAGAAAGTTTCAATGTGTTTACCCATATAATGCAGGTCAACAATTCCTGCCTGCCTCTAGTGTGGGAACTAACTCTTTTCAGTGAGTGGATTTAACCTGGATTATATATGCTGGTGGATATATATTTCAACTCCTTCACACACACCCCAAATTTGGTAATTCTGAGGTGTATATGCCAAGAACTTTGGTTATTAGCAGAATTGGGTTCCAGTTATTTGAATCAATAATTTGACTTAAAAATATAGCCTGTATCTAGTTCTTTTTATCCTCTGTGACAATTCTGTTGCTGTCTATCTTATATACTAGAAAGGCTTAAAATTTTAATTCATAAGCCAGAAACAGACAGAAAGGAAGGAAAAGGATGGAAGAGAAGAAGAAAAGGAAGGAAAGAAGGAAGGAAAAAAGGAAGGAAAGAAGGAAGAAGGAAGAAAGGAAGGAAGGAAGGAAGGAAGGAAGGAAGGAAGGAAGGAAGGAAGGAAGGAAGGAGGGAGGGAGGGAGGGAGGGAGGCAAGGAGGGAAAGAGGGAGGGAGGGAAGGAGAGAAGGAGGGAGAGAGGGAAGGAGAGAAGGAGGGAAGGAGGGAGGAAAGAAATAGGAAGGGAAGGGAAATGGGCTGCATTGTCTTTAGAAATACTCTTATTAAAAATGCAAGAGTAATTTTGGAGGAGATCTGGGAATAAGATCCCTGTATTGAAGAATCCATGTGTAACCTGGAAGTTTTTTTGATTGCTAAGTCAAATTATCATGTTTGGTTTGAAAACAACCTACCCTGTGAAGAAAGGGGAATGTTAAGCCCTTGCTCGGGATTCTAGAATATATAGAGACAAAACAGAGTTCTCTATAGAAGGTATTTCTCTAGCCACTGAATGTGTGACTGTTCACCTTTGCTTTTGAAGTAATACAATCATATAAAATGGAATTCTTTGGCTCTGTTCTTCCTCTACTTGGGAAGGACACAAGGTCACAAAAGCATATTATCTCCTTGGACCTGAGTAAATGTCAACACTTACCATCCACCCAGGCAGAAAAAGAGCCTTCACAAGAGAGCCCAATAAAGCAAAGCAACACATGGCTGCCCTGAAGAAGTAGGTGAGAGGGTGCCATCATCTGAAGTTCTTTGTGTCGGTTTGGATGCGTGCCCAGTACACAGAAGTGTAAAGGAAGTGATTTCTCTCAAAATAAACACATCACTCAAGAAAGATAAAGAAAATAACTATTTCATCCTTTGATGTGTGAAAGAAAGCATGCCATGTGGAATTTATTCTCATGCAGTGTCTTTATGTCCCCTTAGGTTCTTTTCTTCCATCTCACACATAAAAAAGAGTAAAAATGGATAAAATTTGTTAAGTGCTAATTATGTGCTCTGTTCTGTGTAAACTACTTCATTTAAATAATTGCATTGACTTATCCCTAAAAATATAACAGGTCCCATGTATGTTTTCAAAATATTACAGGTAAAAGATCTCTAGTGTCCCACACAGTTATCATATAATCACAGCAACATACATAGGTTTTATGAATCAAGAAATTCAAGCTAAAAGAGGGTAAATAGGCTCACTGGCCCTCAGATCACTCTGAGTGGCAGCTTTCCTGGCTCCAGTGGGGAGTAACAACTGGATAATAAATGCACCAAAACTCAATGTTTAAAACAGTGGACTGCTATTATTCGCCTTCTTGAAGAGCACTTGGATAGTTTTGTTGGTCTCAGCTGAGCTCCTGAGTGCATATATAGGTAGTCTCAGGTTGGCTAGACAGCACTGTCAATCTTATTTGTACTCACTCACATGTTTTAGAGCCATGTGACAACTGGCTGACCTATGATGTCCTTGGGTGACCCAACTGGGCCCAGCTTCACTTGGTCTCCTTCTGTTGGTAGCCAGGCCAGGCTTGTTCTCGCAGTAGTGATATGTTTCCAAGAAAGAAGGAAAAACTGTCACTTGAAGTCTAAGTAAGCCATACTGGTATGTGTATGACAATATATTGGCTAAAGTAAGCTATATATCCACTTTGAACTTCAGAGGCGGGCAGGGTCCTGTGTCTTGATGTAGAAACTATATAAATTCATGTTTTTAAAAATGCACCCTGGAAGAATACAGAATGTCAATCAATCTACTGCAAATGTTTTTATTCCTATACATGCTCTTTTTTTGCATCCTGACACATGCCTTTCAAAGACCATCTGCAGGTATGCTTTGCTTTTGTTTTCCTGAGCTAATGGACTGGAGAGAGAATACATGTACTGTCAACTCTAAGAGATATTCTCAAGCCCTCCAAGTAGTGTTACTCATCTTTCCATCACCATGACAAAATCTTTTTTTATAAGAATACCATTCAAGGAGAAAATGTTTGTTGTGGCTCACAGTTTCAGGAGTGTGGGGCCATGGCCAATATGCTCTGATACTCTGGTCCTCTGGGTGGCAATATATTATGACAGGAAGCATGCAGATTTTCTCCTGTCATAATAGAGAAGAAGAGAGAGGAGTGGGGAAAGAATAGTAGGAGCAAGAGAGCCTGAAGTGCTGATATTTCCTCCAAGGGCACACCCCATAACTTACTTAAATGTGTTACTTACATAACATTACTTACTTCCATTATGACTACCATCTCATGAATGTTTTCACCATGTCCCAAATGGCTGTTAGGCAAGCTTTCAAGAATGAAGGACATGTGCTGTCCAAGCAATAAGTTAACTCCATCCCTAAGACAACTTATCCAGGTTTCCTACAGGTCAGCATCCAGATACCAAATAGGTCCATGGATAGGAATTTACCTCTTTGTAAAGCAACCTGCTACATTGTTTTTCTATTACTGATCAAAATCTCCCTCCCCCAGTTATTTTTCATGTGATCTGAAGCAAACTACAAAGAAAAATTTCTTTTAGGTGACAATCATTTTATAGCCCATATCACCTGTTGATATCTTGATTTTTTTATTGTTTTCTAAACCAAGTATTCAAGTGTTCCTCAGATGATAGCAATATAAGGACACTTTATTGTATGTATTCAGTGTCAGTGCTCTTCCCATTACTGCAACCCAAAGCCATTTGTGTATTATGAAACCTGCCTCATTAATGTGGATTTCAAGTTCCTGCAGCTACAGTGACCTAGGCATTCTACTTTGGTTAATACAGCCAAGCCTATCTTGTCGGTGCTTCTTCCCTTTGAAATTGCACTTCCTTATTACTGCAGTAGATTGAACTTGGTTTCTCATTCACACAATGATTTGGAATATGACATTCATGTCCATAAGAGCATGTTTGGTTTTGGAGACAAAAAAAAAAAAAAAAAAAAGAACAAAACGAAACCAAAAAAAAAAAAACCCAGCTATGTTTCTGCCTTTGTCCTTCTATCATTTCCTTTATAAGTTTGGTCCTATCTTTACAGCATGTGGCAGTAAATGATTCTTTCATTTAGCATACTTATTCATCAGCTCAAGGTCCTCTACTAAGATATACTTTTAGGGCTAGGCACTGTGAATCTGAATCAGGTACAAACACATATTACCTCTCTCTAACATTGGAGTTTGAAGATTGTGCAGGCTCCTAGATGAGGCTGTGGGACAGAACAGTTTCTTTCGGGTAAACTTTGGTTTCCACCAGTTTTCTCCTATAACCTGGTACCCAGGAGGCTCTCTGGGACTGGTAAAAAAAAAAAAAAAAAAAAAAAAAAAAAAAAAAAAAAAAAAAAAAAAAAAAAAAAAAAAAAAAGGATCTACAGCACTTTAAAATCAAGGAGCATCTAGATTCCATGCCACGATTTATTGAAGACATTCTTGACATGCAGACATCTTATTCAGACCACAACATCCTTGCTCATAACCTTATGTGCTGCTGTAACCTCCAATCCCTAGTTCTTTATTTCTCAGAGGATGCAACTGGCCTGTAAGCTTTCGCTAGATCTCCTTGTTCTCTAGAGCCAGTAACAACACAACACAGTCATCTATGCTCTGTGGGTAAAAGACTGACTTAGTCACATTTGTGTCCCTGATGTTACTTGCTACACAGTGAATTCTAGCCCCTTGGGGTTGTCTATACTCATTCTTCTTGGGGTTGAGGAGAACATGCTTACAGACCAAGCTTTGTCCAAGGATGCAGGCTGCCAAGTTCTGATTTTTAAATTCTCTGAATCAGATTAGACTCTGACCTTGTAAGAAAACATTCAACACCAGTGGCTAAGAGAGAACTCAAATAGGCCTATAGTGCCCATGATGCCTCCAGATTTGGTTCCTAAATTCTTCCCCAGCACTCTGATGGCTCTAGAAGCCATGTCTGAGCTGCCCATTATCAGATCCAGTATTCTCACTAATCTATAATCAGTTCTGTGAACAAATGACCAGTTCCACTTTGATTGAAGTCGTATGGCCTCCTTTCAGTTGAGTTCAGTGAATTGTGTTTCTCTCTGTTTTCAGCACATCAAAGGCATGCACTTTCACATCATTGGCTTGGTAAATTTTAAAAAAAGTATGTATTCTAGAACTAAAAACACTCATCTCCCTGTCATCAGACTGGCTATCTTATTAACAGAAGAAAATGGCCATGGGTTATATTTTTGAGAGACAGAAGAATAAGTAAAAAAGGAATTCAGGGATCAGGGCTTTCAGATGAGTTAACAGTGGTGAATCTTTTCTTCCAACACATACATTGACAGTTGAACAGCTGAGACCTAATAGGAGCATCCACATGCTAAGGAAGTTTCCAGATAAAGCTAGCACAGGAGTCAGATGCTCGCTACCTCCACAGAACCACATCACCTTCCTTCTCTATTCTTTTTTTTTTTTTTTTTTTTTTTTTTTGGTTTTTTCGAGACAAGGTTTCTCTGTGTAGCTCTGACTGTCCTGGAACTCACTCTGTAGACCAGGCTGGCCTCGAACTCAGAAATCCACCTGCGTCTGCCTCCCAAGTGCTGAGATTAAAGGCGTGCGCCACCACTGCCCGGCCCCCTTCTCTATTCTTGATAGACTTTTGGGATTGAGAAAAGAGGTATGGGTGAAACATATGCATAAATTTATTTGACTGCTGTATTACTACATAAGCAATGCATACTCAGCACAATATGTAATCATCATATATAAAATATTTAAATTTCCATAGTGAAACATTGCTGAAGTGTCAATTACTAAATAAATTTCTTAAGTCACTCATCATGTCAAATGATAGAAAATTCAAGAGGCATCATGCTGGCCGTGGTGACACATGAATGGAAATGCTCAATAGTATTGTTTCATTTTCTCTGTATCATCAAAATTCTTACAACAAAAAAGATGGTTTTCCATACTGCAGTTCAGAGATAAAAGAAGGGAGGAGAGTTGATGGTAGTAAAAGTAAGAGAAAGGAGGAGAGAAAAAAGAACAGACAAGAAAAAGTAAGACCCACAATGGACCAATAATCAGTATCTGGAAGATTAAGTCACTATCATTAAGTACTAAAATGAGTTTTTGGTGGGGAAAAATCATAAAAACCTTCTCACCTTAGATGCATAGAGTGTGATATAGTGTACTGAGAGACAAGAAGGATCACAGAGTCAATAGTAGAATATAACACCATCTCACTCAGCTGGAGCAGGTCTGTGAGCAGCCCAGACCAATAGACAAATGAGTGGCAGAGAGAGCAAAACAGCATCTATTTGAATGAGCTCTTCACTCACTTGCTGTGTGTGTTCTCTGCTACAGAGTTTAAAAATACCTTGTAGACTCATTCATCTCATAACTCATCAGATGGCATGGGATGTACACTTTTTTTGAGAATGCACCCAGAACCCAGACAAATATCCCTGCCCTAATGGCATTTTCTTCCAGATGGAAGAACAACCTAGTGTTTTGATAATGATATAGCCTATAGAAATGATTAAAAATGACATCTTACTCCACTCTGTGCTGCTCTAACAGAGTCAGAATGGGTAATTTCTAAAGAGGAGAGTGTTTACCTATGAGAGTTCTGAAGTCCAAGAACATGATGGTTCTTCTGGAGAAGAATGTTTTACTGAATCACTCTAAGGCAGAAGATTGGGGCACAAGAAATCATAAATGGGCAAAAGGTGGTAAAATTGTATTTATAATAACCAGGCCTCCTGAATGATTAAATTATTCCTGGGATGATGACATCAAGCCATTTAGCTATACATTCATGGTCACCTCCCTTCACGTAGGTCTCACTTCTCAACCCTGGTACATTGGGGATTGGGTTTCTAACACATTAACTTTAGGAACACATTTAAGGCATAGCAGCAGGTAAGAGATAAAGGCTCATCTTGGGATGGAGTATACAACATAAAATAAAGGATGGAAAGCATCACCAGCTAGTGACATTTAGACAGGGATCTAGAGAACATGGGAGACATTTGAGGGAAGAATACTCTACGGAAAAGAATCATGAAGTAGAAATATCTTGACACAGGAGTTTCAGACTGTAAGCAAGCCAAAGGTGGGATCTGTATATCCAGGATATATAAAGAATCCCAATAAGAAATAGTAGTGGTTTAGACCAGAGTGTGAAGGATAGGGATGGAGTGCCAGAGGACAATATATCCTGGACATATTCTTCCTGTAGAACCAACAGAATTTTCCAATGAATTAGATGTTGAATATGAGTAAAGGGGAGATCTGTAGATTTTAGACAATTAGAGAAGTGAATTTATTGTTCGTTAAGGTATAAAAGACTGTGACAGTGGATCCTAAAAATTCAGGAGGAAATGCCAAATTAATGCTGTATATAATCCTGTGGTATTTGCAAGGGAGACACAGACTTGGCATGCACGTTTGTAAGTCATCAATTCTAGTCCTAAATCTTACAGCATACTAACATTTAGTGTTCAGTGTTGAGAAGTAATTGAGATAGAGTACAGGGATGGTATCTTGGAAGAAATGAGAACATCTTTCCATGAAGAAGGGATGCCCTCTAGTCAATTAAGACATGGAACAAGTTTTATAACATGTAATCCTTTGGAGACATTGGCAAGACTTTTTAAAGAATGAAGCGAGTTCCAGAAGAAGGGAAAAAAAAGAAGACAGAGTTGATGACAATAATAAGCATGTCCTTGGAAAAGTTCTTCTAAACAAAGAACCTTAGAAAGGTGGTGGTAACTGGAAAGATGATTGGCATTGAAGCAAGTGGTTTTGGAGATGAGAAGGATCACACGCCCACTTCATTTGCTAATACAAACATTTGTGTTGGAGATAAGGGTTGCTTGCTAGTGCAACATCTTTTAGTAGGCAAGAGGGTTGGGCTCTGGTGCAAATATGCAGAGGCTGGCCTTGTCCACAGATATGGAACTTTGATTGATATTAACTGGGGGAAAGTTGAGTGTATAGGACAAACACATATAAAGTGGGATTGACACAGAAAATATCAGAACATTGTATTCTGGTTTCTCCTTTTTCCCCCAAGCAAAATGTAGAACAGTAAAGTGAGATTTCAGATTGCTGTGCAGTCAAAGTTTTTAAATCGATATGTAAGAATAGTAAATTGGAAGGCCAGCATGGTGGTGAGAGAGAAGGCACATACAACAGATAGACAGTTTTCATTGAAGGTCTGGAAAGGAGAAAAGAACAAATGGCCTAGAAGACCAGGCTATCAGAAAGACTGGTCACCTTGAAAGTGTACTGATGATTTTTTGGTCAAGGTGACACACTAGAGTCATATGGGAAGATGGAACCTTAATTGAGAAAATGCCACCCAAGAGAGTTAATTGTAAGCAAGCCTGTAGGGCTCTTTCTTGATTAATGATTAACTTGGGAGGGCCCTGCCCATTGTGGGGATAGATAGGGTGGTCCATGGCCAAGGTGTTATAGAATCTATAATGTATGTGGTATAAGAAGGCATGCTGAGCAAGCCATGGGGAGAGAGCACTAAAGAAAAATTCATTCCTGGCTTCTGCTTCTGATCCGAACTTCAAGTTCCCACCTTAAGTTCTGCCCTGAAATCTCTCAGTTTGGGGTTGTGACCTGGGAATTGTTAGATAAAATAACCCTTTTTCTTCTCAAGTTGCGTTTGGTAATGGTGTTTCATCACAGCAATAGAAACCCTAAGTAAGACAGAAATCACCACTTTGTGATATCAATAGTAACTATAATTAAAAGAGTAATATTAGAGCTAAGAAGTAAAATGAAGAATGGGGTATGAATATGAACTCATAGATGCCTGAAATTGGGAAGAATTGTTGATGATATACATTAACAATATAAGCTTCAAAATGGATTTTGATTAAGGAAGAGAGAGAATAATCCAGGCACTATAAGGATGAGACAGGGCCCATTTGTTGAATCTCCAGGCAAATAGTAGAGGGAGGGAAAGAAAATATAAGTTAAAAGGCCTTCATGGGGAAATAGAGTATATAGTCTGGGTTAGAGCAAAAAAGTGTTATGAAATTTATAAAAGAGGGAAAGTTATAATTGCACAAAATTCAAAAGAAAGGTATCAGATTTAGGAAGAGGAGGGAAAGACTCAGTTAAGTAGCATATAGAGGTGGACTACGTGGAAATATGGAGAGAAAAGATGAACTGACTATGTCTGCCTCCCAGTATCTGATGGGGTGAGGATCAAGTGGCATTAGTGGCGGAGCTAGAATCCTCTGGAGGCAGGATACATGGTCTCTAGGTTCTAGGACTTCTCTCTCTCTCTCTCTCTCTCTCTCTCTCTCTCTCTCTCTCTCTCTCTCTCTCTCCCTCTCTCCCTCTCCTCTGCCCTCCCTCCCCACCTCATGTGTACATGCATAACATGCCAATGGTAATGTGTACACTAAGGAAGATCCAGTGTAGACATGAAGCCCAATGGCCCTTCTTATTCCTGTGGATATTCTTGACTGTGTTCATTTATTAAATAAACGATTACATTAGGAATCAACTAAATGTAGGTATCCCATGATAAAATGATAGAAAAGAAAGACTGCTTCCTCTTATAGTCTCAGTCTTTAGTGTTTTGGAGAATCTTAGTCCATCCATTTCATTGATCAATAGTTATATAATGCCATGCTTAGTTTATCATATTTTTCTTTAATGATAAGCAGTATCTGTCCAGATACTTTCCAGAGCCATACTGGCCAGAACTCACTCTTAAAAGTTTAAACATGTGAAGTCATTGCTTCTCACCATGTTCCACAGATACCTGCTGCTACCGAATGAAGGAAGTGAGTGAAGACCAAATCAATGGTTTAATTACTTTCCCCAAAGGAACTCTTCCTGTGACTCTATCTTGAAGCTTGTGACTTTTTGATTGTTCTATACCATCTGTGATATTGAATGATAATGTTCCCCATAGACTAGAGCAATGGTTCTCAACTTCCTAATGCTACAGTCCATCAATACAGTTGCTCAGGTTGTGGTGACCCCCAACCATAAAACCATTTTCATAACTGTAATTTTGCTACTATTAAGAATCATAATGTAAATATCTGTGATTTCCAATGGTCTCAGGCAACCCTCTTAAAAGGGTCATTCGACCCCCAAAGAGGTGATGCCCCACAGGTTGAAAACCACTGGGCTAGAGTATTTGAATACTAAGTTTTCAGTTGGTAGTACTGTTTAGGAATGTTTAGGGGGAGGAACAATGTTATTGGGGGTGGGCCTTGAGATTATATAGCTGCACGTCCAGTACACTCCCTCTATTTCATGCTAGCACTCAAGGATGTTAGCTCTTAGCTTGCTGCTCTGGCTGCTAGGCTCCCAATGCATTAATGTACTCTTAACCTCTGGAATAGTAATGCAAATAAGCTCTGTTTTCTTTCAAATGGTTACTTAGATCATGTTGTTTTATTACAGGAACATAGAAGTAACTAATACATTTTTCATTCAAGAGAAGCTTGAGTACCTTAATGTGACTATCTAAAGCTAGAGAAAAGATTTGAAATTCATGGGACACAATTATAACCAAGATGACTAAAGAGAAGAAACGTAGGGAAAGAAGACATAACAAGAATCTGAGAAATGGGAGAAATAGGGACGTGTCCTGAATATTGAGAAATGTTTGCCTACTGCCTTAGTTACTGGTCTATTGCTGTGAAAAGACACAGTGATCAACTTATAAAATAAGACATTTAATTGGAGGCTTGCTTACAGTTTCAGAGGGGAAGTCTAAGACCCACATGGCATCAGGCAGAAAAGCGTGGTGCTGGGGCAGTAGCTGAGAACTTACATCTGGTGTGCATACAAGAGACAGAAAAAGCTAACTGGGAACAGCATGGCCTTTAGAAACTTCAAATCCCAACCCTAGGAACACACTTCCTCCCAAGAGGGTTACACTTCTGAAATCTTCCCAAACAGTTCCACTAAATGTCGACCAAGCATTCAAAATATCAGAGCTTTTGCAGGCCCATTGCATTTAAATCACCATACCTGAACAATGGGCAGCACCTTGATTCCTATAGTGGTTGCAACAAAGCTTAAAGGACAGCATGTGTTCTCCCAAAGATGGAGAAGCCATAGTGTGAGGTCAAGGTGTGTGTAGAGTCAGTTCCTTTTAAGTTACTGGTAGCTTATCTGCTTCATGTCTTGTCCAGCTGTTAGACTGATTGGCTCCTTTAGGCTCCAAATAGAGGTTTCATTCAAATTTCTATTTTAATCTTCACATGACATTCTTCCTCATCTCTCTGTGTCAAAAAAAAAAAAAAAAAAAAACTCTCTTCTTATGAGGGCATTGGCGTTGCAGCATGACCACACATTAACTTGATTATATCTACAGAGATCCTGTTTTGCAAAAAAAATAAAATAAAGTCATAGTCATATTCACAGGCTCTGGGTGGATGTTGCTTTAGGGAAGATACTAGGCAATCTATCAAAGTGTTGAAAAGATGAAATCACTTTTCATCCACATTGAAACACATTCTATCTATGTAGTTTAGCATTTACTTAACTGGAGCTTTTAAAAAAAGTGACATTTTCTTTACATCATGGATATTTGTTATTATGTAGCATAACCGTTCAGTCATGTTTTCTGCCAGATTATCACATTTTTTCTAGGTCAGTGGTTACCAAACTTGTTGAAACAGATGCTGTTTCCAACCCAGCATCTCTGATTCAGTATCTGGAGGGTGTGGTCCCACAATTACATTTTAAACAATTTTCTAGGTAATGTTGATCCTGACACTCCTGGTCTCAGATCATACTTAAAGAAACCTGCTAGTCTCCCAGAAACTGGGCTTCTCCAACTCATGCTTAGGAAAAAGAGATAGCAGACAAGATATTCCATTCTGTTTCCAAACCATGGCTAATGTCTGGGTATGCAAAAGAACCCAAGATATTCAGCTGCTTGTGCTGGGGTTGTTATGATATATGTCAACTCTCATCCTATGTATTCCACCATGATGTCTAGCATGCCATTACAAGCCCTATGTACCAAAGCTTTTGATCCAGTGAAAAATAGGATATACTTATTGCATTTAAGCCAAGAAAACAGAAATTCCATTGTGTTAATATCTTATAAAACATCATCAGCAAATGCTGATACGTGCTTGGTGGTGAATTTTAGCCCTTTTATTCAAGGACCAGCACATTTGTGCCTTTCAGCAGAAGTAGATTTTGAACATGAATTTCTATAAAACTATGTGGTTGGTGCTCGGCAGAAGCTGGTTTAGAAATGACCCAACACATGGGTTTGTTTGTATCCCTCTTGTACAAGGTGCAAGCTTACCATTGATGTTGCTTTCTCTTCTTCTCCTCTCCCAATCTTAGCAAAACACTTAATTACTAATCAAGTTCATCACAATTCTTTGTTCTATGTTCCCTCTCTGTCCAAATACAAGTTTCATACAAGCTAAAACATGTGTCCTAGAACAAAATCTTTGATGTTAATTGGCCCATGACTCTTCCTTCTAAGGAAGCTGAGAAGTAAATTCAATGCCTGTCCTTTGCTATATTGTTTGTTTCTACCCTTGACACTTCCTGTCTTCAACATTATACATCTGGCAAACTGTCTGCTAAGATTCGAATTTGCGTAGCCTGTCTTCAGACGTGTACATCAATAGGATAGTCAGTCCACACTTCTCACCTTGGGCAGGTTTCTGTTTACAGCAGACTCTTGTTGAACTCCTCAAAGTGACATGAAAAAAAGAGTAACTAATTCACAAGTTCGCATTTTTCTGTCTATCCCAGGAAGAGGGGGTTCTGTTTCATTTCCCACATGACTCTGTAAGGTTGTCCTCTGACCTCCATACATGGCAAGTGATACACACACACCACAAAATAAATATAAATAAATAAATAGATAGATACTAAATTCATAAATGTCAAATTAACAAACAGAAATGTAGTGAGAAACATAATCCTCGGACCCAAGTAACCCTAGGTATGGCTTTCCATTTCTTCCCATAGTATATAATCTTGAGCAAGTCACTAATTGCTTTGAGCCCACAATTCTTCATCTATAAATGATTGCAATACTGAGTTTTCATGTTTGTTTTATAAGTTGAAAGTTTATGTAGGACCACTGAGTCACTGGATCTTTTGTTACTGGTATCATGTTTTGGTCTCATCTACCACCCCCAATTTACTCCTTTCTGCCTGAATATTCTAAAATGCTAACCTTTGTCTTTTCTCATAGAAAACACCTCAACCAGTTCTTTTTGGTTTGTATTGTATGTTGTGTTACATAATACAACAAGTATGTATCCTACTGATGCCTTCTCTTTGCCTGGATCCTTCTTTCAAACAATAAGTGGCTCTTTAAGGCACTGATAACCAGCATTTTTGACCTTGAACTTTGTTTAAGTTGTTTATAAGGTATTTACTACATGTAAAACCATGACTATATAGGACATTGTATTGTGTCAGGAAGCATTCTTGACCGCCAAAAGAGCACCAAGGAGCTGATTCTGAGGCAGTTGCATTAGGGTCTTTATTTGCAAGCTTGATCTTAGGCCACACCACCATTTCTCACAGCAGAATGGAAGGGTGCAGCCCCAAGCTCTTAGGGGGGACAAAGCTTTATAGAAAATGGTGAGCAAGTGAGGGGAGTTTAGCCTGGCAAGTAGCTAATTGAATAACTATTGTACACCGATAGGTGGGTGCTCTGAAGTAAGACAGTATACAATCATGAATGGTCTAAAAGTGCATCTGAAACAAGCAGATTAATAATTATTTAACTGTTGCTAGAAAGTAGCTAGGGAGTAACTCTGGCCAAGGACAAGCCGTGGGGTCCTTCCAGGTACGTGGGTGCAGCTTGGGTTCTGCTGCAGGTCTACTTTTCAGAATTTTTTTTTCTTTAAGATGGAGGACCCCAAGATGGAGTAGGTTTTGTTTCTCAATTCCTAGGTGCTATATAGATCCAGATCCTTCTTTATCCCTCTTCCCTGCTTTATAACCTATAAACAATCCTCCTTCTTAGTCACAGAAGGCAGGGAAAGTGCTTCTAAAAGCCATATCACCCTACTACAGTTTGTTGGTTTGTTTTTCTTCACCAGACCAGGAGCCCACTGAGGACAAGACCTAGATTCTACTCCATGAATAATTACCATCAATGATCTAGTAGAGTTCTTAGCATATAATTGGCTCTCAATAGTTACTCAAATCTAATTTACTCAGACTCTGCTTTGGGTTAGAAACTTTCAGATGCCATTTTATTTAATTTATTAGCTTCAAATACTATTTCACAAATTAGTATAAAGCATCAAGAACAACATTGGGCTCATAGGCGACTGTATCACTGGACATTGACCTCACCTAAATTTGATGCTTCCAGGGTTGTGAGTAACACTCCTTGTAAAATTGCCTAGACCTGATGATCCTCTGCTATGCTTGTATGCTTGCAGACAAGAGCCTAACATAACTGCCATCTGAGAGGATCCACCCAACAGCAGGTGGAAATAGATTCAGAGACCCACAGCCAAACATCAGGTGGAGCTTGGAATCTTCTGAAGAATTGAAGGTAAGATTGAAGAAACTGGAGGGGTCAAGAACACCACAAAAAGACCTACCAAATAAAATAACCTGGGTCCGTGGGGGCTCCCAGAGACTGAACCACCAACCAAAGGGCATACTGGGCTTAACTTAAGCCCCCTACATATTTGGAGCAGATGTACAGTTTGGTCTTTATGTGGGTCCCTTAACAATTGGAGTAGGCACTATGTCTGACTCTATTGTCTGCCTTTCGACCCCTTTCCCTTAGTTGGGCTGCCTTGACTGGCCTTCGTGGGAAAGGATGCATTTAGTCCTGCTGAGACTTGATGTGCCAGGGCAGGTTGGTACCCATAGGGGTTTCCTCTTCTCTGAGGAGAAGTGGAGGAGGTGTTTGTGAGGGTGGGACTTGGAAGAGAATAGGGAAGCAGCATTCTATGGGGATGTAAAGTGAATAAATAAATTAACTAATGGAAAAAGGAAAATAAAATGTTTAGGCCAGGAAAGAAGGCTGTCACAGTGACTAGAAGTTTTTAGGAGGTAACTTAGGGTAAGCTCTTCTTTTCTCTGTTCTTCCCATCACCTCTCTTACTTCCAGTCATGTACTCAGCTCCTCTGAAGTAAGAAGAAAACTTGCCCCTAGGCTCTAAAAGAGTAGGGTGTAAGCAAATCTCTCCTCCAGATTGCCACCCTCACATGATAGAGTGGCTGAAAATCGAGATATCTTGCCAGGAAGTGCTGTTCATTTGCATGGCTTTCCAGTAAGGTACAAATACCTGGGGCTTATCACTTCCAGACATCACCCTGCTCTTCCAATCAGCCTTTGGAACATCACCATTGTGGGACTCAGCTTTTGTTTCTTCTATCCCTACTGGGGAGTTACTGCTGTGATGTCCCAAGATGATCATACATTATAGCCCTTGACCGGAACTTCCCAGATCTCAGAGAGCCTTAGGTTGCTAGGCTGACAAAAGGTTCCTTCTGGACCTTCACATTTGCAAATTTTCAACAGTTCTCTGATGCTATAGGATGGGAACACAAACATTGTGTTTCTGCTTCTATTGCTGTTGCTGAGGCATCAGGGGCCAGTGACCAGGCTTTGGTTAGGAGGCTATAGGCTTACAGTCAGCAAATGCCTTCATCTACTACTAGTCAGTGTTGGTTAAATTTCCAAGAAATATAGATCCACTAATATTTGCACAGTGGAAAAATTGCTCTCTGGGACAGTAGATTGAATCAGAAACTAATCAGTGAAATTCACTAAATAGGCCCTGGGCAAGGGTTAGAGGTCAGGGTGGGGCACAGTGAAGGAGATAGGATGCTCTCCTGTTTCTGAATGGACATGTAATGACAAGGTACTGGACCAGCCCAATTATCAAATTGGAGAAGGATTAAACTTCCTGTATGCATGACTCTGAGACAAAGGATCCCAGGCAAAACCAGCTCTTATGTGTCTGTGGCCTGTGCCTCTGTGCATTCAATCAACACCTCTGATCAAAATTATTCTTATAAAGACCTATTGTGAACATGAACATACTTTCCGTTGGCACTGTTTTCAACAATGTAATGCAATAAATATTTACATAGCAATTGTGTGCCTTAGGTATGAGACTTGGTCTAGAGATCATTTAAATTTTACAAGAGAATTTAAGTGCACTAGATATGAATTGTATGCATTTTATATTCAGGTCTTTAGAATATTTTTGTGGCTTTTCCTCAAGAATCTATTTCAGTGTTCTATAAAAAGTAATCCATAACTTAATTATGACCATTAGTCTAGCCCTAAATAGCCCCATTTTTAATTGAATGTGTACAAATTACTATTTGAAACTTCTGATCAACTGACAGAATGAAAGAGAAATTGCAGCTTGAAGTATCTTAACATTAAGGTTAATTTATAAAGTATTCACATAAATTAAGATGTCGTTTCTCTCAGGTTCTTTAAAATATGGAGAATATCCCCAAGCCTTGCCTCACCAAGGTTCAATATAACCCTTACTTCAGTTTCTCCAGGAGTAGAATGTGTGAAACCAGACAAACTGGATATTTGCTCACACATTTAAGCTAAGCTCATTCATTCTTAGAGACTGATTTAACATAATGCATTCGAACTATTTTCAGTGCTGTACTTTAACTGATCTGGGGAAGTTTTCAAGAGCTGGTAAAAATGAGCTAATCATGAAATAACCATTGCCTCTTACCAGAAATTCAGTTCTTTTCTTGGTGGTAAATAAAACAGTTTATCATGTCACAAAGCTTATTCTCAAAACTGTTCCCATACCAGCATTACCGCAGAGTATTTTTAAATTAAATTTATCACAATGTGAAAAATATCTTTCTAGAATGGGCTATAACTTCAAATGAAAGATTATATACGAGTTTGGTTTTACTAATAACCATTTCAACATCTACTCTTACCCTCTTCATTTCAAAAAAAACCCTAGCTTCTACTAGCCAAATATGGAACCCTGGGTTGATTCATATCTGATTGCAACAAGCTTTTAACCGGCAACTACATGAAGAGCCTTTTTTTTTTCTTCAAAATTCATTTGATGTCGTCTGTTCTCACTTACTTATTTGATGTCATAAGATCATGCCAATTGTGTATGAGCATGTTTGGCTAAATAAAATGGTAGCTGAAAATTTCTAGCCTAAACTGATTATCCATAATGGCCAAATTCTTTTGGACCATAGCTCCTAATTTAATTTCTATACTTTATTTAGCTTAAAGAAAATGAAATAACACCATAAATTTTTACATTTTTCATATTACTTCTGAGTTTTCAAAAATCCTTTCAGGGAATGTAATTTATTTTATGTATACTTACTTTCCTACCATTTACAATTATTTTATAGTCCATTTAAAATATAGCCAAAGAGGATGAATGGTGAATTTTGGACACATACACACACACACACACACACACACACACACACATGGAGAGAGAGAAAGAGAGAGAGAGAGAGAGAGAGAGAGAGAGAGAGAGAGAGAGAGAGAGAGGAGATTTCATGAGCTGAGCACCTGGGACTATGAAGCTATACTGATAAATAAGAGAGACAAAGTCTTTGGTTCAAAATTAGAAAAATACAAAGACAAAAAAGAAGTGAGCCTCATTGCATAAGGACTAGAGAGAATGGCTGAAAATCAAAGGCTTTTCAACTCTTTAGGCCATCAACATAATCAAATAGCAAGTGATTTAAAAGGTATGGGTTTTAGGTAAAATGTCTTAAACATACTGCTGAGCTGCTAGATCAGGAAAATGAAGTTTATTTTCCTTCCCTGAGTTTCCAATGTAGCTTCTCTCTTGGGATTCCTAGGAGGATTCAGCGACGTAAGGATGGTGACTGGAAGCTGGAAGCAGTAACTGTATTTCACTAATAATATCTAGTTGTTACAGCACGCACAAACCTTTATGAAGTCCATCTATAACTCAGTACTCTCCAAATATTGTCCATGCCTTCTTCCCTTGACCACAGAACAAATGGCACTTAAGAAACTAGAATCTGCATGGTGTTATCTTTCTGAATGGGTACAGGATGAATAGGTTCCACATTACAGAGCACATTTTTGTCTTGATGTAGCAGCACACTATTCAAGGCTTGTTTTGAAGATATGGACATCTACTGTGTCCAGAACTCAGCAGTGTGTACATCATAATAAAATATATTTTTGTACAGAATAAAGCATGTATCTTCCATGTAAATTCACAAAGAGGGTCTTAGGACTATAGTCTGGATTTTAGTGATCCTTCCCTGACCTTTGACTGCAAACTATTATCTAGGTTACAAGCATTCTTTGGAGAATGTAGAGGGCATAGGAGAATGGAGGTTACTGGATAATGTTGAGGAGTGCGTTGTGTGGGTTGAAGGGTAGGGTTCAGCTTGAAATGGGTTTGGAGATGGGTTCCTTGGGAGTCTCAGTGGAGTGTTAATTAGTTATAAAGGAGATGAAAAAGAATTAGTAAAATTACTGTGGCATAGTGAGGCCTTGCCCATTTGAGATTAGCTGGTACTGCTCGGTGTGACTAAGTTGTAAGAAGAAAAAGTATGATTTGCCATGCAGGTTGGTTGTGCTGTAGAGTATAGTGTATTGTTTGAATGATACTGTCCTCATGTATTTGACCCCTTATATTCCATTTGGTAGGGCTGTTTGGGAGGTCTTGCTCAAGTAAGTGCACCACTGGAAGCACTGAGGGGTAGGCTTTGAAGTTTCAAAGCCTCATTCCATTCTCAACACCATCCGTCTCCTTTATGTTTGTGGGTTCAAGGTCTGGGCTCTCAACATTCTACTGTAGCCACCATACCCGTTGATTGCTCCCATGTTCCCCTACCACAGTGAACTTTTACTCATCTGGAACCATCAGTCCAAAGAAGCTCTCTTCCACAAGTTGGTATGGGCATTGTATTCTATCACAGCAATAGAAAGGGGACAAACACAATGTAAATGGTGCTCATTATGGTCAGAGGCTTCTTGTAGAATCAAATCTCTTTGTAAAGGGACTGAGGGTAACTGTGAGGCTCTAAGGAGAATTGTATTTACTGTCAAGGGATTACTAAATGGAAGACGACTAGACTGAGGTTTTCCTGGGAAAGTAGGTGGTTTGGAGAGAAGAGGCAGGCATAAAGTGGAATTCAAAAAAGATGGAGCCAAGGATGGTACTTTCTGTGGAGGCTAAGCCACAGTGGGAAGAGAGACTAGAAATTACTGGGGAGTAAGAACTGGCTGTGGTAAGGGAGAGAAGGAATGTGGATTGTGGAGGGTGTGAAAAAAGATTGCAGTGTCCTGGGTAGTCTGAGGAAGCTTCTGAAGAGTGATTGTTGCTTGGTGTTGAATTTAAAGTAGCAAGAGGATCTACAGTGGAGAGAGGTTGGGAGCTCTTCATGGGAATAAAGATAGCATATCTGAAGGAAAACATTGGTGCAGTTGTGGAGTGTGGCACAGTGAAGGAAAAGATGAGGACTCTTCTGCAGGTGTATTTGTTTTGGGATGTAGGACAGATAAGGAGTTAGTGGACAGAACTGAGGAGCATCAATTAGATGCCATGATGATACAATTGAATTATTCCAAAATAACAGGATTTATGGAACAGTAGTTTGGGATGTATTGTGATTTGTGAGGTAGTTGTTGAAGAACTGTGGGTTTTCTTGGAATATGAGGTGGTGTAGGAACAGGCAACTGAGATGACCACAAAATGCCCAGTGATTGTGCTGGTTACAGTTTTACTATAAAATATAAAGGGTTGCAAGAAGGAGAACTTAGGGAATTTCCAGAGGGAGGGAGGACTGTGGTTATTTGTGGAGTACAGCTTGGTTTTGAGTATCTTGCTGAGGAAAACAAAGTAGAGATTGTGTCAGAGTAATGACTTCACTGGTGGCAGGAGAGAGGTGAAATTTACTATAGGACATAGAGTGGCTATGTGGGAATGGATTGGGGTTTACTGGGTTGTGGTGTTTCTTTATAGCTCTGCACACTACCCCATAGAGCTGACTAAGTATGTAGCTCCATAGTAGCAATATAGAATCAAAAGAGCACTTCCATCTGCCATTGAGTATGCACAATTGTTTCGGGAAAAAATATAAAAGGACCGGCAGTCTTCTCACACTACTGCTACTGCTGTCAACTCTCTGCCCCTGCAGCTGTCTGGCTGCCTCTGTCTCTAGCTAGTCCCCTCAGTGAATGGTCACAGTATTCCCAGCTCCAGTTCGCTTGTCTCTGGATGGCTAGTTCTGTTTCAGCCATAATCCCCCAGTAGTCAGTGGCCCCACCTTCCAGTAACCCAGAAAATCAAAACTCTAGAAACTTACAATTAAGCACACAGATTTATATATCAATAAATTCTCAGCATACAAGATGCCCACTCAATAATTTCTATGCCAAATGATAAAGATACAAGCTGCCCACCTAGATTAGACAAGTTACTCCAATAATTTTATCCCTATATAATAACATATCTACCTGTGGCTATTTAAGGCCATGCTGATTCTGAATCATCCTGTCTGTCTGCCTCCATCTTGGCTCTCCCTTTCACTGCTGTCTCTTTCTGTCTCTCTGTCTCTGTCTCTGTCTCTGTCTCTCTTTCTGCAACTCTTAGCCCTGCCTCCCTTTTCTCTGGTCAATCACAGGCCTCCTGCTGCACTAATATTTAAATAGATTGGACAAGGAAAATCCTGCCACACACAATGAACCAGGTTGTCTTAGATTCAAAGATGGAAAAGCCAAGTCTTGTGCTCTTGAAGCTCTCAATTTAAATACAACCGAGAGGCTCATACAGCAACAAATCCAGAAACTGAGTCTTGGATCAGTTCTGAACCTAAAAGGAGTAGGTAAGGGTGTCTTTCAGGATCCACCTCAAGTATACATTCCAATTGTTTAGGTTAAAATTATCCTGTGCATGTTAGTTGAATATACTTTGCTGAATAATGAATTCCAGCCTAGAATCAGCTATTCCTTCCTGAATCCTGAATGAAGCATGTGATGTATCATATATCCTTAGGGACCCTATCCTATTTGTAAGACCTATGCATCTCAAAGCATGGAATAACATTTTGAGTATTCCATGTAAGTAGCCTAGTATTGGCTTAATCTAAGACCAACTTTTAGCTCTACCATGGTGGTAGGCATCAGCTGTGTAGTCTTTGTGAATCACATGTCTGTATTTTGATAATTCTCCACAGTGTGAAACTCATCATTCCATTATAATATAATATTTTCAATAGAACATCTGGCTGCCTTAGAATCCATTTCTCTTGTTTTAGTAGAACATCTGGCTGGTAATAGTTCATCAGGTCTACACTAAGAGATCTATATTGGGGGAAGGGAAGGCAATGAAGTTCACAATAAACTAATCAAAATGCAAAGAATTTATCCATTAGAACTAAGTTAATGCAGACATTGTTTGGTTCTGAAGTCCTCAGTTAGCATGGCAACTCCAGGCTCATAGTGCTAAATGAGCAATGAAGGCACACAAGAAGAAGAAGGAGAAGGAGAAGGAGAAGGAGAAGGAGAAGGAGAAGGAGAAGGAGAAGGAGAAGGAGAAGGAGAAGGAGAAGGAGAAGGAGAAAGGATGAGGAGGAGGAGAAAGGATGAGGAGGAGGAGAAAAAGGAGGAAGAGGAGGAAGAGGAGGAGAAGGAGAAGAAGAAGAGAGAGACAGAGACAGAGACAGAGACAGAGAGGGTGTGTGTGTTTTGTTAAGAGAACAGGATCTCTGACTCAGGTAGAGACCTAAAATTTCAATTGAGCCACATTAATCAGCTGGCCAAGGGACTGCCGCTAGGAAGGTGAGTTTACCTTAGGCTAAGCTAAAGAGATGGGTGGAATAACTATTCTTTTGCTGGAATACTGGCTCTTTCTCTTTCTTTCTTTCTTTCTTTCTTTCTTTCTTTCTTTCTTTCTTTCTTTCTTTCTTTCTTTCTTTCTTTCTTTTGATGGAATACTCTGATTTTGGGGCCCCCAATCTCAGTGTCCATGGCCTGTGACACTATGAGATTGGAATGGGTCTTCTAAACCTCAGGAAGGTTTGACTCTTCCCTTTCCTTTTTTCTTTCTTTTAGATGCAAGCCAGAATCCATGTGTTCTTCTTCTGATATATTATACTTCTTTACTCTTTTTCCAAAGCCCCCATCATGACCACTACCTGGCTGCTTGCCTACCATGTGTCTGAGCTCCATGGCTGCTTAAAAACATGGCTTTTTTCTCCTTCTCACCCCCGTTCTTCTCCTTTGACCAGCTGCTGAGATTTATAAGTTACCTTCCCTGAAGTGTTTTTTCTTATAAAATATAATAAAGTTGTATTTTAATTTTCTTGTAGTCTTTTCTAAAAATAATCTTCTAATAGACTAAGAACCCTGAGGAGAAATTATGATTTTTCCCTGTTTCAATACTACACTGGACATACAGGGGTCAACTTTTCTCTGGGTAGATTAGTTTCAGGGTATGACTCTGGGAATCATTCCCAAAAGCTTATTAACATACTACCAGACCTCTTTTTCAGCTTGGGGTGCTGTCTTCATTCTTCACTGGATCCCTTTCCTCTGGATATAACAATGTAATTACATGATCTGCACTGGAAAAACATTACAGTTATAACTACTAATGAGTTTTGAAAGCTCAAGCAAATGAACTGCACCAGTCCCTTGGCCATAGGGGCAAGAAATTTTAATGGTTTAGGACACGGGTTTGAGAACAGGACTACCTGAATGTGTGAGCTTGCATGCATTATTCTACCTCCTTTGGATCCTATTTTCTCATCTATGAACTGAAGATCAGGTTGTCTACTTCATCACGTTGCTGTGAGAAACAAGCAATTCATAACAGGCATATAGAAAGCACCTCAATATATGAAATTAAGATTAATTACTACTCTCTCAGGACCTCTGATTCCATTTATAAACTTGAATTAACATTTACCTCAGCAGCTTAATTATAGTGACAATTAGGTTTTAATAATGCATTTAATCATTTTTCTCCCTTACTTCCTTCTTTTTTCTCCCCCTCTCTGCTTCCTTTCCATCCTTCTTTTATTTCTCCACTGCTCCTTCTTTTTCTTCCTTCTCTTTTTGCCCCCACCACTTCACTTCTTTCTAGGGAAGAGAGAAAATCTTAACAGAAACTCATGGACCATTTGAGGTAAACTTGATCTATTTATCTATTTTGGATTGTTTAATCTCCCTTGGGTCTTTTAAAGTCATAACTACTCCACAAGATGACATTACCTTACGAAGAGAGCAAATAAATTAACTATGCATGTTGACTAAATTAAGCTTACCCAAATAACAAAACAGTTAACATTTGTATAAGTTCTTACTGAGAAAAGAACTTTCAAACAGAAAATTTTGCCTTTCAGTTTTGTATTTACTTGACTTTTATATGTTTTTTAAAATCTGTTTTTTCTTAATTATTCCATAATTTCCCATTTCATACCTTAAATGGAACTTTTTAATTATATAAAAATAATTATTCCTTACATTCAATAAATATGCTCTGCATTAAGAAAAAAACTATATCATGAGTTCCTTCCCAAGACAATTACTACAACCACTCTGAAGCACTCAGGAATTTGTAGAAAGTGGAGAAAGACTTCAAATCAACAAAATAATTGATAGTAGGTACATTGGCTTCTTTCTTATACTCATGAGAATTTTTGTCTCAAGATTAATTAGATGTCCTTTCATTGCAAATCATAGAAAAGCCAACTCATATTGGCATGGGGCCAAAAGGAAGTTGGCATGAGTGATGGATTCATCCAGGCTTGAAGCAGCACTGCTCTCTTTAATGTTGGTATTCCAAGGCAAGTCTCACCTGAGCTAGTAGCTACAGGTCTGTGTTCTCCTAGATTGATAGCCAATGGAAAAGACAGTTTATTTCCTCTTTGTTCAAAATTAAAGCCACCAGATTCTCCAAAAGGATTAAAGCCTAACCATTAATGAACTAAGTTAGGTCACAGCCTCAGTTTTGAATCACTCATTGTCAAAAGGGCAATACTGTCTTCATAGTATAGATCTGTGACTCATGTACAACTTAGAAGTAGACAGAGAGTAGGGATGTGAAGATGCCCTAATGGAAAACAAGATAGTGTCACCAAAGTAAAAGACAATGAATCCAGCAATAGATCCCAACAAATAATTTACTCGCACAGTCCTATCTAGATCACAAAGACAAGCCTATATATTTGTTTTAAAAGGGATATCTATATTACCCTGTGTGGGGCTGTGATCTGTGACAGGCAATCTGGTACCTAGTTGAGCACAGGCATAAAATCTGGGCATCCCAGCGGAACAATCCGCAAAGGACTGGAAAACGTTATGTCAATGCTCCTGGGAGGCTTTTGGCTCCAGTCATGGTCATGTACCACCCCTCCTCAAGTAGAGGCGTGGCCACACAGCTCCAAGCCATCCCCATGTTAATGAGACACCTAGAGGCTTAGCCACACCCCTTCTTAGTTACTATATCTGCCTCACCTCTCCCAGAGGGCCAGGGGTACAATTCCATCCACACCACTCCACACGATGAAAATAAACATCTTAGAATTGTGGACTGTCTCTTCATCTGGACCTGCCATGGGAAGCGAGGGATCCAGCCCTCAATTAAGGAGCTGTGTTTAATCTCTTGCCAAGAGTTTCTCAGCCCTCCCAGACGGTACCCATTCACCCAAGTCTAAGCAGCTAGCCCAGTGCCTCAAGCCGCTGAAACCCGGTCTCGGAGGGAATCCCAGCTGCACTCCGGCTAGTCTGTCTGCAGCACCCTGCAGCAACTGCAGTGTCCTGGGCTAGAGAACCCACAGAGACAGCTGCCACAAGTTCCCAAGAATGGCCCCCTCCACCACCCATGGGCAGGGCCCGCAAAGGCTTCGAACAGCCCCCACCTGCCCATCAGACTGTGTGGGAAGAAGTGCAGCCACTTCCTAAGTGTCTCCTGTCCCACCCAGAGCCGTAGCACCCGGGACAGACACGTGGAACTTCTTTCCACTATACCAGGCTTGTTCCCACAACCCTGGTTAAAGAATACAACTATTGATTCTCTAATGATACTGGAGACAAGGATTACAATTCTGAGAGCTCAAAAGTACATTCCAAATCAATGATATTTAACTAGACAGGACATGTCAATCAGGGTGGGGATGAGGGAGAACACAATTAAGTGATGATGGGGTTTCATCGAGTCTGGACCTCATACTTAATATTGTAGGTACCTGTCTGTCAAATCCAAATCAAAGCTTTATTTTTTATAAGAAACCACAACAGGAAGAGAAAAGCCATAAACTTTCTTAGCTAATGGCAAAGAGTTGAAGAAACACTTTATGAATTAGATCTTATACATGCACCTTTAGGCGGAAAGCTCTCCCGTGAGAAGAGTCTGGCTTCATTGTGTGAAAGATCTATCATCATTTACTTAAACACATCATCTTATGTTTGCTTCAATGGCTTTTATAAGTGATGTTTACTCTGTCCACACTTTTCAAGGTGTTCCTCCAAGAACTGCTTTCTGCTTTTCGGAGTTCTTAACACAGATAATAATTATCCTTTCCTGTGTGTTTTCTGTCTTCCCCATTAGACCAAGTGTTCTTGAACACAAAAATTATTTTCCTTTTCACAGCCAACCCAGTCCTTGATTTGAGGGAGGAGGAATATTTTTAGTCAGGAGAGGACAGGTTCTGTTTCCATAACAATAATAAAAAACTCCTTTGAATCTCAATGGCTTAAAGACATACAATTGATTTATCATTCACACAGTGCATTTTTTTTCAGCTTCAACAGACTTCCACTGTCTTGTAATTATGCCATCTATGACATATATCCTCCAGAGTCACCATGGCAGATAGAGAGAGACAGGAGAAACTTTTAATTCATCACACATATGACTTCTGCTGAAGACCATGGGCCAGATTAATTCTTATGGCCTTGATCTAACAAGCAAGTAGACTGAGATGTGTGCATGAGCAAAAGCTATTAGAAAGATAGCTATTGACTCTACTGCAGTTATGCTTAATATTCCTTGTTTCTGTGCTGTGGCACATGCTTCTTATTTGGAAGGGGGTGACTTAGGTGCTAATGCATTTGGAAGCATTATCTAAGCTTATTCGCACAAGCTGTTCATTTGGGCATCTTTCAAGTAGCCCTGAAAGCAAAAGACATAACATAAATTGTGATTCTGTGGTGCAAACCTCCCAGAAAAGGAAACCCAACCACCACTAGAAGGTGGGAAACACATTTGTTTGAGTTGCCTTGGAGAATGGTTCAACAAATTAGGAAAGTCATTACTGCTGTTCCCTGGAATCTTGACTCTTAGCAGTGTTTCTCTACAGAGCTGGTGACAGTCTTGTATCTATCTGCCTAACTTCAGTGTCCTTTTCTCCATTGGTTCAAAACACAGGCAGGGACCAAGAGTTCGTTGACATACCTGCAGCCCTACATTAGTCTATAAGGTCCCAGCAAACTGTCAGTGAGTAGACAAACTCAGAGAAACATGGAAAGTTATTGAGTCCAATTCACACTTTCAAAAATGGTGAGTAAAAATCAAGATGGGTGAATTGATTAATGAAAAAATACATTGTCTTGGCAGCAGATGTCCAATTCTTTGCTCTAGCCATTCAGTGTAACTAATAGCTTGCTACTAATAGCATGCTCTGATACAGGAAATCAACACCTATTACAGGTGCTTTTCTTCTGTAATTCAGATCCCTCCTCAAGGAGGTAGAAAAGCTTTAAAAAGATGAGAAGGAAGGGGAGAAAAGGAAAAGAGGAGAGGAGTGGAGAGAGCACATTCAAACATCTCTGAAGAATAACCTTTTCAAGCATGTGGGGGGTCACTCTCTTGCCTGTCTCCACTCCTACCTTATAACCTACAGAATACCTTGGGGTGAATCATTCTCCATCTGAACTGATTATTCCCACAGCAGCCTTTTCTTTTTCCGCAGCCATAAAAATCCAGAAGCTTGTTAATCATACAACTATTTAACTGAGTCCCTCCCTAGTCCTACAACTGAGCTCCAAGCCCATAATGTATAATCTACCCACCCACACATATTGAAATGAGATTATTGTTCCCACAGAAAAGCACCCCGTCATTGCACAAGTCCCAACTTTGTTCTAGAGGGTGATAAAAGGGAGAAGGAAAAGGCCAGGAGTTGTTTGATAGGCTTCTAAGGAAGGCACCAGCAAGGATGAAAAGATTACCCTCCCAGGTACAGTCTGAAACAGCATGTAGGCAAACACTCTCCGGAGCACACTCCCTAGGCCTTTGATGTAGATGCCATCACAAATTCCTGATAGTTGAAGGAGTGGCAGAAGTGGATGCACTTATCTCCAACAAAAGGTCATAGCTTCCAGGTAGGAAAACATCCACAGAATACAGACGCAATTGGGAACCCAGCTAGGGAGTAGTTCGTTACAGCACAGCAGAGATGAGGTCATTTGGACAGAGCTGGATCCAGTCTCTAACTTGTTTTCTGATTGTTCTGTGAATGGAAAATACAATGACCAATGGAGTCCTTTCTATTTGCCAAGAGATATGCTACTGGAAGCCATAAGCTATCCTCAGTAGACATCATCACTTGTCCTGAGTGAGACCTTTCCTCATCTAGCACTGTGATGATCTAGCTAAGAGTCAGCAAGCATCAAACTCAGCGTTACTGACTTATCCTTGCTCACAGGGAAGATTTTGTTGCAATGTATCTTGGAGTAAGAGAGCTGTTCTTTGGCTGCTCAAATTTTCAAATGGGGAGCCGGGCAGTAGTGACGCACGCCTTTAATCCCAGCACTTGGGAGGCAGAGGCAGGTGAATTTCTGAGTTCGAGGCCAGCCTGGTCTACAGACTGAGTTCCAGGACAGCCAGGGATACACAGATAAACCCTGTATCAAAAAACCAAAAAAAAATGGGATTTGGGAGAATTCAAGAGAAATGTCTGTAATCAGCAGCATGGGTTGGCTTCCAATCCCTCAACCTTTTTAGAGACTAGGGAAGCCCTTGGATTAAAGTGACACATCAGAGAGGATAGTGTTTGAGGAAGTTAAAATTAATTTAATTTAAATATTCTAATATTGAAAGATGCATCTAATGTCTCCTGTCCCATTAGCTTTGTCAAACATTCTGTCTACAGTCCTTGACATTGTCATCTTTACATGGACTGTATGCTGTCTTGTATGTAGCATGGTAATAAAGCATCACAGCAAAGAGAAAACTATGGTAGAGCTAGACCACATTGCCTAGGTATGTGACCATGGATAGCACTCTCTGAGCCCATTGCTGACTCAAAAGAGTAGCTGATAATGAAAGACCAAATCTTTTGGGTTCAGACTCCTCAAATTAACTAACAGTCCAGTACCTAGCACCAATTTCCAGGCTACCCCCAACAAGACCTGTGTCTATCAGTTTCCAGGTTATTCCCCAAACAAATCTGCACCCCCAGGTTACAAGCCCACCCCTGACCCTTCACTTCCTAACAGCTACCAATCAGGAAAAAAGCAGAAGTTAGGTTTATGGTTTGGCTCCCAGCATCAGCCAATTATGTTACAGGCCATAATGCCCCCCCATCAGATGTGTTTCAGGCTGGATACCCCCTTCTTGCCTCTATAAATGCTTGCCTAAAACTAGGCTCAGGACTCCCAACTTCATGCTGTGTCAGGGTTGGCAAGGAGCCCAACTCCAGCTTGACTAAAGAGACCCTATTGTGATTGCTTTGAATTTGGCTCCTTGGTGGTCTTTTGGGGGTTTATGAACATTTTGTGGCACATTTTTGGTGCATACAACCAAATTACATAGCTGTTGAACAGAGGAAATGAATTAATGTATGCAAAGCACATTGGACAGTGCCTGGCACATAGTGAGTGTTCTGTGACTGTTGGCTGCGGGCATTGTATTTACAAAGCTGTGTCTCTTAATACTAGGAGACGTCTGAGGAAAGGCATCATGTCTCACTCAATCATACCTTCCAGACTCAAACAACCAGCTCTAAAAATTGAAGTCTGCATATACTGGTAAATAAATAGAATTAGGGGAGCAGAAGCGACAAAGATGGCTGTGGTCAGTCTGAAAGTGTCTCGGCTCCCCAGGTGTTCCCATTGTTGATTCTGCACTTGCATTGCTATAGGAGAGTCAAGATCTTTTGCATTCAACTGTGGCTGATCCTTCTCCCTAGAATGAACATGTATGTAATCAGGGAAGGAAGCCAGTGCTCACTGAGTGCCTAGTGAATGAGAATCACTTAAGCAAACATCTTATTTGAGTCTCACTAATGCTCTGATATTTCTGCATTATTTGCTATCTACAAAAGGAAAGATGAAGACACAGGCATGGTCCACACAGCTTAGGAACACAGAGGGATGCCTTTCTTCACCTCTCAGTTATCACCTTCTGTCCTTTCAATAATGAAAGAGGGCCTAGACAGGACTTTCTCCCCACAAGAAAAACATTACCAGCTTTAGCATTCTGGCTTTCCAAACCAACCAGGAAAGAAGATGGTCTATTACCTTTAAATCCCATCCATAAAGCTGCTAAGAAACAGGCAGAGTCATTAGTCTGTGTTTCTCTTTGGTACCATGATTAGAAACGGAAAAGCAAAGGTGCTCAAACGGGTAAAATAAGCCCTCCAGTGAGCAGGTGGAAACTTGTTTAGAGAGGGAGTAAAGCTTGCTGAGCTTGTGCTGGAGAGGATCCAACACAGCTGAGTCCCAGAGACACCATCCAGTGTGTTACGTAAATATTCTTTTAATCACTAGCTTCCATCTTCATTGCAAAAAGAGGAAAAGAAAAGATATTTATATGTGTTTTTTTTTTTTCACCTTTCATTGTGTCGAACTGTGATTCTTGTCCCAAAGGCTGAAATGATTCAATGTGTTGCTTATGAGGATACCATATTCAGGGGAGAAAGGCTCAAATGCATATGGAATATGTGGGTTACTTAGACACGTGAATCATTCATATCCTAAGGTAAAACCTTAGAACTATTTTCGATTTTGCTTCCAACTATTTTAAAACATCAATTTTTTCCTACTAACTCACGTGCCATCATCTTTTAATGGAAAAACAAACTGCTGACACTAATTTACCTTTCCTATCCAGGGAAGAAGAAATGAAAAACCTAGTCCTAAGTAGTAAAAGACATAGAACGAGAAAAAAAAGAATACAAGAAACTCACCCAGAAACTCACCCAAGGAGCAAGACTTGCTTGTAGACTTCAAAGAGCTGGATAGATGGTCCATCAAATGTTGCTGTTAGCACAGGGAGCCTCTCCAAAAGCCCCTTATGGGACTGCCATTTAGATCCTCTTCAACATATACAAAGGTGACAAGATATTGTCTTCTTACTGGGAATCTGTATTTTAAAGAAAATATTCCACATGAGGAAAGCAAATGTTTGGCAGGCAGTGAGTGGGGACCACTGGAATCTCTCTGCAAAGTAGCACTAATCCCACCTGGGACATGATCACAGTCTACTGAGGGCTAAGGAATTAACTTTTTCAGTAAATATTGTACACATGGCCCCTTCCAATGCTGCATGTAACCTGACCTCTTGTTGATGTTACAATAATTTATTTTCAACTTTATCCTTTTGGATTCAAATTTCATTTGCTGAATATTTGTTAAATGCTAAATATTTATACTGTGGTTCATCTATCTTTATAGTTATATATATATAAGGTTATTATCTTTCATATTTTGTAAGTGAGAAAAATGATGCTTAATGTTTTCCCTGTGAAGAAGCAGATGACTTTAAAAAGAAAGAAAGGAAGGAAGGAAGGAAGGAAGGAAGGAAAAAGAAAGAAAGAAAGAAAGAAAGAAAGAAAGAAAGAAAGAAAGAAAGAAAGAAAGAAAGAAAGAGAGAAAAAAGAATACATGTCAGGTGCATACTGTGGGAGTTACATAGGAAATCCACAGAAGGTAGTGTGAACTATTCTAGCTGACAGACGGGGTGACATATGAGACCGGACTTGAAGATGAATAAAAGAGAAGACACATTTTCAGAAGCAAGAAAGAGCATGAAGTCACAAGGCCTTTAAAGAAGATAGGAATTTGGCACCCGTTTTAATGGTAGCTCTCCTGGCTCTTGGGCCAAAACCCCTTCCTGTGTGCTTGCTTGGAAATGGTTCCTGTGTATACTTACAGGTTGTGTTTGCAGTTCACGTTTGACTTTACAGTGTTTGCACCTGTTCATGGGTCTCCCAGATGCCAAATGCCAGGTTAGCTCTGAATTCCCCTTGGATACCATGGTAACGGGGATGCTTATCAGCTCATAGGCATGGAGTTCATTTCATAAGTGAGGCTAAGACAGATGAAACACACTCTAACCTCACAGAGCCCTTTTGTTACAGAAAGAAGACTATTTTCACTTAGTGAAGTCTTCCACAGTAAGTGGAAGATTTTCTTTTCCTTAAGGCTATTACTGGCTCCACAAGACAATAGGTTGTGAGTCAATCCTTGGGGAATCATTCCTCTTAACAAAAAAGTTCTCATTTAAATAATTACACATTGGCCTCTGGGTTGATGCAAATTGAGGGAATGCACTAGCAGGACTTTACTGGGAACACATGACACATTATTTATAGTAAATGCAATGCCTTCAGTCATTAACCCATTCTTAGCCTTAAGGAGATCTACTATGGACCTAAGTCTTTCTGAGAGTTTGGCACTGAGTCAAACAAAAGGAAGACAGATCATGTTTTAAAGGAGAGGTGGAACAGTTTTAAGGATGAAGTTCCCTTAGTGGTTTCAGACTTGCTTTTTGTTTTTGTTTTTTGTATTTTGATTTTAATTTTTTAATGATGACGATCTATTTTATAGGTAGCATCTGTATTGTTATTTACCTTTCTCTTTGCTGTGACAAAATACAAGACAAAAGAAATTTAAGGATGAAATGTTTCCTTCTGATTGGTCTCAGTCCACTGTGACAGGGAAGGCTTGAGGATCAGAGCAGACAGATCTCCAGCAGCAGCAATGCTGGGCAGCTCTTGTCATTGTATCCTAATCCAAGAAACAGAAGGTACCTGATGCTGGTGCTGAGTTCACCTTTGTACCTTTATGCTTGTTATGAGACTCTAGCCTGTAGGATAGTGCAACAAGTCCACAGATTGGAGGGGGCATCTTTCTTCTTCAGGATGTCTCTGGAAACATTATCATAGACATGCCATAAGTTGGTTTCCTAGACAAGCTCAAATCAAGATTGGTCGCTGTCTTAGTCAGGGTTTCTATTCCTGCACAAACATCATGACCAAGATGCAAGTTGGGAAGGAACGGGTTTATTGAGCTTACACTTCCATGCTGCTGTTCATCACGAAAGGAAGTCAGGACTAGAACTCAAGCAGGTCAAGGAACAGGAGCTGATGCAGAAGCCTTGGAGGAATGCTGCTTACTGGATTGCTTGCTTCCCCTGGCTTGCTCAGCCTGCTTTCTTATAGAACCCTTGTCTTAGTGACCCCTTGTCAACTTGACACACAAACACATCACCATTAAGCCTAGACCCTTACTTTCTTATTCATCCCCAAGATCTAAATAACTTCAAAAGTCCCACAGTCTTTGCAAATTCCTATATATTAACATTTCAGTCCCTTTTAAACATCCAATCTCTTAAAATTCAAAGTCTTTTAAAAATTCAAAGTCTCTTAACTATAGGCTCCACTAAAATACTTTCTTCCTTCAGGAAGGAAAATATATCAGGGCACAGTCACAATCAAAAGCAAAACCAAACTCCAACCATCCAATGTCTGGGATCCACTCACAATCTTCTGAATTACTCCAAGGGCTTGAGTCACTTCTCCAGCTCTGCCCTTTGTAGCACACACCTTGTCTTCTAGGCTCCAGATGCCTGTACTCCACTGCTGCTGCTGTTCTTGGTGGTCATCTCATGGTACTGGCATTTCCAAAATACTGCTGTCTTCTGCTGCAACTGGGTTTACCAACAGCCTCTCATAGGCTCTCTTCATGGTGCCAAGCCTCCCCTCTTTTGCATGACCCCTTCAGTCCTGGGCCATCAATTGCAACTGAGGCTGCACCTTCACCAATGGCCTTCCGCGGCCTCTCACAAGTGCACAGGCCTCAGCTGCTCTTCATGACTCCTTCATGCCTTCAAAACCAGTGCCACCTGGTTGACTCTTACACATTACCAAGTCCAGCCACAGCACAAGGTACAACCCGGGCTAACTCTGGAATGCAGCCTCTGTGCTCTCAGAAAACACTTCTCAGAAGATTTTGCCCCAGTGATGCTGGTCTCTTCTTTTTTTTTTTTTTTTTCAAACAGGCAGCTTTTTATTACCTTTATGCAAAGGAAACATTAAAGATTAGTAAATTATTGATTTAGGATTAAGTAATGAAAGTTGTAAAAATATTAGAGCAAATAATATTGTTTTTGACAACAATTTTTTAATTAACTAATTTTTTTGATACTTTATTTACATTTTCAATGTTTCCCCTTTTCTACATCTCCTCTTTGGAAACCCCCTATCCTCTCAACCTCCCCACCTCTATGAGGGAATTCCACCTCCCACCCACCCGCCCACCCATTCCCATATTCCCACCTTGACATTCCCCTTTACTGGGGCCTCTAAGACCCTCAGGCCCAAGGGCCTCTCCTCTCCCTGATGGCCAACGAGGCCATCCTCTGCCACATATGTGATCCGAACCATGGGTCCAGAGATGTGTATTCTTTGGTTGGTGGTCCAGCCTCCAGGAAGACCGGCGGGCGGGGGGGGGGGAGGTCAGGCCCATTGACTCTGTTGCTCTCTCCATGGAGCTACAAACTCCCTCAGCTCCTTCAGTCCT